>JAANDH010000618.1:59110-142386 GCA_011799765.1 Nymphaea thermarum | reverse complement strand
CCTTGGTGATTTGTAGCGGAACTGTACATGTATGCCATTTTTCTTCCTTCATTCTTTACTTTCCATCCATCATTCCGTCAGTTGAAGCAGCAAAAAAAAAGTCAAATTAAGTTGGCACAGTTGAGATCTAACATAGAGTTTATGTACCTCTCCTTTGGTCACTATTGCAGCTCTGATAATCAGCTCTGGCGCTCAATTAGCGCCAGAAACAGCGGAGAGGTCACAGCACAGTAGCCAGGGTTGCAAATGAGTCACGTCGAGCTGGAGTTGACCAACTCGAGGTACAATCAACTCAAAACACTCGAGCTTTTAAGCTCACTCAAACTTCATAGAACAAGGCTTGAGCACCATAGCTCGAGCTCCACTCACTTAACTTGTTTATGTTAAGTCTGTCTCATTTCTTATTTCAGCATTCATTATCTTATTTCAGCAATGAGATTTCAGCATTCATTGCGTAGTCGACCCAGTGAAGTTGAAACGAATTGAGTTCGTACAACTGGAACTAATCTTACTTAACATTTGGAGCATAAATTTGAACTTGAGCTCTACTGACATGCGAGTTCTAGTCGAGCTGGCTCAACTCATTGTGCAGCCTTAGCTGTAAATGCATGAGAGACTGAAGGGCGGGAGATGGCCCTCTGGCACCATGTTGGCGCTCTAAATACAAACCATATCATCGCTGCCTTAGCGTTAGAGATGACGACTACTGGCGAGGAAGATTACGCTAAGTTACTGGTGCTGTCGACGGTCGGAAACTGATATCGCCGGCTTTGGAGCGGCCTCATGACGGCCCTCGGCGGTGAGATCCCATCAGAAACTCAGTTAGTAGCGTCAAATAAAGCAACGGCGGTGGCTATTGCGTCAGTGGCGCTTTCTTGAACTCCGATGATGGCTCGGGCTTAGATAGTCCACCAACACCTGAATTAGCGGAAGTCTTCCATACGGTTCCACCGGCAATAACCCTTTTCGGTGTATTCAAACAATTTTACAAAGAATAATAAACCGATCGATCTTGTCCGAATTGATTCACCGAGTCGCTAGCGAGAGGCTAAGCCATCCTGATTCCTCGACTCACTGGCTGGGCCAACCAAGCGGATTACTCTCGAAAAGAAAGGGTACGATATTATTAAAGAAGACGTGCAAAATGCTCATGTTAAAATGTTACTAAATCACTCGATATATATCAGCTGTTTCCAATTCTCAAGAACTCGATGCAAACGGTGATGCAATGGTTAGTCTGTCGCCAACCCTTCGGGTATTGTTTTTACTTTGAAAATGAAGAAGAGGAATGCATGTCAATGAATTATATAATCTACTTAATCAACAAGTTTCGTGAGAACTGAGAAGGAAATGCCAACAAGTTTGTGAATCACAATGCTTGACAGATCGATAGCATAAAGAACCTTGATTTTGTTTAATTCCCAATTAAAACATAACCGTGATTTTAACAAAAACGACCGAGCCTGAATCCACCCGAAAAATTTACATGATAGTTCTTGTTTTCTTGCAACTTAAGGCAACTACATGTCAAAACATGGGGCATATTGATTAGATCGTTTTGGGGCCCAAAATAATATAATCACCTTTGCTTTCCTCACTCTATATATGTATATATCAGCCAACTACACAGTTCACCTCTGTAGCCGAATGATTATTTTGATTTAATACCATCCAACGTCACCAGCTTTGCGTTGCTGACTTTCTCTTATATATATTTAAAGAAAGGGTTGAAAATAAGGTGGGATATCGTGGGAAGGAAGACAAATTGAATGCGTGCATCATGCATGTTAAAAGTCAACAAATTAAAGTCTTCTCCATCACCCCTCGTTGCTCTCTATAAAAGGAGAACGCCTGGAGGCGTTGGACTGCAAGGAGAGTCGAACGTGTTGGGATCAAAGAAAAGAAACCAGAGTATTTTAAAGAAGGAAAAAGAGAAGAAAGAAGAAAGCGCTATGTGTCGCTGCGGAGCAAACTGCACATGCGGCTCAGGCTGCAAATGCTCTGAAGGGTAATCAGTCTCTCTCTTTCTTCTCTCTTATTTCTCTTTTCTCTCTCTTCTCCAATATGAATTAATATTGATCGGTGTTGTTATTGTGAGTGCAGGCGCTATGAGACAGAAGGCTGCAAGTGTGGCAGCAGCTGCAGTTGTGATTCATGCACCTGCAAGTGAATATATTCAAGGGATCACATGATAATATATATGTGGTTGTTGTGTTCAGATGTAAAATAATGTTGCATGTATATGAAGTTATGTGACTTATGTGACAAAATAATTAGGCCGTATGAGTGTCATGTGAGTCCAGGGCCTGGCGCCCAACCGTATGGCCTGGTGTGCTCTTTGGGCGCATCTTCTAAATGTGCTTCGTTTATCTCCTGTATTGGATTAATGAAATACTAGTTCTCCCTACTCAATGTTGTCAAATCGTTTATATTGTCAGCAGATCATAATTCTTATCCAAATACAATGTGCTTCTTATAACTTTTTTGCAAGGCATATAACATAGTTGGTGGGGGTTGAGGGCAGGTCTCTAGTTTGATTACTGTAAGCATTATACATTCTGTCTTTAAGTGGTGGGGGCATGGTAACCAAGTCAAAAAGTGCACCAACGTCATCTCTAACAGTGAAGATAGAGGGAATGGGGAGGTTTTTAGTCCTCTTTTCTAAGAAGTGAGTTGTTAACATCTCACTTAACAAAAAATCTTTTGAAGACGGCTACTTTGTCAAGCTCTTAATGGTTATTGCTGTAGTTAAGGCCATACAACATTTCAAAAGCATGAAGCGGGTATGGTACATGGGACTAATTTTCAAAATTAATGTGGAAGAAGATTCTTCGGTTATGTCACATAGGTGATTCACAATCGCCACATACGCATGTACGAAAAATTCTTGTGGACTCAAAGATCATTTAAAATCAACTCTTAGATGAAATAAATAACTCGCTAGGTCGAATCAGCAAAGAGATGTAATATTGAAAAAGTAAGAAACCTCTTTACCATAACTATTATTCACATAGTTCTATTCCCGGTCAGGTGTTGGCAAATACAAAAACTATTTATTTTTATATTGAATTCAAAACTTGGCTCGTTTATATATAGCGGTGCCTCTTAAGGTGTTAGAATTTCTTACCCCTCAGCCCAAATGTAACCTCAAACTTCAACTCAGCCCAAATTTAACCTCAAACTTCAACCTAAAATTTTTTGCTCTACCACTACTCAATGGTTTTACATCGCAACCTTTCAAATATATCTTACCCCCATATAAGCTATATGCTTAGCAAAAAAAATCATTAAGAATTCCTTTTGTTAAAAATGCTAGCAATCATATGAATATAGCTGCTTTAAGACAATGCCATCCTGGATTTTTTTTTAACGTATAATGATGAACCAATTCAGAAAGCTTGTATCAAGTCCAACACAAAAACTAATATTCATTGAGAGCAAAAGTATATTTTCCTTTTATTGTTTTTTACAATTACTTAACTCCTTTAACAACAAGAGTTCTAAAGAGTTTCAAAATATTCATTTTAAACTCATGCAATGCATAATCATATGACAATAATACTCAAACATGCTCTCACCTTTTAAATGTTCACAGTCATCTAACTCATTGACAACATACGCAATCATTATTGTGACTTTATGTAAAAAAAAAATTCAATTATCTCGACGATTATTTTAAATTGTACAAAGATTTTCATCTTGTATTGTCACCTTGTATCAAATAATTAACTCACTATATATGAAAGTGAATTTTCAGGTTATCACAAGCGAATCTATCGCTTACTGGCATGTCAGATTTACCATTTATTTGATCAAGGTCACTAAGTAGTTCCATCAATAAATGCATCCAACAACAATTTAAATATAACCAATGAGTTTTTGACCTTTGTGACTTACAAATGTCTTTAAAAAATAGAGGAATCAAAGTCAATTGCTTATTTCCCCAACTGATCCCTAAATCGATCCACAAGATGATAATTGAATTCACTAATAAGCTTCAGTTGGTTCATTGCCAAACTAATTCTTAGTCGGTTCATTGCATGACTCCTCAACATTTTAGATAAATCAAACTTAATTGTCAATAGGATCATTGTATTTGTATTATTAGTCGAACACCTAAATCTCAAGCATAAAACATCATATACCCTACATTTATTTGGGTATCCAATACATGTATTTAGAAATATATTATTCAATTTCTAGATATGCATTTAACTATATAATACATTATAGATCTCCAAAGGTATCAATATGAATCTAGTTAGTATGAATCTCGTTATATTCATGAGTGTTATCTTACACCTCATGTCAAATATTGAAAACAAATTCTTTCTCAAACAAGATCTTATTGATGATCAAGTGTTGGCATGTAGCATACTATCAAAATTGGATCTACAAATAAACCAATAGCATAATATGTTTGGATTTAATATAAATGAGATATGGATATTTAACCATATATCCAAATATGTATATTCAAATCTGAATCAAAGCTGTATGTAATGTGGATATGAAGCAATAAATAAATTCAATTCCAAATGCTACATGCATATAAAAGATTCAGATTATATTAGCATGAATCCAGACCAGCGATATCTACAATACAACTAGTATGAATTTAAAACACATGGTCCTCATTGAAACATTATAAAGTACGATTCAACCACTATCTTTGGATCCAAATAACATCCTAGTTTTATTTAAGGCCAAAGGTTTTTTTTTCTTCATCTTTGACAAGAAACAACTTTGGATCAATACTAGTCCATATCTCTTTCGAGAAAATAAAGTTGTCATCTACTAATACTTTAATGCTATAAAGCTTCAAATAAATGCATTCTTGCCAGTATGGATTTTAGTTCTTGAGTATGTATTAAAAACAAATTCATTTTCATAAAAAGGAGCAAACAAAGCTTTATTCAATAGTTCTCTAAAATGATTTGGATTTAGAATGTCAACAAATATCACAATATGATCAGAGCCAAAGGCATACATGATAAAAAATATTGGAATCAATGTAAACATGATATGATTTTTTTTTACACATCCAAATAAGTTAGTTTAGATCTAAATCTAAACTTTTTGTAATGTAGATTTCACCAGTTCAAATATAAAAATTCAGATCATATCAACATAGAGCCAAACACAACAATAGGAAAAGATAACGAATATCTCGTCCCAAATAACAATATAGTTCTCTAGTCAACACCAAAGATTTTTCTTTTTCTCACTTTTAATATGACGAAAATCTAAATCCATACCAACTAGTCGTCTCTACTAATAATAAATAAAATTTCATGTACAAGAACTTTAGTACAATATATCTTCAAATAAAAAAATATCTCATTAATCAGGATTTCATCATGTGTAAGAGTGTCATCATACAACTGCATGCAAAAAGCAAACATGATGATATATTTGATTCAATGTAAGTACAAATATTTGGAGTCAATGATCCAAAAAGCAAAAAGCAAACATGATGATATATTGGATTCAATGTAAGTACAAATATTTGGAGTCAATGATCCAAAAAGAGTGTCGATTTACACTTCTTAGCATGCCAACATCCAATAATATAATAATTCCTTTTAACTGGGATGAACCTACAGTAGTATAATATTTGTTCAGAGAATATTCTTTCAAAAGGAGCAAACAAAATTCATTTTCTAGCTAAGGTGATCCGAGATTCAATATAAACAAGATATAAATCTTGAACAAAATGTGAAAACAGATCCAATTAGATCATGCTCCAAAAGAGTACAACGTTTAATGTGAGATCCAAATTCAACAACCAAATGGATATAAAAAAAATTGGTCATATCTAATAACGTCATGGACCCAAAATGACGACAAATATCTAAAAAGCATGCATAGTAACATATATTTGAACCAATATAAATGAGACATGGATTTTTAACCAATATCCAAACAAATTCAGATCTGAATATTTCATGATCCAAACTGAATATAAATATGGATCTTAAGTAAGATTAGATCCAACGCAAAAGTCCAAATGGTTATCTAGATTCAGATCATAGCAATGTGGATCCAATCATCAACAACAAAATCAATATGTATTTAAACAAAGGAAGAGGATCCAAATTCAAAGTACAATACGAACATGTTTCAATATAATATTCATATCCAAATAAGATTTTGTTAGAGTTTATACCGCCATTGGGTCATGTACGCACAAAATAATAAAATTGCATGAGCACACATACATGTTATTTTCTGGTATTGGCCAGTTCTGAGGCTCCCACTCTAAAAGTCATTTCTTAATTTTGAATTTTAATGACAAGTAAAAAACAATAAAAGGAAGACAGCAAAAAGAATATCACATCATGAAATCTCCAATAATATTCTAAAGCATCACTTAGAAGGAAGGAGATCACAACTTTATAGTTTAGAACATGAATTTCCTTCTTTATTTTCAAAACTATACTCATGACCTCTTTATAGCAATTTCAATAAGTCTGAGGGCATTTATACGTAATTGTATATAAAATCTAGGTCCTTTGTTGAAATTGCAAAACAATTTTCCTTAACTCTCTTTTAGAACTTGCAACAAGTCTGGGGTATCTTTGCACAATTTCGTATAAAATCTCTGTTTTTCATTGAAATTAACTTTTGCAAGTAGTCAGCAAAAATGTTATGGCTTTAATTTTCAATAAATGAGGCAGCTTTTTTGAGAAATTGAAGAAAGAGTTGGTCTATTTTTGTAATTTCCAATTTTTTTTTTGTATAAATACTTTCCGAGCTCAGGTTTTTCTCATTTTTTGGAATGTCATCTCTCTCCTCTCGTGAGAACCCTTTGTTAGGGTTTTCTCTTGTCGATGTTGGATCGAGGGTTCCTGCTTCCTCTTGAGGGCGGGCGACGACGGGTCTCGACAGGTGAAAAGGGGAGGTGCTGAGCCCCAATGGGATCCCACCAGCTATCATTGTCTTTGGCAGCAATCTCCAACTTAATTCATCAAACTAAACCGGGCACTTGCTGACTTTATTGGCTGGGGTGGGCAGTGCCGGATTATTGCTGATTTGTTGGTTAGGGTGGGCCACTGCCCACGGTAAGCAAGTCCATCAAAAATTTCATTATAATGTTTAGACTCCACGCTGTTATGACTTTAATACATAAGTACCCCATTGATGAAAAATCTTGATTATTCTTTTAAAATTTCATATAAAAGTTGATTATTTTAAATAGTGAGATCCAGATTTATACATTTGGATCTAAAGGGATCAAATCCATTCAAATGTAACCATCTTCACTGATCTGCTCTATTTCTTTATAAACACTCCTATTGTGCTGTGCGAGAATGGCTAGTGTGCTGAAAGTGGGCGGTTAATTTTTTGACTTCAGTCGGAAAAGGAGTAAGTCGGATGTTAAGTATGCCTTCTGATGTGAGAGTGACCTTATGTGTTGAAGGTACGCGTATTGATTGAATCTGCGTGTCTGATGTGAGAGTATAGTGCCGGTGGGTGTTTACGGATATCAACTGATCAGATTCAAATTGGACGTATACTAAACCATATCCATTTTGACTGACATCTATATATTCCGATTCCAAATCATATTTGAATTCATACTTGAAGAAAAATCTAACCACACTTGAATGCAAAATCCAACAACTTCATAATCCGAATCTGATTTTTAGTTCAACATTGGAATTTGAATCCAAACCCAACTTTTAAACCTTATTATAAACATCGAGTATAGCTAAGATGTTTATTTAAAGCTATATCAGGTGTGATCTGAATCCAAATCTGGTCGATGTTTGCTTAAATCCAAATCCGAATCTGATAATTGGGGTTCAGTCGATTATCAGATCTAAATTGGATTGATTGACATACATAGCTGCATTCGCCCCTTTGCCAATATTTTAAAGTGAGAAACTACTCCCTGCGTCCGAATTGAAAGGTAGGATCAGCTTGCCTAAGTGATTTATAAATATTATATATTTTTGAAATATAAAATTTCAAAATATTTCATATTTTTCAAAAAATTAAAAAACAAAAGAAGTTGTTCATTTTTCATAATCTATATTTTAATTATTTGTTTTTTTTAAATAAAGGACATTTATACGTAACCAACTTTAATTTGTCGAAATCTGCTTTAGGAAGATTCAAATTTGGAATTGAGTTAATTGTGAAGTATATCAAACTTTATATTTCACGTAAAAAAAAAGTTTTGGAGAGCATAACTTAAGAAAAAATTGAAAATAGGACATTTGAAGAAAAATGCAATACTTAAATGTAGACAATTGAATTGGCAGTTTTAAACATACGAGACGCACATGCATGAACATGCACGATGGAGGACGGATGACGTACAAACATGTATGCTCAAGCCCGCCCTGCTGCTTTGCACTCGGTCGTTCAATAATGGCAGGTAAATCCTACTGACAAATTGAAAAGAGAGTGCTGCTTTGCAGTCGGTTCTCCAATGGCAGGCAAATCCTACTCACAAATTGACTGACTGTCCTATATGTGTTCCACCCTCCTTACCTCCGCCCTCCCCTATTTAAATGCATCTGCCCCCTTCTCCCTTGTACATCGCTCTCTCTTTCTCTTCTGAGTCTCTTCTCCTTGCAACCCCTCAACACTCACTCATCATTCTTCTGAGTGTCTTCTCTTTAGAATGCCCAGATCTGCTGCTGCTTCTTCCGAAAACTTGTGGGCGATCATGCTCTTCTGGTTTTTGAGGATACGTAGTATCCATGGAACAGCAATATTGCCCCCTCACGACATCGAGTCCGGGGCTTCACGTCAACCCGATGACTCAGGAACACCCATCAGGAATCCTCTTCATCGAGGAACCAAGGGGAAGAGGGTCTGCTGTTTAGGCTGGCCGCAAAAATCTTTATACCTATACAGATCGCCGGTATTGTATCTTTGATACCAATTTGCTTCGTCGACAAGCTGCCGGCGGACTGGCTAGCCTTTCCGTTGATTCTAGTCCTTTTCTTATTGGCACTTTCGTTCCTTCTCTCTACATATTGGCTACTAAAATCTACTCCTTTTATGGGGCGTGGAACTAATGAGTCGAAACCATATTTAGTCTTTATGTTGCTTGCTTTGGTAATTACGGTCGGAACGTGCGTTGCTCATCTCATCATCATTCACCGTTCGAACGTGCATGGCTCATCTCATCATCGTTGCCACGAGGTTATATATGAGTCTAACCTCCGTTTCTTCCTCTCTTAATTTCTCTCCATAAATTTTTCAAAAATGCTTCTATTTCACCCAAGCTTTAGCCTTATTTTCCCCAATCTTGTCATAAAATTCAAACTACATAACAAATTTCGAACAACTTTCGTTTAACATATAGTTCTTTACCCAAGAACTTAGAATTTTGGTAGATTGAATCACATATATATAACGTGACAAGTGACATTTTAAGACATCAAAATAGGATCATTCTTGATTTATTGTATTCTTTATTGCTCTCCAAAGGTGGAGGGAGCCACATCCGAAAACTCCAGCCGGCAAGCTGCCGGAATCAAAATCATATATAGCCCAACTAAAAATTTTCAATTTTTTTATTTTTTTAATTCACTAAGGTGGGGCCATGGCCTAGGCTGGCCCCTAACCCCTCTGCCTCTGCTGTGCAGCTATTGTGAAATAAATAACAGATAACTTTTTGTGTGATTTGCTGTCCTGCATTTATCTCAATTGGTCCCCGTGCATTTGTGGAGGTTTTTGTTGTTGGTGCAGAAAAGATATCAAGTGTTGCATACAGATGTGCCAGTTTCGACAAAGATTATAAATAGAAAGATTGTTCTTTTGTACGCCTCTCATTATCCTGCTCAACAACGTCCATGTATTATGACTCAATAGTACATTTTGGGTTAAGTATAAATGTGACATTCAGACTATAAATACCTGTGTTTATCAAGTCTACAACTTTAGTTTAAAGCTTCCTGCTATAGCTAAATATGTGCTTCTAATTTAGATAATAAATTAAACGGAAGTTTGATTAAAAGAACGCGACCTAGTGATTTGGCAATATGAAAGAAAAACACTTACGCCTAATTAGATTCTGTGCTATTCATCAAAGAAATCTTCTGTTATTGTCATTAATTAGCTGATTTGTACTATGATGTATGAAATTGATTAAGAATAATGCCACTTCCGTCATGAATAGAGTTATAGCACAAATTAATGGCATGAGGATATATATATATATATACATATATATATATATCCTCATGTGTTTGTGTGTGTGTGTGTGTAGAGAGAGAGAGTTAGGAATTGAAGGGAAGAGGTATTTCATGGGTTGCAGACTCTCTCTCCCTCTCACAGACAGGACAGAGAGGAAGAAAAGCAGCATTTACTATATGGGCTAATATTAAATAAAAAATGGGAAGAAAGAAAGAATGAATTATTGTTAAAATGCATAGGAAGGAAGGAAGAAAGGTTGACCATATAACGCGTTTTAATTCTGTTGTAGTTGGCCTCCTGAACAATGGCGATGGCTGGAAATTGAGGAAGAGGAAGAGGACGGATCAAACGGTCTTTCTAGTTGACTTTAATTGCCTCATATCTCAAATCCAAGGCCCTGACCAGGCCCGGGATCCGTCTCAGTTCAATGCTTTTGAAAATCTTATATATATGTAAATAATCTTATATATATTTAATTTATATATCCATCCGATGTAGTCCTTAGATTTCTCATTTTTCTTTTATTAAATTTACTTACTTCTCAATTCAGTAAGTGCCTGGCCCCCTAAGGACCACATCGGATGAGAAATCTAATAAGTTACTGTTTGGAAAAATCATTACATGCGTGCAACTTTGGACAAATTTTCTTTTAAATGAAAATTGAAAAGGTGTTATATTGTTTTGGATATAAAATTCAATTAGGTTGCCTTCTGTTATTATAATCTAAGTAAGCGATAGGGGTGGGCATCGGGCCGGGCCGGGCCAGCCTGGGTCAGCCCGTCGGGCCCGGGGATTGATGTTCTTAATGTCAAATCTAAGGTGTCACTTTCTGCAACCATTTGGCCAATCTTTTCAGAAAATGATTTACGTGACATCTCGGGCACAGAGATCTCGGGCACAAGGATCTTTCATTCTTTCCGATTGAAGTGACACTCGTTTACTTTTATTGGAGCAAAAGTCTAAGATTCCCAACTTCACAGTCAATCAAAAGGACCGCCAGCCAGTGGACTAACTTCACAGTCACAGAGATCTTTCATCCTTTCGGAGATGTGACACTCGTTTACTTTTATTGGAGCAAAAGTCCAAGATTCTCAACTTCACAGTCAAAAGGACCGGCACCAAGTAAAAGGTAGATAGATGGTTGAGAGAAAAATAAAAAGAAAAATATGTGAACTAATACTTAACGACGAAAATGCAAAAAAAAAATTTCTTCTTATTTTCTCTTAATTATCTATCATGTTGGATCAAACGACTCTAACAGAAAAGAACCCTTTATATATGACATGCTCGCTGTCACTCCTATTGTAGGACAGGAAATGCATTTATTCTTGGTTGGACAGTGGAAGAATAGATGGGTCAAATGCTTGTAGATCAAACTTGATGAGCGAGCAGAAGTGTAGATCTTGCTCGCTTGGGGTATTGTTTAAATGCCCTATTTAGGCTATATTTCATGGATGTTCTAACCTTGTTTATAGGCATAGAAAGGGTCAAAAATAACTTACAGAGCCTGCTTAAGTGGAGTAATATTAAACCTGAGTCAAGTTCCTGGCGCTTCAAGTTGCATCTAGCTAGCCCATCTTTGTCTAGTTGTTTCTTGAAGGCCGTAATTATAAATCTTTAGTCAAGTGGACATGGGTTTTGTTAATGCATATTGTTTAGTGCCTTTACTTTGATGTCTATTTATTTGATTATAAATAGTTGATGAAGTTTTTTTCTTCAAATTTTTTCCAAGAAAAACCACATTTATTGAAATATCATAAGGTAGTAAGGTTTTTCTACACATCGTGTGGAGAGGAGGGTACATGGGCCAATGGTGTGTATCGGTTGGAAGCATTGACCAAGTTTGGGTGATTCATGTTGACATGTGTATATAATACTGCATTGTTTGTCTGGTTTCGTTATAAACTGTCAATTACATTTTTACTAGCATATTGCAGTGAAAAGCAAGTTTTTTTTTTACTCGTTTGTCTTAATGTCGGGCCAAGTTTTTATACATTTTTGCTTTGTTAGCATATGCATATGTATTATCACTTATATTCAGGTAAATTGTTGTTAAAATGTAAGGACCAAGGTGAAAATGCACTGGACGAGCTCTATTTTGTAGTCGTTGGTGGGCTGGTTGATTACATTGTGATCTTCGTCGTTTTCAAGTCATGAACATTTTTCAGAAAAGAAAGTTCCTGTTTTGGACATGTGACTATTACTATACACATTTAGTTGTTGAAGAAGGCTTGTATCTAAACACTTGGTTTGTATTTGATGAATTGCAAATTTATGCTTCAAGTAAGTTTTTGTGTTGTTTATATTAAATAGAATGATGTTTTATGATGATATGTGATTTTTAGATCGTCTATTTGTCGAGAGAGAGAAGAGATAGAGAAAATATTCTTTGGATCATAGGTTTCTTATATTTTTGTCATGTATTTTTCATTGTACCTTGATTTTAGGTTGTTTCTATTGTAGAGAGAGAGAGAGAGAGAGAGAGAGAGAGAGAGAGAGAGAGAGAGAAAGAGAGAGCAAGAAAAGTGAGTATACTTTTATATATTTTAACATGTACTTTCTTTTATTTTATGTCAATTTTAAATCATCATATGCATAGAGAGAAAAGGTTGAGTGTGAATGATGAGAGAGAACACTTTGTTAACTTTTTTTCATAGTATGTGGATTTTTAGGTTGTTCACATGTATATATAATATATATATATATATATATATATATATATATATATATATATATATATATATATATATATATATATATATATATATATATATATATATATATATATATATATATATAGAGAGAGAGAGAGAGAGAGAGAGAGAGAGAGAGAGAGAGAGAGAGAGAGAGAGAGAGAGAGAGAGAGAAAACATGTTTTATTGGCTCAAATATTTTTTTACATGTTTCATTAGGTATTTTCTTCCATCAATGTATGCTGACTTTAGGTCATGTATGTGAGTGAGAGAAAGGTAAAGATTGAATGTTTTTTTTTCCTTATACATTTTAATATGTTTTATCGAATATTTTCTTTTGCTACATGTGAATTTTAGGTCGTTTATATGTTTAGAGAGAAAAAATATTTTTATTAGTTAATCTTTTTTATAAGTTTTATCGTATGTTTGTAGAGAGATGGAGAGAGAGAGAGAGATGCAAACCATATGTTAAACATGTTCATCCAATGATTTAAATAAACATCAAACAAAACAAGTTGAATATGTTGTCTAAGCAAACAAATGGTATATATAATTACAGCTTTTCCATATGAACAAGAACAATTTATTATGTTTTGAGGACACTTGTTTTTGAAATCAAATGACCCCTGCCTCTCTTACTGCCTAGAAAGCCAAATCAACCTACGTTAATTCTTTGGAAGATGATAGAAGATGAGAACAAAAAAAATATTGGTCCTGTTTTTTAAACCATTATCTGATCCACAAGCAAGATATTTTGTGCCATGTGCAACAAAATCCACCAGGAGGGTGACTCTCAACATGAAGCAGAGGCAAGTGCTATTTGGAAGATCTTTTTCTGAAGTTGGGTTTTGTCAGTGGGATCCCATCTTGCTGCTCGTTAACAACAAACTTAGAATGACTTGATTATACTCATGGTTTTCTCGAGGGCAGGCGAAGGTTTCCGCAGGTCTTTCGAACCGTCACTGCTCTTCTTTTGATTTTTTTGTTCAGCAATTAGGGACACAAAATTTAAAAAAAAAAAATTATCCAACCATAAACTACAACCTGACCGATTATATTTTTTATTTATATATACATAAAATAAAAGGCTGTAACATGGGATTTGAAAAAGAACTAAATTGAGGTCAAAGCAAGAGGAGATAACAGCCTTTCATTAATTTTTATGTACTAAATTGAGGTCGGATCAGATATGCGTCGTCGGCAGATCAGCCCGATCAATTTCATATAATCTGAAACATGGGATTCCGGTCCAAACTAGCTAATCCAGTTAAAAGTTAAGACCAACAACTAACTTTTTGCTCATCTTCAGCAAATCGAGGGATTACATAGTATATAGACCATGACCTAAACGAGTAATTCAGATTGTATGCTAACTTTTGACGTTTCTAGTGTTTTTACATAGCCATCTTCCGAGTACAACAAAGCTAATTCAGATTTGGATACGTCTTATTTGACCGAACACTTACATGTAAACAGAACGCAACGCGAACAGGTGCTGGAGAGCGGGAGAGGACCAAATTCTTTTAAGCGCTTTGCCAAGAGAGAAAGTCCGAGGGCGCCTTCCCGCGAAGACAACCGCTTTGTTCTTCCGCTCCAATCGTAGTCCGCGATCAAACCTCTGTTCTGCGTGCTCCTTCTTCCCTCGTCCAAGGAAACGCGAGATAACAGATGCATACTCCCGCTGTGATCAATACGGAAATCACCGGAAGATAATTTAGATGGATCCCAATCATTTCCTTGTCAGCAAAGCTCCGCCAGTACAAAGTGAGAAGCAAACCGATGGACATCAGGAAAAGGACGGCAACCAAAGGAAGGCCAAGCCACGCAGCAGGCAGCTCCTTTTCCAAGCACACTGGTACCAGCCCCACGATCCAGCTGCACTGAATGACGATGAGATTCGAACCTACGGCACCCCAATCGAACAAAACCTGCGATTTCTGCCCGTCGTTCTGTGAAGAAGGAGGACTGGGCTGCCCGTCGCTGGACATGGGTGGAGAGATGGACGTAGAAGCGACGGGTGGGGACGAACTTGCGGAGTCAGAATTCTCTGAGACCTCCCCAGACTCGAGGTCACGGAATAACATTTCTAGGGAGAGAAGCTAACGAATTTTTTTGGGAAGCAAAGGCTCGTTCAGAGGAAAGGATGTGAGGAGGAGCTGGGAATGAGTGGCGCCCTTTTATAGAGAAGGGAGGGAATGAAAACATTGTAAGTTCTTATTTTACTGACCGACACGTCTCCTTTTCCGTTGTGAGGAATCCGTGTTAGCGCCTCGCCGCATTTTTTCGGCGCAGGTCAAATTGAACCCCGAGGCAATTAAAATTTTTTAATAATTGTTTTTTAATTAATTGAGATGGGACCATGGACTCATCAACTCTGTTGTGCGATTACATAAAATAAATAACAGATAACTACATTTTTTCTGTGATTTGCTCTCGTTTATTTATCTTAATGGGTTGTGTGTATTTGTGGAGGCTTTTGTTGTGCAGAAAAGGTATCATGTATTGAAAGAAAAACAAATGATATCCGTTTCGGATTCATATTCAATCAGATTTGAATTCAGATCATATCAAATATAGTTTAAAATAAATATCTTATATTCAATGCTTTTACATTTTGAAAATTGGTTGGATTTGATTCAAAATTCAGATTTGGACCCAAAACCAATGTAAAACTCAGATTCCCGATTGTGAAATTGGATTTCAATTTTAGATTCCGATGTGACTTCGTAAGCACAATTTTTACAAAAGGCAACCAGTAGGGCACGCCGACCCTACCTTGCTTTGCATTGACATTGACAAATTCCTGTCCAACTGTTGGATCTCCCTTTTTTTTCATGGTCCTTGGCAAATTCCTATCCAACCTTTGGATCTCCCTTTTTTTCATGTTCCCTTTCTGCACCAATTTAGCCAATCTTTCCAGAAAAAGCGTTAGGTGGATGAAAACATTATATATATATATATTTTTTATTGAACAGCACGTCTTCTTTTCGTTTTATACTTTGTCAAGGGGATGGTGAGAACATTTGACCACCAGTTAGTTCAATCTCCGGATTTGGGAATTCAACTGAAAAGTTTTAATTTTTTAATGTATTTTATTTTTTAATTCATTGAGGTGGGGCCATCAGCCATGGCCTCTCCGGCCCTGGTGTGCTGCTATATTGCACGAGTTCAAGAGAATGGCAGGCCGCCCACGTGAGGGGCGCTTTCATAAAGCAATAATTAGAAAGAAACAAATGAAAAGGATGAAGAAAAAGCTTTTCTGTTGCGCTTTGCTACCAATTTGCTTAGTGGACACTGGCTAGCCTTTCCGTTGATTCTAGTCCTTTGCTTAATAACACTTTAGTTCCTTCTCTCTACATATTCGCTACTAAAATCTACTTCTTTTCTGGGACATGGAAGTAATGAGGCCAGTCGAAACCATATTATCATGATTTGTGTAGTCCTTATGCAGCTTTCGTTGGTAATTACCGTCGGAACCTGCCTGGCTCATCTCATCATCATTTAGTATCAACTGCAGCTATATATGAGTATAATTTCCGTTTCTTCTTCTTATATATATATATATATATATATATATGTGTGTGTGTATGTGCACACACACGGACATAGGAAGACCACTAATATTTTGTTTGTGAAATTTCAGGTCACTAGATGGTAATTGAGCAATTGTGCTTTGTCAGGAGAATCGGTTCTAGGCAACTAGGCAACACCATGCAACAAGAGTGGAGCGAAGACCCTTTTCAAAGGTGGAGTCAGGATATTTTTCAAGGGCAGGCCAAACAGTTCAATCTCTGAATATGAGTGGAGCCAAAATGAACTTGAATCCAAACAATACATAGCGCAACTAAAAATTTTCAATTTTTTCAATATAATTTTTTTTTTTCAATTCATTGAGGTGGCCATGGCCTAGGCAGGCCCCCTCTTCAGTGCAGCTATTGTGAAATAAATAACATATAAACTTTTGTGTGATTTGCTCTCCTGCATTTATCTCAATTGGTCCCTGTGCATTTGTGGAGGCTTTTGTTGTTGGTTCAGACAAGATATCATGTATTGCAATAGTATTTTGTCAAACATTATAATTAAAAAATTGTTCTTTTGTACGCCTCTGGTTATCGTTAGATTGTTCTTTTCTATGCCTCTGGTTATCCTGCTCAACAACACCCACCCCAACATCCATGTATTATGATTCAATAATACATTGTGTTAAGTATAAATGTGACATTCAGACAAGTGGCGGAGAGAGGGGAGGGCCCGCCTAGGCCATGGCCCGCCCCAAACTAGCTAGAAAAAAAATTTCACATTAAAAAAATATTTTGTTTTAATTGTTCAATGTATTTTTTTTACTTAAGTTCATTTTGACCCTACCCAAATTTGAGGTTGAGTTATTTGGCCCGTCCCTAAACTAAATCCTGGTTCCGCCCCTTATTCAGACTACAAATACTTATTTGCCAAGTCTGCAACTTTTATCTGCCGAGATGAACGGTAGAAATTAAGGTGCTGATATTTCCAGAATCAGTAATCAATTCTGATTTCCCTGGCCCACTCCTTAGTTGTGAAGACATGGGCCACTTTCTACACTTGGTAGGTGACGAGCTATCGGGAGCCGTAGCCGTCAAAGCAGATTAAAAGTCCAAAGGGCATTTATTAGAGAGGGGCCCAACATGAGGCAGAGTCAGCTATGCAAGGGAAAAGTTCGGGCGTTGTTGCGAGACAAAGGATGGGAGGCGTGCGCATGCCTAATAAGATCGCACAGCGAGATTGATAGAAAGAGGGAGACGAAAATCGATTGATTTCAATATTACTTGCTAACACACACTCATATATATATATATATATATATATATATATATATATATATATATATATATATATATATATATATATATATATATATAAAAGAGAGAGAGAGAGCCGATAAAATATGAATATATAACAAAATTTAGAGACAAGATGTTCCCCAGGTACAAAAACAATCCGCAAAAAATAAACCGCAAAACAGAAACAAAAAAAAAAAATACAATATAATGCTCAGAAAAGGAGAGTCAGGGTGAGGGAGGAGAGGATAGACGGAGCGGCACTATCACCCAGCCGCAGACGAGCATCGGCGCTTCAATCGGATGGCAAACTGGACATCCTCTTGCACACGACGAGCCACCGAATCTGGCGAAGAGAAGGTGCCCCTGAAGACCCTGTTGTTGCGCTCCTCCCAAATGCGCCACCAAGCTGAAATGAGCCACGACCTCCAAACATGACCCCAGAAAGCAGCCAGGCGGGGGGAAGGACAAAAGAGAAAAAAAAGACGAATAGATGGTGAGTTTGGAAGATTATTAACAAGGAAAAACCAAGTTGAAGCAATGACACTGTAAAAGAAATGGCAAAAAGTAAAAAGGTGGACCCGAGACTCAGTCGCGACTAGACATAGAAGACACTGGTTAACCAAACTGATGCCAAGGCGCTGTAGGTGGTCAAAAGTGTTTATATAACCATTAAGGAAAAGCCAGACAAAAGCAGTGGAAAGAAAGAGAAAGAGAGAGAGAGAGATTTGTGTTTAGTTGACAATGTATGGGAAAAGAACTGGGCACCATAGGCAATTATGGACAACATGATGTCTATATAAAGAGAAGGCAGCAATATTAGACTAAAAATTGAGTTAATTGTAACCTTTTAAAAGCAAACGGCCTTTCTTTTGATATGAATCAATTCTGCTATACTTGGAAATAAAAAAATTGAACTGTGACCAACCACCGAAACCTCTAGACCCTTTCAGTATACATTCAAGAGCTACACCAAGCTTTGGGTTGCCGAAAGAGCAAAATGTCCATGCGAATCGAACCTAACACACAGATATATGACTCTGCCTTGCTCTTGCACCATCGAATGCATCCAAGGAAAATGAATTTGCTAATGAGATTAAAACACCTCATGACTTATATGTCGTGATGAGAATTTGGTCAAAACACCTGGCCGATCACTATGGCGGGTCATGCCTTCAACATGTGGGAGGGAGTCTCCGACTCTCCTCTCCGCCTCATCATCTCTTGTTGGAAAAACCTTATGCATTGTCCCAACAATTTGTATTAGTACATAATTCATATATATAATTGCAAAAGCAGATTATATAACATAAGATTAAAAGTCCGTAGGGCATTTATTACAGAGGGGCACCGCCTGTCGGACGATGTTGCAGAGAAAAAAATGGCATGGCGTAAAGAGATAAGGAGGAAAACGTCGGAAGAGGTAGAGGGAGAAGGGAGGAAATAAAGTTTGACTGCCACTTGGAAGAATCGGACGGTCCAGACGAACAGTTCATGGAACAGCATCAATTTAGCTCTCTCTCTCTCTCTCTCTCTCTCTCTCTCTCTCTCTCTCTCTCTCTATATATATATATATATATATATATATATATATATATATATATATATATATATATAACTTTAGCTTTTTTTTTCGTCCAACCATTTATGTTAAATTAATGAATTAATACTCGATAACAAAAATACCCATTTTTTCTGTTTTTCTATTTTTCTTAACCCTTCATTATATTAGATCAGAAAATCCTTATAGATGATTGAGTGACATTGAAAAGATAAAATCACCTTCCAATGTATACCCAATCACCTTTCGGTGTTAATTTGCCCTTGCACGGAGATTGATATAATTTCATTGGCAGCTAAAATCAACTTTGCATCTTCCGTGTTTCAAAGAACCAAAAATTGCAAAAACAGGCGAAAGCATTTAACGAGTAAAACCCGTTTCAAATGGAATTGGTTCTCATTTTTTTTTTTGGGTAAGATCAATTAATGTTAAGGTGGTGATGATGAGAAATTAACAATTATAAAAAGTGACACAAACTGATTGAACTAATTTTTATTTATTTATGTCAACGACAAGTTTGTTTATAAATATATTGGTAGAAACCAAACACTTATGGTTGTAACGAGTGAGAGCCCAAGAATCAGCCTTATTGGATCTAGCCTTAATTGAATTTCACCTAATCAGATTTCATGTATTCTGTTTTGGACCCTACTTTTAGCCGTCAAATTTGAATCTAACATGAGATCCAATATGCATATGTAATCAGGTCGCTACACTTTTCAGATCTTAGCTAGTTGGATATCAGACTCGGATTTAGTTTGGTTACACAACTGCATGCCAAGTCCAAATCAGATAGTCATCATATCTGAATTTCATTAATTCAATCCCAATACATGTTAGATTGGTAATTAAATGACCCAACGATCGTCCTTTCACTGCCCCATTCATTTGTATTATAATGTCCTCCCCCTCGTCCCTCGTGTCTTCCCAACCTCCAACCCAAGTAACGGGACCTTTTTTTTTTCAATTTTGACTTTATATATATATATATATATATATATATTAATTTTTCACGTGAAAAATAAAATAAAAAAGAAGAAAAAGAAAGCAAAAAATTACACTTGTAGTTTCATCTATTACAAAAAAGCACCTTCCACCAAAGATTGATCTAATTCTTCTTAATTCCAATTTTAGGCCAAAATCGAGTTATTTAGATGCGACGACAATATGGACCGTCAAATTTAAAAATGCCCATCGACGACTCTCCGTGATCCGCTCGGACCACATGGAGTGAGACCAAGCAATGGTGGGACCTCTACATCAGATAACCAATGGCCGAGAATGTTTGGTTGCGTGTAATAGTTTTGGATCTTAGTTTTGTGTTTGCATAAAAGAGTGTGTTTTGGAAGATACTTAGTTTAAACAAATTAATGTATTTTCAATTAGTGTTCGTTTGCCTGGACTGAGTGTTCGGGACACCTTGTCTAATCATCCCAAACCCGCTAGGACCTTCTGTTCAAATTGTAGGGATGAAGCCAAGGTGGAGCCAGCCCCAGCAAAATGGAAACTAATTAAGACCTGACGTGCCCCCACAAAAGCGTGGGCTTCAGTTACCACTCATAAGCCGGTTTCGACTCTAAACCAAGCAGCACAGCAAACTGGTCAAATTTGGTATAAGGTTTTACCTTCATTTTTGTTACTATATACTAAATTGGCATCCGATCTGTGATGCCATCATGTAGTCATTCTGACCCATTTTGACCTTGACGGGCTAGATCAGTTAAGGCTGCCACAGCCAGCAAAGGGTGGAATAAAAAAAAAATGCACACCAAGTTTCATGGTTGCAAGGATGGGGCATATTAGGCCAGAACCCCTCCCAATTTGAAACCTATAGCAAAGTCAGGAATTTTTTGTTGCATGGACTGAACTATAATTTCAAAATTTTAACAAACGCTGAAATTGAATCTTTCAAAATTTATATACACCGATTAATCTTTTCAAAATTTCCATATACATTTTGGAATTTTTCCTCTCCTCTTGTATGTGGAAGTCAAAGTTTCTGAATCCTGGGGTAGTTTTGGTTTTGATTTAAGGCTGAGTGGATCTATATCCACATCCAAAATCTTAAAAGAGAAAGTCATATATAGGACGTGTTTGAACTTTGAATCAGCGAACGGGGTCTCTCGGTGATCAGGAAAGGAGTGCTGGCGAATAGGCCCCTGGCCTTTATTGCAAAACAGTTTGATTTGAAGATCTATATGCGCCAAAATCTATAAGAACTTCCCGTCCAGGTTGTTGAAGATCGAATTCATTTGATCCAAATGGAACACTAAGATTCCTTCGAAGCTGTAGAAGTTGTTTGCAGACATACACCTAAGGAATGAATTATTTACAGAAAAGCTGTTGAAAAGTTTTGGCTCACTACCATTTTACTGCATTCTGCAAGCCTAGGTGATCCCCCAAGGAATGAATCATTTTTGATGTTTTGTAATTCAATCTCCAAGCGGACCTCACAACCATCGTGAATACTTTTTAGCGCCATGATCTTATCTCTAATTTTGCTCATCACATTCGCATCTGATTGTTTGTATGTTTTACATCTAGTGCTCTTAGGATGTGTTTGGTAGAAATGAATTCGTTTTAAGCTCTCTCTCTTTTTCTTCCTCTCTTGGTATTTATTGCTGGTCTGGCAACCCTCATTCTGAAGTTCTTGTGACGGTATTGTGACGATTATCACAAGCAGCATGTGTGAATCGAGAGAAAGCAAGAAACCTCTCACACAATGAACTAAGTGGAGTCGTGCATTTATTTGGAAAATGTTGTTCTCCTAGTTGAATATAGTGGCATTCTATTCTCAACTCACAATTCCATGACTCAACTCATGGCAAGTATCCTTTACTAGCAATTGGCTCTTCGGCTCTAATTGACTGGATGATTCGAGGCTGCATAAAAAGGTATATTTTGGAGATCTTCAGTTTAAAAAAACTTTGAAACTCAAAATTCATGCTACATGTTAAAACCCATAGATGGCGGGACACATCATAAAGTTGCCCAAGTGGCAACCTGGTCCGTGTTCAGCCAAACACAAAGGCAACACATGGCTCTCGGTCGACAACGAAAGAATGAGATTCTCTTCTTCTTGTTTTCTTATTCTTCTTCCTCATTTGAAAGAGTCAATTGGAAAGATGATGTGAATGAATGAGAGAAAAATCAAATTTGCCGTGCGTGGCATCCTTCAACTGCCACTGCTATAGTGAGTCTAATCTCTGTCTCCTCCTTTGTTAATTTAATTCTCCCCATATATTTTCTAAAAGATGCGTCTTTTTCATCATTATGCGTAGATAATGAAAGTTAGATTAATTGTTCGTCGGCCTCAAGGGGCATAGCATAGCGGGTCGGGTTAGGGGCCTGGAAAAATACAGGTCTCTAGTTCGATTCCCGTGGGCGCTATGTCCCTGTGTCTTAAGGTGGCAGGGCGCGACATCCTGATAAAAAAGGGTGTCCCGTTTTATCACTGACACCGACGCAGCTCAGGACCCCGAAGGCAAGGGGAATGGGAGGCCTCAGGACTTTACTCGGGCGGTGGGATTTACCCTCTTGCTCACCCGATTAATTGTTTGTCCACTTTTGTTTCCTTTTAGATGCAGAATTATTTTAGGGTCCCACTTCTTTTGAAACTTTTAGGTTTCTGGAGGAACCATCCGACTTCACACCTCAATCGAGCAATCAACTAATTGCTTCCCTTCTGTCTCTTGAGCTCGTGTTCTTGTTCTGCGTCTTATACGATCATATCAATCACACACATCTGCGTCTTATACGATCATATCAATCACACACAGCTTTTGGACTATGGGGCCGCGATATCTCCGCACGTCACTCTCCCTTTTTAAAAAAAAAAAAAAGAAAAAAAAATAGTGGGGCCCTTTTAAAAAATGGAATCCTGTCTGATTCGCAACTTTCTGTCCTCACTCTGTGACGCAATGGAGGAGCAAAAGATTGCTCCCTCTATAATAGAATGCTGGCATAAGAGAAGCAGTAACTGCTCGCGTTGGGCCCCTGCTCAACGTTCACGTTATGCGCATCACATGCAATGGACCTCCAAGGTTCAAAGCGTTTCGCTCACATGGGTGATATCTGATATCCCGACCATTGCGTCAGTTGAGACCACCACCGAGAGAACCAGTGGTCCAAGCCTTCTTTACAAGACCAGATCCACTTAATATCTCATAGCTACGCAAAATCTCAGTAAATATTGATTTTTCCTCCCTGTGGTTTACTGATTTAGGGAAATCTCCAAATAAAATTGAGAAAATTGTCAGAAAAGCTGTCGAGGTCGGCTCACCCTGTTCTTCGGAGTTCAAACTTATTGGTGCTGAGTAGTGATGTCGACGTCTTCTAGATAAAGACAACGACCTAACTGCAACATTTTCCAGACACGGCTCTTATATTTTGTTAATATTTTACTACTCTTAAGTTAAAGGAAGTAATCCCTGATTTATTTAAGTCCCGACACATCTCTAAACTATAAGGGTAGAAGCAAGAAGGAAGGGCTTTGGAGTTCTCTCTCTCCTAGAATTACTCATAAAACATCAGACTTTTTGCAACCTAGGTCCCACTTGTTAAGAGCCCCTCGTCCGGCCACAGAATGTACTTACACGTTTACTTGGTGTGCTCTCCTACCCGGACCCCTCGTCCCGCCACATTTCCACCGTCCGATGAGACTATCGGCCGTGGACCGCGACGATCGGACTGTCGACGTTGGGGACCACCAGGAGGGTGAGTTGTCCCTTCACGTCGTTTCCTCTCTCACCGCGACGGAGTTTTAGGAAGATCCAGCTGCCCTTTGCTTCTAACGACAGATACTGTCCATCGTGAGAACAGGGAAACACCTACCGAAGGAGAAGACCAGGGAAGAAAGGAAAAAAAAACGTGTCTCCAGCAGCAGCGTCCATAGGGGTTCACCTGTTCTTTCGATTTTCGGGTTCGGTGGGGGCCCCAACATGAGAACAAGACTGGACGAGAATATATATATATATATATATATATATATATATATATATATATATATATATATATATATAAAAGAATAGTACGTGATTATTGGAATAAAATAAGCGCAGCTTTGAATTGTCAAGTGACTGCTAAAATTTTTGCATTGACACTGGCAAATTCCTATCCAACCGTTGGATCACCCTTTCTTTTCATGTTTCCTTTCTGCACCAATTTGGCCAATCTTTCCACAATGGGGAGATCTTTCGTCGTTTCCGACTGTTCTGATCTGACAAACGTCCCTCGTTTGTTTTTATTAAAGCAAAGGTCCGAGATTCATAACTCTGACACCCAAAAGGACAAATGACTATGGGAAACTAGTCGGCGCGGACTTAACTAGTCCCTGATGACCAGAGAAAACTAGTCCGCTGATGATCATGAGAAACTAGTCCGCTAGCCATTTATGCCGGTCAAAGGTAGATAGATGGTTGAAAGAAAAACAAGAAAGAAAAATATGTGAACTAATACTTAACGATGAAATAAATGCAAATAATTTTTTTCTTCTTATTTTTCTCTTAATTATCTATCATGTTAGATCAAACTACTCTAACAAAAAAGGACCCCTTATATATGACATGCTCGCTGTCACTGCTATTGTAGGACAGGAAATGCATTTATTCTTGGTTGGAGGAAATGCATTTATTCTTGGTTGGACAGTGGAAGAATAGATGGGTCAAATGCTTGTAGATCAAACTTGATGAGCAAGCAGAAATGTAGATCTCGCTCGCTTGGGGTATTGTTTAAATGTAGATCAAACTTGATGAGCAAGCAGAAACGTTGACACGTGTATATAATACTACATTGTTTGTCTGGTTTGGTTATAAACTGTCAATGACCTTTTTACTAGCATATTGCAGTGAAAAGCAAGTTTATTTTTTTTACTCGTTTGTCTTAATGTCAAGCCTAGTTTTTATACATTCTTGCTTTGTTAGCATATGCATATGTATTATCACTTATATTCAGGTAAATTGTTGTAAAAATGTAAGGACCAAGGTGAAAATGCAATGGACGAGCTCAATTTTGTAGTCGTTGGTGGGCTGGTTGAGCACATTGTGATCGTCGTCGTTTTCAAGTCATGAACATTTTTCAAAAAAGTAAGTTCCTGTTTTGGACATGTGACTATTACTATGCACATTTAGTTGTTGAAGAAGACTTGTATCTAAACACTTGGTTTGTATTTGATGAATTGCAAATGTATGCTTCAAGTAAGCTTTTGTGTTGTTTATATTAAATAGAATGATGTTTTATGATGATTTGTGGATCTTAGATCGTCAATTTGTAGAGAGAAGAGATAGAGAAAATATTGTTTTAGATCATAGGTTTCTTATATTTTTATCATGTATTTTTCATTGTCCCCGGATTTTAGGTTGTTTCTATTTGTAGAAAAGAGAAAGAGAGAGAGAGAGAGCAAAAAAGTGAGTATACTTTTACTGTGTTATATACTTCTATATATTTTATCGTGTACTTTCTTTTATTTTATGTGAATTTTAAGTCATCATATGCATTATATTTTCCTTAAGACCTTTTCACTAGAGGCTACGAAAGTCCACGTCATGACTCTGCCTTCCCAGTTTCCCACTGGGGGTAAGACAGTCCACGCGTATATGCATGCGTGTGCGTGTGTTAATTTCTGATGGTTCTAGAACATCAAGTCCGGCCGCTTTTTGGCAGCTAACCAAGTTCAAAAGTCTTAGTTGCTAAAGTTAATTAGGTCACTTTTTTAATGCTGACAGGTCTGTGTGTGCGTGTGCATACGCGGGTTAAATAATAATCTTCTTATGCGGGTGAATGTGCACTTAATTTAGAGATTCATTATTTTATTAAGTCCTTAGATGCCTTAAATGAGTTTAACGGCATTATCTTACTTTTAAGATAAATTTTAATAGTCTAAATATGTTAATATGCACATAATAGAAATGGTGATTTTCTTATACTTTACAAAAACTAAATGTAAATAGTCTTTGTAATAAGACGAATTCTTATTTCTTAATTAACATTTTCATATTAAGGCTCATATATGAAACGAAAGATGGTATTGAAATGTATCGTTTGATAAAATGCAGACTTAAAAGAGGAAATGATGCATGATGATTTGGTGATCTTTATTTTTTATGAAAGCGAATGACATGCAATTTTTTTTACTTATTCCCTTTCCATATGCTGAAGTTTGGAACCTTTTGTTTTTTCCTGAAAATAAAAGTGAAAAAGTGAGGCAATATATGAAAAAAAATTAAGCGTTTCTGGTCATTTTTTAAAAATTAAAAATAATAACTATCCCTCCACCAGATAATTTAAAGGTATTCCATTGATCCAAGGGCTTCTTTTTGTAATTGAACTAAATACGGCCTAAGCTTCCACTAGCTTACTTTTACCCATCAACTATTGCTTTAGTCTAAACGTGAGAATTCATGAAGGAAACGATGACGATGTCGTTATCTTTTTTTAAACAAAAAAAAAAAAGAACAAAAAGTAAAAGTGAAAATACTGTTCAGCTTAAGAAGACAACGTTGAAAATAAAAAACAAAAAGCTTAGATTTTGTATATGCTTTTAAACTAAAAATCAGATCGGGATTATGAATTTGGATTTTGGATTCAAAGATGGTTAGATTTTTCTTCATGCGAATTAAAATATGAATTTAAATCTAAATATGTAGATATCGAATATGGTAAAGTATTGATATCCCTACCGCACAGCCAGTGCCCACAAGTCACTCGGACGTCGGACAAGCAGATTCTGCCTATCGGCGCACTTCCAACACTTAAAGTTCACTCAATTTTGGTATAAAAGAACAAATAATTTGAACATGTTCCCGAAGTTGTTCACTGACGTTTAAAGTGCGTCAGTGCTTTAGACAACGTGGCCCTTCTCTTGAAGGGATCACAAACTACATATTTTCTGTAGCACTATTTGATATCTTATGGCTGAGAAAAAGGATCAATTGTGCAAAAGCATTATTTTCTGTAGCACTATTTGATATCTTATGGCTGAGAAAAAGGATCAATTGTGCAAAAGCATATTTTATCATAATAAAATTTCCTCTTTGTTCTCACACTTCTCAATTCTCCGAATGACTCTTTCGCTTTGTTCGAGTCTTCCGATAAATGGGTGTCAAAGATATTGACATGTTGTCATGTCTTCCGATAAATCGGTTGGATGAAAGCTGAATTTTAGCAGAAGGCTGAATTTTAACAGTAGAAAGTAAATTACAAAAATAACAGTCTTGAGACTTCTTACATGCAGAAGTGAAAAACAAGATGACCAACCCAATGTTTATTTGCCTTATTTCTCCAAAAGGCTAATAAAAATGATTAGGTGTATTAACTCCCAAGTATCAATATATATCATTAAACGTTGAAGATATATTTTTTTGATATTTACAATATGTTCCTTAGCATGTTTTCATTGAGAAAAATGTTAATATTATACGGTTGTATCATGTGAGCTTCTTTTCTGTTTACGGTGCTTCAGTCTGACTTGGATTCTAAAATAGAAAGTCATGCCCTAAGGTCAGTTTTTTCAATGTTATCAAAATTGATCAGAATCAGCTGATTCTAATTCTAATATGATCCTTGCAAAAACTGTCCAATTTTGATGGCTTGTGCATAACAATGAACATGGATTCTAATGTCAATATCATGTGCATAACAAGTTAATTGATTCTTTTCATGTTCATTCTAGCATATTGATTCACATCTTTGGACCACAGGTATTGTGCAATACCTCATTTTGAAGTTCTTGTGATGATTATAACAAGACCTCTCACATAATGAACTAAGTGGTGTCTCTTCCATTTATTTGGAAAATGTTGTTCTCCTAGTTGAATGTAGTGGCATCCTATTCTCAACTTACAATTCCATGGCTCAACTCGTGGCAATTATCCTTTACTAGCAATTGGCTCTTCGGTCCTAATTGTTTTGATGATCCGAGGCCGCATAAAAAGGTGTTTTTTGGGAGATCTTCAGTTAAACAAACCTTGAAACTCAAAATCCATGCTATATATTAAAACTCCATACATTTAAGGTCAGATGGAAAGGGAAGGGGTCCGACCTTAAATCTATAGAACTCGGATCCTAAAATGAACACGACCTTATGGATTTCTATGATCAAGGATTCAAATGGGTGAAGGATTGAAATCACCAACACAATCACAGTTATTCCTGGTTTGCTTGCACGTGTGCGTCCTTGACGAATTTTCTGTTGTCAAAGTCTGTTATTCCTTATTACCACTACCCACGGTTTGGTTCCCCAAAGGATGTTTGTAGGGGAGAGGACCACTGCCTAGAACCAAACTCCTAGCAAGGGGCAGTGTTCTGAAATCTCCAACCCTGAAGAACCAATCAAGAAATTCTAGTTAAAGGACATACTTATGAAATTTTAGATTTTTAAGGGGCATCAGTATGTAAATAAGTAAAATTTTCATATGAAAATAGAAAATTGTTTTGCCGTTGGATGGTAACGTTTGTGGGCAGACGACTGAGGGAGGCCTATAATAGGCTTGTTGGAATGATCCAGCATGATTAACTTATTTATTGTTTTCGCATGGCTTTTCATGTCTAGAAAATGAGCATAATAGGATGGGGTAGGAGAAAGGGGCTTCCTTTCCCGGCTGCCGGACGGCGGGCTCCATCGGGATGGGAGTTGGGTAGGCGGAGAAAGGATTCTTCTTCCCCTATGACAAGTGAAAAAAATAAATAAATAATAAGGTAAAAAAACAAGATGACCAACCAAATGTTTATTTGGCTTGTGATTTTTCCACTATATTCATTCAAAAGGTTAATAAAAATGATTATGTGTACGACTCCTAAATATCAATACATATCAAGAATCGATAAAGATATATTTTTATGATATTTACAATATGTTCCTTGGCACTTCTTTTTTAACCAGGCACTGTGGGCGGCCAAAGCGTTTTGGGGCACGAGGAAGGGAAACTAAAGGGGTGGAGAATGTTAAGTAGGTAATATAAAATGTGAGAGGAAGGTTGGGGTCCTTGTTTCAGACAATCATTAATTGCTTACCAACCCAGCAAAGAAATAACACAGACTTTGTCGGTTCACCTTGTCCCATGTTACTTTCAGGGAAAAAGAAGAACCTGAAAAGAAGAAATCTATTCCAGAAGGCGTTTTTGGAAACGGAAGCTTGTCATGATAAGAACGCAAAACAGATGGATGACCGATGAAGGTAAGCTTACTCAGAAGAAGAAAAGTCTAAAATCGAGGCTGAAAATTTACCACGATTAAGAGGTCAGATCAAATTTATGTGGTAGCTGTTTATTTGGAGAGCATAACTTACGAAAAAGTTGAAAATAGGACATTTGAAGAAAAGTGCAATATTTAAATGTAGACCATTGAATTGGCAGTTTTAAACATACACTGGCTTTCTTTTCCCCATGGGCGCGGTCTCCACGCGTTTTCGTGTATGAAACTGGGATGTTGCATGCTTCGCTGCCTGCGGTCAATACTGACCAAACCAAATCAAGTATTTAAGTTCCAAGGTAAAAAGTCTTTATCACTTATATTCTCTGCTTTAAGAACAGTTCCAGGTCGAAATCCTCAGGGTTATTTTAGTTTGGAAATGGAAGAAAGACTGAGTTTCAAAAAACATGCAACACATATTGATAACAACTTTAGACACACTTTAGATTGGACATTTTTATTGAAGCCGCCGTCATGGTAACCACTTATGAGATCATGGATGAAGTATTAACTGCATGACCTTTTTTTCTTTTTCCTGCAAGGAACATATTAACTAGAAATGTTTTTATTAATTGAAAAAAGTAACATGCACTACTCTCAAGCCCTTTTATGCACAGCTCTAAACTCGAAACAAGAAATGAGGGCTTTAGGGCTCTCTCTCTTCTAGAATTACCCATAAAACATCAGACTTCTTGCAACCTAAGTCCCACTTGATAAAAGTAGCTAACGTTCTTTGGTGAGCATGATAACATTTCATTCTACCGTCCACTACAAACACCAAACCCCAGCTTTACCTCATCCCGCAGGAGACAGATGATTTCTGATGATTTCTGTGCGTGTGCCTGGCTAGGCGCTGCGACTAGTAGCAGTCTATGTCACCCACTTACGAAAAAAAAAAAACCCTTGCCGACCGTCTTCTTCCTCAACGCCTTTTGACTTTCTTCCTTCCTTCCAACGGCGGGAGCTTTACCACTCTGATTTTTTGGGCAGCGTCGGCGACTGGCGATGGACGACCGGTGGACGGCGACATAGCCATAATGTGCCGTGAGTGGCCCAGCAGAAAAAAAAAATTAAAAATTTGACGCTCTTGATGCTTGTGATATTATTTGGTCCTTCCTTACGTGGATAGTTGGGTGGTTGAAAGAGTTTCGGTAAGATCTGATTACCACGGGTTTGAGTTTAGATGGTTGGATATTTGGACAGAAATCGAGAAGGAGAGAAGGGATTTTATGGGATTTTCATTTTCTGTTGTTGGTGGTCTTGGGGGTGAGGTTTTGGAGATTTTTGTTGTTGGGTGTGGGAGATTTTTTCTTCCTTTTTTTGTTTTTTGTTTTAGGGAACGATTGATGGGAGAATTGGTGGTGGATGGGGAGGATTGTAAGGAGATTGTGGAGGAAGAGGTAGGGAATGGGGCAGGAGGGGAGGGAGATGGAGATGATGATGATGAAGTGGAAGGAGTTTCTTCCCACGATGATGGTGAGGGTGTTGCTGGTTGAGTTCGACGACTCGAAGAGGCAGATCATCACTGCCCTTCTGAGAAAATGTAGTTACGAAGGTGTTACTGATTTTTTTTTTTTTTCTTGGGTTTTTCTTTTTTCCTTTTTTCTCATGTGGTTAGCGATTAAATTGCTTGACGGTATGGTAGAGTTGTTTCTTTGAAATCTGTTTGGTGACAGCTTTCTTCCAGCTTTTTCTTTTCTTCAAAAGGTGTATTCCAGCTTTTTCTTTTCTTCAAGAGGCGTATATATATATATATATATAGGCTATATATTTACTTGCTTCTTTGACCACAAATCCAACTGACTTTTGTCTGCTTCTAGCGACTAAACTTACAATGAAAATATATTAATTCGAGATTAGTTTTTTTATGTTTTGTTTTTTTTTTAAAATTTTTTTAATTAAAAAATTTATATTTTTCTAATCATCCCAAACACGCTAGGACCTTCTGTTCAAATTGGCCAATTAAGACCTGCCGTGCCCCCACAAAAGCGTGGGCTTCAGTTACCACTCATAAGCCGGTTTAGAGTCTCAACCAAGCAGCACAGCAAACTGGTCAAATTTGGTATGAGGTCTTACCTTCATTTTTGTCACTCTATACTAATTTGGCATCCTATCTGTGATGCCTTCATGTAGTCAATCTGAACCATTTTGACCTTGACGGGTTAGCTCAGTTAGGCTGCCACAGCCAGTAAAGGGTGGAATAAAAAAATGCACACCACGTTTCATGGTGCAAGGATGGGCCAGAAGCCCTCCCCAATTGAAACCTACAGCAAAGCCAGGAATTTTTTATTGCATAGGTCCAACTATAGTTTCAAAATTTTAACGGAGACCGAAATAGAATTTTTCAAAATTTTTATACATGTTAAACTGAAATTTTCAAAATTTTTATTTAAATTTTGGAATTTTTCCTCCCTTCTTATACGTGGAAGCCAGATATGCCTCTCTCTTCCCTGTTTCTCGTTCAGTTTAGTTTATGTTTCTAGTCATTACATTCCCACAAGCATAATGTTTCCTTTCTTTACTAACCATCTAGACCGTCATGTATATGCACCTGATTTATTCAATGCAGATGAAGGAGGAATAGGGCTGCTTGAGCTTATCTTAGTGAATAAAGCAAACATGATATACATGCTTCTTAAATCTTATCGGTCTAGACCTAATTCGGTTATGTTTGTTAAATCAAAATATTTAAGGAACACAACTTATGGACTTAAAAGACGAGTTCTAGAAGTTCTTGAGCTTGGAGGCGATGGGAAGAAGTGAATTACAGGGATGGCAACTCGGGAATGAGAAATCTGTAAAGTTCTGGTCTAAAAATTGGGGCCGGGGTATTCTTAAGTTCCGGGTCGAAGATCCCCTTGTGAGCTGGTATAAATCCACAAGTGATACACAATTTCTGAAATACTTGCAATTGGCTAGAAGGGCCCCTTTGGATTGAGCATGTTATTAGGCATACTTCTTTAGGGATCGATGGGGATGTCCTTCAATGGGGTAATTTGGAGACCCATGAGCTGAAGAGGAAGGAGATCTATAATGCCATTAGTGTCGTATATCTGAAGCAGCCATGACATAATAAAATCTAGAACTCTGAATCTCAACGAAGCGCAAAATGGGTTCTCTTCATAGCTTTAGATTGCAGAATATTAACTCTTCATAAGCTTCAATAGTTTGGCATTTATCTGGCGAACCAATGTGCATTGTGTGAGAATAAGGCAGAAACTACAGTTCATTTGTTGCTGGATTGTGAAAAGTAAATCCAGTGTGGAAATCTGTGGCAATAGGTTTAATACGATGTTAAACCAAAAGAATTCTACAAGAGAAATAATTGAATGGTGGTGGGATCGCAGGTTTCCGTCGCTTTAGCTCAAGGACTGTTGGAACTTGGAGAATGAGATTCCCGACTTGGCAGGGCCTGTAGAAGAAATGTGTGTACAAGAGTCTGGGAGGACATACATAAAAACCCTTATGTGTAAAGAGGAAGTGATGGTCTGGATTCAGCTAAGTATCCGACCGGACCCATGGCCATCATTCAGTAATACGACTGTAATCATCCAGTCGGTTCGTTCTTATGCCTATTGGCTTTCAAAAACTAGTATATTTGGCAAAGTCGAACAAAAGTTGTCAGTTTCTGAGGGGTTAGAATTAGAAGATTAGGGAAATGGTGTTAGTTTTATCTTCGGCAGGAATTGGCAAGATATGCTTTGTTGGTAGACCATCATTCTGGAGGAGAAGGCTAAAGGGAGCTGTTAGAAGGATTAGATATAAAGGTTAGGGGGGAATGAATGAGCATATTAAGCAGTACAGAATAATCTTCCATGACTGCAATCTAGCAAGGGACGTGATGAACATGCTAAATCAGTATTGATCCACCAATTTTGATGTAGGAAGAAATATGTTTCTTGCCACTAGCCTGAATTGTAGAGGCTCTGGTGAAATGTTTCGTCCTTCTAATTGTTCGATGATTCTTTCATTTTTTTATAATAAAATGGGAAAGGAGCCCAACTCCCAGCAGTCTTGCATCAGAAATATTTAAAAATTAAAAATGCACCGTGTTGCAGGAGCATTGGCAACGGTTTATAGTATAGGAATAGTCTATGATGTCTGCAATGATGCTTTAGCGTTCTTCTAACAATGGTCTTTTTAAAATATTTAATCATCCAGTAACATGAGTTGCTGACTTGAAAAAAGATGACTTACTAGACAAATATTAAAAATCATAGTCTTCATAAACAAAAATTGTAAGGAAGGAAGCTTATTTGAGTGAGAGGAAAGGGACTTCGTCCATTAATTCGCTAAGGATTTTCAGCGTAAGAAATTCCAGAAAATTCAATACCATAATAATAAGAAGAAGAAGAATAGGTAGTTCCAAGATATGTATCTTCTTGTTGGGCAGGCAAGTAGACAAACCATAATTTGTTTCAAATAAAAGAAATTTTAAAACCTTCAATTTTTTCTCTAAATAAGAGATATAGAAGTGAAATAATCTCATTTCCCCAAAAAGGAACAATGAAATTGGCAACACATATGAATCAAACTTAAACCTACCAACTAGACAAAGACTTTAAGTTTCATATAATTCTAATTGTTCATCGTGAATGTCTAGCTCTACTATTAGATAGACTTGGTGGGCTTACATGAAAAAGAAAGCTACGTAATCGAAATAAATCATGTTTTATTTTAGGAAACAAAATGTCATTATGGATGTTATTATTAGATTTATCAAACTTTGGACGATTTCTTTAAGCACTGGGGAGGATTTTGGAATCAATGTTTTGGAAATCTCGTCCTGCCCAGAGGGGTGGGACGACGACCCACGGATGAAAAAAAAAAAAAAAACACCATTGCAGCGACGATGCTGCAATGTTGGCATCCGGCACTTAACTCTACCCCCACGTTTTTTTAGCAAATTTCCAAAAATGTGTTGTGCTTTTTAAAAAAGTTACCTCAACGTCATTCTACGTTTTAGAATCTTGAGGACAATTGTCAATCCTTAATGAAATTTTATGCAAATAGCCCATTACTTTTGGTAAAATTTTGAAACAAAGTTTTGAGTTTTAGTCTATCCATGCCCATTAAATGTTGGACCTTGATTCCAAGAAAGCTTATCCATCTAAAACAAGCAAGGGACTATTTTGGAAAATGGCATCATCATCCCAATTCCAGCAATTGCATAATCCAGATTATGAAAGAATCAAGATCATGGAATTTCATTTTAGAATCTTGATTCTAGAGAAGCAAACAGTACTTGTGGGGTGTTTGATAAAGCCAGAATTGTGGAATTGTAGAATTAAAATTTCCAGTTTTGTTAAAATGAAAATTATGTCGAAGAATTGATTCATGAATTATGGGTTTATCTTTGAATCAAAATTCAAAATTGCGATTCTATCATTGTCATTGATATGGAAGTTTGATTACTGTCAGGGCAAAATGTCACGATGGTTTTAATTCATCAATTCTATAATTTTAATTCTTGTTTTAACAAATACGTCATTTTCAATTTTGGAACAAAAACTTCAGACAATCAAACAATCAAACAATCAAACATAAAGGAGAACTAGATCTGAATTTTCATTCCAAAATTTTAATTTTAGAATTAAATCTCAAGGCTATCAAATGCCCCTTTATAGTCGGTTTCAAAATTAAAGTGGGAGGGGAAAGAGAGAGAGAGTGTGCTTGTCTGACGCCCCTTTATAGGGCCACTTTCAAAATTAAACAAGTGGCTTCCACAATAAAAATGGAGCAGTAAACAAAAACATTTAACATAAATCGGTGAATCAGTTTTGGTGGCTCGGTGAATTGGTTTATGTAATTAGATGAAACTATTTTCAATAGTCGAGTTGAGCGAGCGTAAACAAGTCGAGTTCTTACAACTCGAACTCAACTCGTCGAATGTTTCGAATATAAGTTTAAACTTGAGAACCGCTCGTTTATAATCTGCTCGTCGAGTCAAGCTCGAGTCGAGTTTTTTGAGCAAGTTCGAGTCGAGCCGCAATTGACTCGACTCGTTGTGCAGCCCTATTTCCACCAATTAGATCTACTAGCAGAGAGGGGGAAGGGTGATGAAGAGGGAGATTGTCGGGCGACTAAAAGTAGACAAATCTTGGGGGAAAACTTGTTTTTTTCTTTCTTTAGAAAGATTTTCAGTTTTTTCTCCTTTAGGTTTTTTCAGAGTTTAAATTAAAGAGTTACGGAGAGCTAAGAACATAGAATGTAAAAAACCTGCAACAACAATTGATTCCATCACCTGTTTTTTACAAGCAATTTGATTATGATCAGAGGAGGGCTCTAGAATGCGATCCAACTCACACAGACACAGCCCTTTCTGATAATGAAAGGGCAGACATCATTTTGAAAGGCACTTCTTCTTTTCTGCGTAGAAATTGGAAAAACTTCAACATTCATCTGGGAGCTCCTGTTTTGAAATTATTATTAGTTATGCATCAGAACTGATTCTAACTAATCATCGTGGACATTCTTGTTTGATTCGTTAACAAAAATGGGTTTTAGTTTTTATAGAAGACCTGAGGGGTTGGCACTCCTGGAAGGCTGGTAGGCAACTGTACGTTTAAAACTCGCATATATTTGCTTCTTATGTAAATCAAGACCTTAGGGGTAGTGGAGAATGGTTTTACAGAGCTTCACATCTCTGGTAAGAGATTATGAAGAGATTTTATTATTTGACTACTGAATGTCATTCTTAGAGGCATCTTACACCATCGTTGTAACTTGTAAGCACCATACAGGCATACACCATTCTATAAACCGTTGCTGATGGCATATGATCCATTTATTACCATGTTGTTGAAGAGTGCCTGGAATACTGAGCTCCGGTCCGGCGCTGGTCCTTATTTAACTATCCGGCTTTTGATTTAAGGAGTTGGAAGACGAGGCTGCTCTCCCCGCGCCTCTCTGCGAGTGACAAGCGACGACTGCCGATCGAGGATGATGATGAGGAACCGGGTCTGCAGACTCTTCCCAAGTGATCGGTGCAGTTCTTTCTTCTTCTTTAACTAAGGCGGCTGCGTCACCCTCACTCCCACTCAGGTGACGAGCCTCGAGTAGCAACAGCTGGCCTTGAGTTCAGTTTCCTTTGAAATGGCAAGGAAGTTGATGAAGCAGGCAGGAATGGCCCATCCGCTACAACCACGAACGTCTCAATCAGGCTTATCACCATTCTGATCCTAAGTATAACCATACGCCACAATATGCTTTGTTAAATGTTACTCTCTATAAAAAAAATGTGCCAACCAGAATTCTCCTAGTCGGTAAAAGGAGGAGCCCTGAGATGGTGAAAAAGTTAAACCTGATGTCATTTATTTCGGGATGAAGAGGGGACGAGGCCCATATTTTTTTCAGATTCTCCATTTTGTCAAGGGTATAAAAGCTAAAGTTGAAGCAATATAAGAAAAAAAAAAAAAGTTTCTCCACAGATGTCTTTATTGCTAGTGCTATTATAAATTCAGCTTTTCATTTGAGCCTTGCCTAATTTTACTGCTATTTAAAAAAATTTCCTGGCCATTTACTTTCTTCAAATATGAGAAGTCCTCCTTTTCAACAATAAAAAAAATAATGTATCTGATTAATTTTGCTACGGACAGTATTTACTCCTTTTCCTCCTGGAGCGTAAAATAGAAAACTGAACAATTGCAGTTGGGGATATAAATGCGGTATATTATAACACGATATCAGACTTTAATGAAACCCAACTCATTGCAAAGGATTGAGGCAGAGAGCACATGGTTTTGCCTGGTGGGAAGAGGAGGAAATGAAGACCTGTTCACTTCTCTTCAGGGCCACACTCTTGACAAGCTGGTGGATCCATTATTCCCCACAAGAGCCCTTCCCCTCCATCAGATAATTAAAAGTGATTCCACTGTAAGGGCTTTCTTTCTTTTCAAATTAAAATGAAGATGAGCTAAGCTTACAATGACCATCATGTTGCAAATGCTTGTAAGACAGAAACTAACTCCATTCGTGAGACTAAATTATACCACCACGCATGAAAGTAACTCCATTCATGAGATTAAATTATATCAAACATTGTCGTTGATAAAGATGATCTTTATACTAAGGCTTTGAGGTCACATTGATGCATTAAAAAAATATTACTTGAGACTATAATCAAACTTAAGAATAAAAAATAATCTGACTTAGAATTCGGTTTGTACAGCTCCGAGTTCTAAATTACATATGCGACAAAATCGAGCACTAGAATAGCTGCGTCTCAACTTCTTGCTTTTGTTTTCAGCAAAATCGCTTGAAAGATGAAATTGTCCAGCTACAATACTTTTTTTTTTATTTGTATTTTACAGATACTAACTTCTTTACGTATACACATATGTAAACCTCACATTACAAATGAAAAAAAAAAAATACAGTTTAAAAATTAAAAAAGCTTTTTTGCCTCCTTGTATTCTTTGAATGTGAGTTCAGTTTGAACCTACTCAAAACTAACCTACAAAACCCAACCCTCATTTAGTCCGCCATTAAAAAAAATCTTAGCTCTGCCCGTGCTTTGGACTATGCCATCTTGGGCAGCTTTTACCACCTTATTAGCAAAAGTATTATAAAGCCCGTTGACATGTTGACTTAAAAAAACAAAATCATATGATTTTGCAAAATGTCTCACTTCACAGGGTTGAATTTGTAAATTGCAAAATTTGGAGGGAAAAGCGAACAGTGTTTTTTTTGGAGAAAATAAATAAACGAATAAAAAGCGTTTGGGCGTAGGAAATTAAAGAGTTTGACCAAAATGACGGTAGGACCCACAGCCGTTCTCCCACACCGCTGGTTGGTGGCCTTTAAAAGCGGGGCCCACGAACGTAAGCCCAAGAGGCAAATGCCCGAGCGAGGCTCAGGCTCTACCCAGTCCCTCTACCTCTTGGCTTCCCCCACCTCATCACTATAAATATCAACTCCAACCTTCTTGCCCTCTTTTTGCAGAGAGAGTTAAAGTGAAGGATAAAGGGCAAGCTGGTAGGGAGCAGGGAGGCTATTAGGAGAATGAAGCTAAGTCTCGAATATCTTGTTGCCAGGTGTGGCTCTGCCCTTGGCAATTACTGTCTGCCTTGCTTAATTTCCAAACCATGTCTGCTTAATTTGCTCCCTACTTCAATTTCATCAACATGATTGGAAAGCATCGTTTCATAAATTGCCAACAGGATCGAGCTCCAGCCCCATGGCTAGACTTGAGAAACTCTCAAGCGGAGGAGGGTCGAATCGTTCATCAATGGAGGAAGAAGAATCATGCAGTTCACTAGTTCTGGTTCATCTCAGAGATCTGAAGGTTAAGCGTGAGACTCGGGTAAGTTTCAATTCAAGTGTCCAATCTGTATATAGTTCACGATGTTTTTAATATATATGCATGGTACACTTTTTTGAAACTCAACCTTTCTTGCATCTCTAAATTGGAATAATCGGTACGATAAATCCATCGACCTTGGGACTTATTTGTCATGGATTTGTTCTTAGGACAGAAGCTGGGCACCAAAAAGTAAGACCTATTCCAATCAGTCCCCAAGTTTTTCAGTTTCATGGGCAGAAAAGCCCCATATAGCTGATTTGTTGATTAAGCTTAGGTTTTAGTCTGCAAATGTGTGATAATGTTGAGTCTGATTTTGCAGAGGGAGAAGGAAAAATGAAGCAGCAGAAAGTTTGGAGATCCGGCTTACGGATGGAAGGGAGGCGTCTTTGTTGCCATCAGCAGGCTAAAGCAACCGGCACCTGACCACCGTCAAACGATCTTGTGTCACAGGTAATTAATTAGGAGAGTTCAATACTTACTTACCATTGAAATCCAATTCTAGAACCGCGCAAATAGTTTGTTCTATAAGCTAATTTAGCTTGGCCTGCTGCAGATGAAAAATATTGGAAAATAATGATAAACATTGTCGATTACAATTAACAAAGAAAAGTATACATAAGGAAAAGGAAAAAGTTCAAAGAGAAAGTGGGAATTTATTCGAAAACTGTACATGAATGTACAGTCATTGATATATTTTGTTGCTAGTCAGCAAGAAATGAGTGTTGAATGTATAATCAAAATCTCGGCTATTAGGTGTATTATTGTAAACCAACTAGGCTAATTTTTTTCCTTTTCATTCTTTTACATGATCAAGCAAACATAATATTTGAAAAGTTCCTTTTCTTTTTGTGTTTATATAAATAAGCCTTTATAGTAATTGTTTTCCTTTTTGTTTTCCTTTCATTTTCATCTTTTGGCATCTTCTGTTTTTCCCTTCATATGTGTCACATATAAGAAATCAAGAGCCAGCGACTGGGTTATTTCACGGTTGGTTTTGAAAGTTTCTTCTCCTTCATGACACGGAAATCTTCCTCTGCTTGCAAACCTGGTTCCCGTGAATGCCAAGTACCCCTAAAAGTGGGTTAGGGAGCCAATGCAAGTGGGCTAGAAGGCCACTTGTCCTTTTCTTAAAGGTTAACCTGCTCTCTTCCGTTGGTGGGCTTCACTTACCTTAGCAGTCGGATCGTCCTCCTATGCCTAAAGTTCCATCTTCTTTAAGAAGAATTTTGTAGCCTAAAACACGGGATGTGATTATACGCACCAAGGTATACCATACAGCCCCAGTGCATGACATGTGTTCTCTTGGCCCAGAAGAAAATGTCATGTACATGGGTTTATGCATAATACACAAATGTACATGCCCACGCATATAAATAGCTTTGCAATATCAGCATCATCAGTACCCCTGACTCATATAGGACTGTTTAACAAACTTTTTCTTAAAAATTAAGTATTCAACGTTAAAAGGTATTTATTAAAACGAAAAGTAGTAAAAGTTTTCATACTGCCAACTGCCAAAATTGAGGAGAGTGTGAAATGTTTCAATTTTCCAAGGGCCAACAGTTATTTGTAAGATTTCAGATGTCAAGGCTGGAGAAAGTTGAATCCGCCCATTTTGCACCAAAGTTTTGCTTGTAAAAAAAAAAAGAAAAAAAGAAAACCTTCGGTTTCCTCTTGATAATAAATTTGACATCAGTCGTTCTAGAACAGATAAAAATGAGCAAGCTGTCCATGAGATTCACCCCTCCGTTGCCCAAGCGGGGGGTAATTATATTTTCACTAAGGATGAGCAACGGACCCCGATCACTTACCTGTCATGTTTTCTGGTTCCCAACTTACATCGGGTCGAGTCTGGAACACGAAAGATGTTAGGAATGAGGGCTTCTCTTTCTCTCCGTAGATGAAGAAGGAAAAGAAAAGAACACAGATTTTAGAGACCAAAACTCTCTGTCTACGGCTGCACAAGTTTTTTTACTAATTCAAAATCAAGAATACAAGACATCCCTCTCAAATCTCAAGTGGGGATTAGGGCAATACTGCAAAATGATAAACATTACAAAAATAACCTTAAGAAAAATTAAAAGGAAGCCTATTAAGTTGGTATCAAACGTCACACTCTAATCAAATATATTAAGACGCGGTTTGGCAACCTTGTTACTGTTTCATGCATCTTCATATTTCAAGTTAGAGTAAATACATGGAACACTTCTTAAAATATCCTATGAACCTGCCCTAATTTATAGGACACATACGTGGAACAATAACTGCTTATGACCATTGACAGACAGTCCTTAAAAGAGCATTGGGTTTTGGAGTGTTTGGTTGAACAAATATGATTTTGTAGGAAGAAATAAAAATCTAACCCTCTCAAGCTATTCATTAAAATCCAATATTTGTGTTCGTCATGCCCCCCAAAAAATAACACCAAGTTTGCAAGACTCATGAGAATTTTCACAAAATGATAAGAGTGTCATCTAAAAACTCCCCCTTGTAAGTTTTCACCTAACCCCACAAATTTCAAATCAGATGAATCTGAGTCATGCAATTGTTGACCCAAACAGGTGCTGGGTACCTAGTTCCTTCTGGGTCATATACAGAGGGCTAATCCATTAAGTGACCGGTCTTAGCCCTAACAGGGGCGGAGGGAAAGAGTGGCCGGCAGGGTCCTTAGCCTCACATCAGATTTAAAAATTTTAAAAATTTATGCTTTTGTCAGTTAGGTTTGGAACGACTTACTAAGATATCCTCTATCCCCAAGTAAGCCTATGTTTTTCATGGCAACTTCATAAACTTTAAACCTTATTGTACACATAATCTCTCTCTCTCTCTCTCTCGCTAACTGTTACCATAATTTTGTTCATCACAAGCACATCGCCACCAAGTGGTCAATTGCCCTCCCACAAACTGAGATTCATGTTTGATGAAGGCCACCCAAGTACTGGTTCGATGCAATTAATGGAATCTCAAGTCCTAGTTGATGCAGCTGGCCCATTGATTAACCTGTTTATTAACTTCTTCATCTTCCAGTTGCTTTCATCAATTGCAGGAGTGATACCCACGGCGCTCTCTTCTTACTGTAAAAGAAAAACCTTTTTGAAGCCGCCCTCTCCCCCATGAGAAGGAAACAGCTAGCACTTCCTACTCCTTCCTTTCCCTCAATATTTAATGACACAGAATTCGTGGGTTGGGAGACGGCGACGTCCTTCCCACCCTTCGCCTGTCGGACAAGACAATCCTACCTGTTACCTCATGGCCCTCGCTCTCTCGTGAATCCTTGCTCTGCTTCTGCTTTTGGGTCTTCTCATTGATTTTCTTAAACACACACGCTAATGGCAGCATGATATGAAAGCTACAAGGAACGCAACCAGAAGCAAAAGAAAAGACAAAATTAAACAAAAATATCAACAAAAAATAGTTTGATACTGCGCTTTTTGCCAAACAGACCCATTATATGTTGGCATGAGTTTTGCCGCTCCAAATTCATAGACTTTGGAGCAAAGAGAGGTGATTATATGCACCAAGGAAAAAGGCTGCAACCAATGGGTGGCGGGGCCAATCTATTGCCAGCTTTTCACCAAAGCCACCTTCACAAGACCAATTATCCAGTAGAACTGAATAGCAATAGCAGCCAGTCTGAGGGAAATCCAATCAAACGGAGTTTGCAGTTGTTGCCTCTCATTCGGTAATGAGGAAGGATATGAAGTGGGCAATGAGAAGCGAATGACGGGATGATCTGAAGTGGGCAAAGAGAAGACAAAGACGGGAGCAAGGGGCGAAGAAGCAATGGGTGACTTAGGGGAGGGCACTAGACGAAGCCGCCGGTGGGCCAGCACCCGCCGGTGGGCCAGCACGGACCGGGTGGGCTGGCCCAGGTCGGCCGTCTGTCTAGACCCAAACCCAGTAATATTAAAAAAATTATCATTTTTAAATTTAATAATATATTTTTATTATTTAACTACAATTTATATTAATAATTTTAAAAATAATTTTTTACTAGTAACCGGCCAGACCCAAACACAGTATCGGGATATGGGGCCGGGCCCATACCGGAGTTTGGAGCCCGTCCCGCCGACTGACCCAATGCTCACCCCTAACACAATTGATGGGGGGAAGACGAGATTGAGGGCGGGCTGTGGGGAGTTAAGATGCCCTGAAATGGTGCTCCATGAAAGATACTGGAGCGTGTTCTCCCAGGCCTAAGAGAAGTTATTCCGAGCCTGAAAGACTCTCTTCCACTCTTTTTTCCTTTGAATTGAAGCTGCATTTTATTAGTAAAGGTTGATGGATTTTTTTAATTAAGGTTGCGTGAGCAGCTCACTCAAATTCTATTAAAAAATAATAATAATAATAATAATATAAAGAAAAAGTAAATCCAGATCAACAGTTCTCCGTCTTCTAGCTTTTCATTGTGTCAGCCCTCGTTGCATCAGGGGTCATGTTGGTCCCTATCATCTTGGCCTTGAGGTGTAAACGAAGGCAGATGCTTTTGTAATTAAAAAAAAAAAGTTTTTTATAACCATTTCATTTTTTATTTTTATTTTATCTTACCAAAAATTTGTGTAAGAAATGATTGGTGCTCAAATTTTTTTTTACTAAAATGACGCATATAACCAGCTTTGGCATTTTTCCAAATAACTAAGGGTTTTTGTAAAAAGTTGGTTTTAAAAAAAAAAACATGGGAACGTTTAGATTTAAGGGTTCGTTTGGTTTTGTTATCTGTCCATTATTAAGAAAATGATTGTTTGAACGAAACCAAAGCGTTCAAACCGCGTGATCGTTCTACAAAAAGTGAATTATGAATGTGAACACGAAACCAAGAGAAATTGGGTGAAGGGTTGGCAAAGCTCGAAGAGCGAAGAATCATGAATATGAACACAAAAAGAAAAAGGTTTTTCATTAAAGAAAATAAATAAAACAACAAATAGTTGAGTCGTAAAACTTGGTCAACTAGCAGACTGTTTATTTAAGAGATTGAATTAGATGCCTAGTCAACCAAAATCACCATTGCATTTATGTAAAAAATAATGGCGGCATCTGATGGTTTGGCATTTTGATTCAAGAACGGAAAACTTCTTCAAATCATAGTTCTTCTTCAAACTGGAATGGAATTAAAATTCCAAGTTTCAGTTTTTGAATTTCAGGAGAAAAAAAATCTCCTCATTTGTTTAATAATTTGAATTTCTTAAAAAAATGAGCATTCCATGATTTTAGAAACATCAAACGTCCAAGAAAAAAGATCTTTTTTTTTTTTAATCAAAGCTTTCAATTCAAGTTAAGACTGTCTACGTAGTTTTGGTTCCTCTTCCTTTGGTGTACTCTTATGGTTGGTTTCTTTCCTAGCTAGCACTAGGCCTTGAGGCGTTGTTACTGCCAATTTTGCTATAAATATTTCTCTTATTGTAATAAAAGGTTAGGGGGCCTTTCCCCCGCAGGGTTGTTGCAGAATTCAAGTTAAGACTGTCTCGTATTCATTAACTGATATAAAAGGCTCATCAGAGAAGGGAGAACCAATCAAAAAATGGCAGTATCTATATGCATCGGCCAAATTATCCTTCAAATCAAGCTCTTTCTTGAACAAAAACAAGAAAAAATGACAAAATAGTGCAATGTAGATCTTTTGACAATATAGATCTGAATTTCCTTACTCGATGCATTTACTAGAGAGAGGATTCAGATGGGATATCAGATTGTATCCCAACTTTTGACACAAAGCCGTCTTCCGAGTACGACAAAGCTAATTCTGATTTGGATACGCCTTATTTGATCGAATTAAGTTGACAGTCGTTGCTGAAGAATCTGAATCCGAGTACCTTGCAATTTTCTTTATGTATTTTAGCATAAAAAACTTTTGGATCTTGGTCAGAATCTAATCGGACTTTTTCCACAAATTTTAAATGTAAAAAACATTACTAAAGTTTAGTGGGTGTCCGAAACCGCTGCCTTGATCCATGTGCAGATCTTGATTCTAAAAATATCCGACCCATTTACACTTTAGTTGGATAGACTCCAAAACGGTTGGCTAATTCAAATCAAATGGTTAAACAAACACAAGCAAATCTAATCTTATTTATAGTGCCAACACGTTTTTGGGCCTTGGCTTTTCGTTTCTGATCATAATCAAGTGGATGAAAATGCACTTCTCAAATCCAACAGAGTCAGTCCAAACTCAAATTGAACGGTGGATCGTGGTGGGCTTGAGTAATTTAAACCACGTTTGGGTGCAGACGTAATTTTAGAGTGTTCAACTAACCCATCTTGGAATTTATTTAATGTTGGAAGGAATGCGTATGTTTTTGGAAGTTATATAATCAGTTGAATCACCTTATTCATTTATCGTCACAACTCACAAGGTTCATATTCATGCCATTGAAATAGTAATATTTTAAGAGATTATGCTTGATTTTTCGAGGGACACAACCAACCGAAAAAATTCGGTCATGTCATGTTTGACTTGACAATTAGTCCAATGATTTGTTTTTTTCCCAATTCTGTTAAGTGCAAGTTACGCGTCTTTGCTCAATTTTTGAAAGACAAGAAAGTGTAATTGAATTGGATTTATTTGGGTGGTAACCATTGCCGGGTCCGAAATCTACTAAACTATGAAGTATTAGACAATTTGGCATAATTAATGTGAAATTAAAAACCAAATTTCTGTATTTGTATTTACCTTGAAGATTCGGTGGTCTAATTAATTACAAGACTGTGTTGAGTATTTTTTCTTGCTGCTTTACAAGTTCATTTCATGCACCAACGTCGCGCCTGCCCCACTCAAATACAAATATTATATGCAACAAATATGCCTTAGATGGCATTTTTGTTGCTTTTTTAATAAAATAATAGGTAGTTTAGGCTTGTTAATTTTTAATCTTTTTCAAAAAGTTTTTTTTTTTATTGAAATGGAGGTATTTTGGTTATTTTCTTGCCACTATCTAGGCGTGCACATGACCAGCTCAATGCCCTTTTGTTTTTTTTTTTTTAACTTTTTTAAAAATTAAATAGAGCGTCCCATTTAAAAATCAGATGTACCTCATAAAACGTCCTGCTATAAAACTGGGGGCCGTGGTGTGCTGCGCTGTTTTCTTGACATTAACCAAACCCACGAACGCTTAGATAGGTATAGTTGCACAATCTTGTTTCAAAAATTACTTCAACATTATGTCACCAGGAGTGTTCAACATAAAGGAACACCGAGGGCTTGCAGTGAAAAAAACCGACCTATGATTTAAAATTCAATGGCTTGGGACTCCACTAAGGTCAATTCGGTGACTTGGGCTGGATTTTGTCAACTATTAGTTTTAAAAGAAAAAAAATATATAATTTGTCGTTTGATAACAAGAAATTGATAGAAAGATCTATAATTGCACCTTTCAAAAAAAAAAAATTAAAAGTGTGCAAGAACCAATATAAGTCAATAAAAACCAAACACTAACATTAATATATCCAACATCTACAGCTATATCTAATGGCTAATAAATTCGACATGTTTGTCAATATTATATAAAACCAAACATCCAAAAGTAAAGAGTCCAATGTCCTAAAACTTGAAATAAATACACCGTACATGAAGTTAAACTTAATGGTTTTTATCTTTCCATTCATTTGTAACATGTAACTTTATTAAATGAACAATAATTCTAAATTCTTATAATTCACTAAGTTAGAAAATCTCAATAAATAAAAAGTAATTCATAAACAAATGATATTGTTAATTACAAAATACAGAATTTATCACAGGATTACACTCCGTCAAACGAGTTTTGAGTTTTAACAAAAACAGAGTTGGTTTAATTTATTAGATTGCAGAGTCAAACCACGTCAATGAGTTTGACTCAGTGAACTTTTAAACACTTGTAGAAAGAATTAAAGAACCCAGTGGACGGCACCACTTATACGACATGACCTCGGCTTACCTGCTCTTACGTGATTAAATGCTTCTTTACCAAAATGTTTTGTACAGATAAGTATCTGAATCCAACGGATCGGTTTCAGATATCTACCCGTGGTGGTGGGGGTTGGGGTCTATCGAAACCGATCCGTTGGATTCCCCGTCACCACCACGGTCTGAAAAGGAAAGGAGGGAGCAACAGGGACGGGACTGAGAAACAGTGGTGGTGGGGGTTGGGGTTCCGTCTCTCATCTCTCTCAATCTCTCTCAATAAACAGGAGCGGGCCAACCTATAGGAGACCGTTGAGAGACGAGGCCGACAATGCCGAGAGGCGAGGCGACGAGCCACCCCGCCGAGGTAGTGTAGAGACCTGCCCTTGGGAGGTTGGGGCGGCGATGGTACAGGCGGGCAGTGACTGAGAGGCAGTTTCCAGCGCTGTAAGGTCCGAACCCACCAGGTTCTTCGTCAACAGGAGACATAACCGCCCTCGTTCGCCGACTTGAAATCGATCATCTGATGGGGTGAGCCTCTGACTCAGTCTTTTTGGTTTCTGTCGCTTCTTTTTACAATGTCTTCTCGGGGTTTCTTTCTGCGATTGCTTTGGCGAGATAGGCGCGGGGATTAGAAAGGGAAGGCACGGTCTGGGGTTCTTCGATCCTGGATCTTGCCTTGCCGATGAGTTCTTGATTGGTGGCTTCTTTCGTTTTCTTGAGCCTTTTCATTCCACGAATCTAGCAGTGCTCTTATGTTTTAGAAATAATAAAAATGAAGATGAATAGTTTAACTTAAATTATGGACGTTAAAGTAGAAAAGTAAAAATGATACGAAAAGAAAACGTTATCAAAACCCAGAAAAATTGTTGAGCTCTTATGCAAAGAACGACGATAAATTGGAAAGCTGCTCGTAAGAGAGCAGCAAGAGTCTTGAATATTTCTTGAATATAATATCCAGTTACAAGGGTGTAAAGTATTCATTCAGCTTCCTCAGTATGCTTTCTTCTAAATTTTGTAACATGAATATTGGGTCTCAAATGGTTGTAGCAGCGGAAAGCCTTCTGCGGGAAGATCGCCAAGGACGATACAGTGAAAGGGCACGGCTTCGGAGCGGACACAGGTCTGTGCCGCCTTCCCCTTTCATCCCTGTTCTAGTTCTGGTATGAGTTTCGGTTTCCAATGTAAATTGCCCTTGGTCTCTCTGCATTTCTTTTATTCTTTCTCCCGGGCAATCGTCCTATCAGTCTGATACTGGAAATCGATTTGGTCTCCCTTTCGCTGCCTTGGTACGGGCGAGACCTAGACGGTTGTTGGATTATTCCAAATGCAGAGTAACGTTTAGGGGTTTCGGTGGGATCAGTTCAATATAGTTAACCTCTAATTTTCTGAAAGCCGAGACAAATGGGTAATGCGTTTCTTGGTAAGCTCCTCCTTCTCTTGCCTATGAGTCATATTTGTCAACTCCTTGTATGAAAATGATCATTGATGTTGATTTGGAACCTTGTGAACATTGAGCTGTTGTGATGACATTTTTTTTTTTTAAATTTGAGTTTTCATGTATTTAGCAACTTCAGCTTCATTGGTGGGATTTTGAATATTAGAGAAGAAAAAGCCTTTCCAAGGAACTAAACATGATGTGAGATAAGTACCTCTTAGAAAAGGGTTCATAGTATATATAGCATTTATGAAGAGCTTCATAACCGATGGTCACACAGTTGGGGTATAGGCTCAAACTTGTTTTTGTGATAACACACAAGTAGAGATACTATAACATTGTGGGTTCTTGCTGTCAGCCCAAGCCATCGGCAAAGCCACCCAAAGGCGATTGGGAAACGAAGTCCCGATGACCCTAAAGCCATTGGGAAAAATGCCAACGGCATTTGATTTCCCAACAGTTATAACCGTTGGCAAATGGCAACAAACACTGTCGTGGTTACACACACACATATGTAACTCAACATGATATACGTGGACAACACGCCACACATATGTCATATCTTGTCACCAGTTGATTAGCATAAGTCTAGTAAGTTGCTCGATGTGAAAGATCGTACAATAATTACTTTAGAACAATTGTAAGCTTAGTTGTATGACATCATTATTATTGAATTCTTTATGTTATAGTCTTTGATGCAAAAATACAAGTTCTTTTTGTTCTGTTATAGATTTCTAAATTTTGAGATTGCCTTGCAACTGAAATAAGTTTCTTGAAGGAATACTAATAAACAAGTAGTAATTTTCAAGTTTCCTGAAGGAATACTAATAAACAAGTAGTAATTTTCTTCCTACTCAGTTTGAACTTGTTAGTTCAGTTCTTGAAGGTGTTTCTGCGAGGCCTTCTTACTCAATAGGGTTGATAGTAGAGACTTCTCCTAAACTCGTCATATCACACATACATATTTAAATAACTTGTCATAAAACACATGCATGTAACGGTTATGAAATCTAAGAATTTGTTCGACAGAATTGATTAGGTGAGTTCTTTAAAAAAAGGAAATCATGCTTTCCTAATAGCTGAATGTTTCCCATACCACATATATATTCAAATACTATCATGAAATTATAAATTTTCTGAATATTATGATCACCTTATTCAGACATGCCTAGTCTATTATAATGATGATGTAATGCATTGCATCGTTCTCAACATGACGCTCTCATAAACAATATGTTGTCAACTCTGTGTACCCCTATTCATATACCTAGAAATTTACATAACTATTTGTATACATCATACATATTTTATATACACATAAGGTCAACAAAACGGACATGGATTACATGCTACACCTTTGACTGAACATCCCATATTTTATGCACACATGTTGGCTTTTTGTAGCTTTGGTGATCAATTTTGTCCATAGATTGGAGATTGGACATCTTCAAAATTCCCATAGAAACTTATCTCTTTTCCATTTCATGCATGCATCACCATTTCTTGGAGAACTTTTCATTTTCAGGCCTATCATTCACCCACAATTTAGAGAAAAAAATGATTTTTTTATTTTATTTTTTAAGGGCCATACTATTCAAGACAACCGCTCATTAAGGGCCTGAAGTCAATTTAACTTGAATAATATAAAATGTTTGTTTTAATTTTTCTTTCAATATTTATGTATCTCTTTAATACATTTTCACCATTTAGCTAGCATATTTTGTTTTGAATATTTTTCATTGAAAAAGGGACCTTTGAAAATTGCAGAAAGTATTTTGAACATTTTTCATTGAAAAAAGGACCATTGAAAATTGCATAAAGTAGTTTATACTTATCCATGAGTTTCATACAATACCAAGCAGAGTTTGATGGAGTTGCATGCATCAGGTGGTGCACACAACAAATATGCACTGAAAGAAGAAAAAGAAAAGGAGTTTTAAGCATTTTAGAATATTTCTTTACAAAATCAGACTTTTTCAACTTTTAAGTTTTTCATAACCCCTTTTATCCTCGTTCTAAAAGGCTCCCTGTGGCTTTAATCAGGGGCATTTTTGGTCACTATACGTCCCCATGCACAACTTTTTTGTGCACAAAGATGTATAAGTAACCAGTTTTGGCAGAGCTACATATTGTATATAGTTTGGTGTGGGCCAGTGCCTACACCAGGTAGTTAAAAATCTAAGTGTGGCCTCATTGTGATGAAACTAGACGCATGTCCAGCCACATGCAATGCCACCAAGCCAACCAACTTTCTCCTTTTTCATTTGAAGGAAATACAAAAATTAAAAAGATCTTTAATTTGCTTATATTGAATACCTCAAACCCTCACAATGCTCCTCATTCTCCCTTTTTTCCCTTTCTTATTCTCTTCATGTGCTTGTTTTGCCAGGAAGTGGGGCCACCGGCTGAAAGCAAAAGCGTACGTAGAGCACCTTCACTAATGGGTTCAGTAACAAAGTACAGCATTTTCACAAATATCATTTTTGCTTATAAAACGAGTTTTTTCTTGACTACAATATGGCAAAGTTAACTTTCATGAAAAACGTATTGGAAAAGTTTCGGAAATCTTATAAAAGTTTTAAAAAGAAAAGATTCCAGAAAAATAACATTTGAAAAATGTGAAAATGAAAGTCTGGTAACTAAAAAATGTAGAAAACACAAAAAAATAGAAAAAAATAGAAAAGAAAAAAAACATGTAAAGAACACACAACGTACCTTTTTTTTTTAGTTTTTACGACTGACCAATTTTTTTTTAGAAATTAGTGAACTCTACTGAAAAAAATAGTTTACATGTTTTTTACATGTTGTGTGTTGTGTGTTCTTTACATGTTTTTTTTCTTTTCTATTTTTTTCTATTTTTTTGTGTTTTCTACATTTTTTAGTTACTAGACTTTCATTTTCACATTTTTCAAATGTTATTTTTCTGGAATCTTTTCTTTTTTAAACTTTTATAAGATTTCTAAAACTTTTCCAATACGCTTTTCACGATAGTTAACTTTGCCATATTATAGTCAAGAAAAAACTCGTTTAATGAACAAAAATGATATTTGTGACAATGTTGTACTTTGTTACTGTATGACCATGATGGTAGCAGAAATTAACCATGTAGGTATAATGAGAGATGTCAGGTATGCTTTGTTACTGTACGACAATATAATGTTGTAGACAATATAATGTTGCAGGCAGATTACACGACAATATAATGTATAATGAGAGATACTAGGTAGGTTTTGTTACTGTACAACAATATAATGTTGCAAGCAGATTACACAACAATATAATGTATAATGAGAGATGCTAGCTATGCTTTGTTACTGTACGATAGTATAATGTTGCAGATAATATAATGCTGCAGGCAGATTACACGACAATATAATGTTGCAGACAGATGTAATGCAACAGAGAAATAATGAGAGAGGTAAAGAGAAGCCTACTTTATGTTAGTGATGCCAGGTATGCTTCTGCCATAAGAATGGTGGATGTGATTACTCCAATAATTATGCGCATCATTACCAAAGGAAGGAGAAGAGGACAAGCTCGCAGAGTTGTTTGCTTGTCATGATGGTTGCGCAGAGGAGTGCAATAAAGGAGCGACTGAGAGCAAATATAACCACCAATCCGATGAGCATCATGCTGATGTAAACTCAGCTAGAATGTGGTCTTTCTTCGATGCAGGCTTCGCGAAAAATAAACAACAAGAAAGTAATTCCCGATTGTATGATAAACTGTGCTAGTGGCCTGCAACTAGTATTCCACATCTCATCTTCCAACTGCAGTTGCATCAGACGATTGCCCAGCCGTCGCATCAGAAGCATTACCCGCCGTAAACAATTAGGATCACCAATAGATTGAGTATCCCTTGGGGGAACTTTAGACTGGTTAACTACCTGAACCAATACCTGTGAACAATTACGACCACAAATAGATCCAGTTTCCCCTTTTGCGCCCTGAGTCTTGCCACCTTCCGGATCCTGGACGGAATAGTTGGCGTGGCTTTCTGAACCCAGTAGTGAACTCTACTCGTCACATTATTCAATCCATTTTAGAAACTATGGTTTGTCTAATTTGGTCAGCCGTAAAAACTAAAAAAAAAAGTGTGTTGTGTGTTCTTTACATGTTTTTTTTCTTTTCTATTTTTTTATATTTTTTTGTGTTTTCTACATTTTTTAGTTACTAGACTTTCATTTTCACATTTTTCAAAGGTTATTTTTCTGAAATGTTTTTTTTTTTAAACTTTTATAAGATTTCTGAAACTTTTCCAATACGTTTTTCACGAAAGTTAACTTTGCCATATTATAGTCAAGAAAAAACTCGTTTAATAAACAAAAATGATATTTGTGACAATGTTGTACTTTGTTACTGTATGACCATGATGGTAGCAGAAATTAACAATCTAGGTATAATGAGAGATGTCAGGTATGGTTTGTTACTGTACGACAATATAATGTTGCAGGCAGATTACACGACAATATAATGTATAATGAGAGATGCCAGGTAGGCTTTGTTACTGTACGACAATATAATGTTGCAGACAGATTACACAACAATATAATGTATAATGAGAGATGCTAGCTATGGTTTGTCACTGTACGATAGTATAATGTTGCAAACAATATAATGTTGCAGGCAGATTACACGACAATATAAAGTTGCAGACAGATGTAATGCAACCGAGAAATAATGTGAGAGGCAAAGAGAAGCCTAATTTATGTTAGTGATGCCAGGTATGCTTCTGCCATGAGAATGGTGAATGTGATTACTCCAATAATTATGCGCATCATTAACCAAAGGAAGGAGAAGAGGACAAGCTCGCAGAGTTGTTTGCTTGTCATGATGGTTGCGCAGAGGAGTGCAATAAAGGAACGGCTGAGAGCAAATATAACCACCAATCCGATGAGCATCATGCTGATGTACACTCAGCTAGAATGTGGTCTTACTCCGAAGCAGGCTTCGCGAAAAATAAACAACAAGAAAGTAATTCCTGATTCTATGATGAACTGTGCTAGTAGCCTGCAACTAGTATTCCACATCTCATCTTCCAACTGGAGTTGCATCAGACGATTGCACAGCCGTCGCATCAGAAGCATTACCCGCTCTAGACAATTAGGATCACCAATAGATTCAGTATCCCTTGAGGGAACTTTAGACTGGTTAACCACCTGAACCAATACCTGTGAACAATTAGGACCACCAATAGATCCAATTTCCCTATTTGTTCCCACAGTCTGGCCACCTTCCGGATCCTGGACTGAATAGTTGGCGTGGTTTTCTGAACCCATTAGTGAAGGTGCTCTACCTACACTTTTGCTTTCAGCTGGTGGCCCCACTTCCTGGCAAAACAAGCACGGGGAAGAGAATAAGAAAGGGAAAAAAGGGAGAATGAGGAGCATTGTGAGGGTTTGAGGTATTCAAAATAAGCAAATTAAAGATTTTTTTAATTTTTGTATTTCCTTCAAATGAAAAAGAAGAAAACTGGTTGGCTTGGTGGCATTGCATGTGGCTGGACATGCGTCTAGTTTCATCATAATGAGGCCACACTTAGATGTTTAACTAGCTGGTGTGGGCACTGGCCCACACCAAAGTATATACAATATGTAGCTCTGCCAAAACTGGTTACTTATACACCTTTGTGCACAAAAAAGTTGTGCATAGGGTTATATAGTGGCCAAAAATGCCCCTGAGTAAAGCAACAGGGAGCCTTTTAAAACGAGGATAAAAGGGGTTATGAAAAACTTAAAAAGTTGAAAAAGTCTGATTTTATATAGAAATATTCTAAAATGCTTAAAGCTCCTTTTCTTTTTCTTCTTTCAGTGCATATTTGTTGTGTTCACCACCTCAAGCATGCAACTCCATCATGCTTGGTACTGTATGAAACTTATGGATAAGTATAAACTACTTTCTGCAATTTTCAAAGGTCCTTTTTTCCATGAAAACATGTTCAAAATACTTTCTGCAATTTTCAAAGGACCGTTTTTCAATAAAAAAATGTTCAAAACAAAATATGCTAGCTAAAATGGTAAAAATGTATTAAAATGATACAGAAATATTGAAAGAAAAATTTAAAAAAACATTTTATATTATTTAAGTTAAATTGATGAGTTGGCATGGGCAATGGCTCACCCCAACAAACGAGTGCCGCTACTGTATATAGTATTTCTATGGCTTAGAGGCATTAATACATCAAACGTTAAGCTGAACATATATTGATTAATCAACAAATCTGCTATATCGGGCTTTTCTTCTCATGAAACTGAAAAAACTTGGGGCCTGATTGGGATAGATCTTACCTTTTGGTGCCCAACTTCTGTCCTAAGAACAAATCCATGACAAATAAGTCCCAAGGTCGATGGATTTATCATACCGATTATTCCAATTTAGAGATGCAAGAAAGGTTGAGTTTCAAAAAAGTGTTCCATGCATATTAAAAACATCGTGAACTGGATACAGATTGGACACTTCAATTGAATCGTATCGGAATCCAAATCTGAGTTTTAAACCAAATCCAAAGCACAGTCTAGAAGTTAAATTTTGTCTGATCCAAATTTAGATTTGACCACTTATGAAGTTAAATCTAAATCGGAATCGGATTAGATGTCATTTTTAAAAATTGAATCCAATTGATTTGTTAATCAGATATCAAATTCCTTTCATATCTAAAAGGACAGAACAGGAAATGGGTGTTTTAGGTTTGAAATTACCAAAAAGCCCTTCATGCTCTAACTATAAATGCTAATTTGAGTCCAATCACATCTCATGTCATCGAATTAAGTCCAAGTTGGTAAAGGACGAATACAATCTAAAAAATCCCAATGAGAAATAACTATGTACTGCGTTGAACCATATGTGCATAAAATATTCTGTGAATTAAATGATTTCTATTTTCTTTTCTTCAAGAACACATTATTTCGCTTAATTAATAAATTTAACTTCAAAAACTAATGTCGCAAGTCAGAATAAGAAACACAAATAAATTCGTTAATCATAGAAGGATACACATGAATCGTGAGTTGGGTATTAGTTCGAAGTGAGAGAACGAATTGAAGGATATGGAGAGACACAACGAAACTGGCCACCCGAGGCCAACTGTAGACATTAATTGTAATTTGTATTTCATGATCAGCCACTCGTTATTGCCTCCCTCATTTCTTTTGGTGATCGTTCGGCAGCGGAAGGTCTTTTAGCGTAATTTTTATATATATATATTCGGCCTTTCTTTTTCTGGTAGCTATCTATCTCTCTCCCTCTCTCAAGTCTTATTTTCGTCTTTTTTTTTTCCACGGTTTCACATGGTTTTTTTAATGAATCGAACTTGTAGGCCCATGTTATGCCCGATAACTGATAGTCAAAAAATCAGCCTTTCTTTTTATAAAAGGAATTCAAGCCAAAGCATTTTTCATCATAAGCAAGCAGTGGGTTTAATCACATTTATATGTTTGGATCAAGTAAACATCACAGTGCTTATTGTTGTAGCTGTTCATATCTGTATGAAAGCTTCTAAAGTCTATCAGATATTGTATATATTTGCCAATGAGGTCCATCAAATAATGGGCTTTAGACCTTAAAAAAAATATTTGTCTGTTGAAGGTGGTTGAATTGAATCTACTCAGGTTGATTTAAGAGTGACCTATAAGTTGATGGCACAGCGGAAACTTAAATATGATTCTAGATCCAAAATTTGATTTTGCAATTACAATCATTTTTTCACATTTACATTAGAATCTGTTTTGAACCGAACCTGGCTTATTTTCAACATGTAAGAAGATTGAATGTATGATATTTATTTAAAATGAATTCTTATCTAAATACAATGTGAGCCGAGCAGATGTTATTTCTTAAATCAGAATCCTATTAGTTTTCTCAATCCGATATTAAAGTTTGTTCCATGTCTGATTTTTTTTGAATGGTTAGGTCGATCCACATTCCTATCTTCAACCTAACTAACTAGTTTTTAAAGAAAGATAAGCATCACGACGCAGCTTATGCATGCGTTCCAAAATCTTCCTAAGCTGAAACTCGACTAAGGAAGTTTGAAAATTTTTTCTAGAATTTTTTCTCATCAATTTCCTCTGTCCACTTGTGGCCACAAAAATGAGAAAGAATGCAGCTTTCAGTTTTCATTCACTTTTTCGGCCATTTTCAGAAAATTTTCATTTTATGAAAGACGGAATAGTCTGAATTGGAAGTCGGGAATTGCTCGCCAATTTACGGTGACGTTAAAAGACTTTAATACGACGGAAGGCCACTTCCACATTATTAACGACATTTGTTCGGCACCTTCGGGCAACTTTCGTTGTCTTTTCAAAAAAACTTTTCATAATATATATATGTGCTTGCCCCCAACCTTTCAATTAAACGGCGATATTTTCCAAGGCAAGTCTAAAATCACATTATTCTGAATCTGACGTCTAAAAGGAAATGGCTGGAGCAAAATCGTAGCTCGCAAGTTCCTTTATCTCCCATGTTTTTCTAAGATCACAAGGTCGAAAACATTACCTTTGATGGTTACATATGTTGATTTTGTGCCGTTTATCAGGCAGGGGTTCTTTTCTTTTACTCTTTAACACAACGATAATCCAATAGTACAACGATAATTCAATCTCTATTCTATTTTTTGGCTAATGAAAGCATAATCATCAGTTTGATTTTTATGATCGCTAGTCTTTTGAATCGTAAGGACTATAAAAAAAAATGCTGAATACTAGGGGTTTCCCTACCTTTCACTCAAAATCTCTGCTTTGAGCATTTATGGAAGCAAGAGCCCATGGTTCTATATTCTGTTTATATTGTCAAAAACAATTGCTTTTTGAGAATATATACACCGGTTTGTTTTGTGTAACATTATGAACTTAAATCTGATACTCGAAAAATTGATGGGAGTTGGTGGCTTAATAAGCCTAAAACATGAAAACTAAGCCGATTCGTTCATGATCAAATTTGAACATCATCTGAGCCAATGCGTTTAGTGTATAAATTTTCTATAGTATACATTTTTAATTAAATCAAACATTGTCGTTGATAAAGATGAACTTTATATTAAGACTTTGAGGTCACATTGATGCATTAAAAAAAGATTACTTGAGACTATAATCGAACTTAAGAAGAGAAAAGTAATGTGACTTAGAATTCGATTTGTACAGCTCCAAGTTCTAAATTACATATGCGACAAAATCGAGCACTAGAATAGCTGCGTCTCAACTTCTTGCTTTTGTTTTCAGCAAAATCGCTTGAAAGATGAAATTGTCCAGCTACAATACTTTTTTTATTTGTATTTTACAGATACAAACTTCTTTAGATATACACATATATGTAAACCTCACCAATCTTTGGATCAGGGGCGGAGGAAGGGGGCCCCTAGGCCATGGCCCCACCCCGACCAAATGAAAAAAAAAAATACAATGTAAAAATTAAATTTTTTTTTTTGCCTCATTGTATTATTGAATGTGAGTTCAGTGTGGTCCTACTCAAATTCAACGTACAAGATCCAGCCCCCATTTGGCCTGCCATTGAAAAGAATTTTGGCTCTGCCCCTGCTTTGGATTATGCCATCTTGGGCAGTTTTTGCCATCTTATTAGCAAAAGTATTCTAAAGCCCCTTGACATGTTGACTTAAAAAAACTAAATCATATGACTTTGCAAAATGTCTCACTTGGCAGGGTTGAATTTGGAGGCAAAAACGAACAGTGTTATTTTAGAGAAAATAAATAAACGAAGAAAAAGCGTTTGGGCGGAGGAAATTAAAGAGTCAGACCAAAACGACGGTGGGACCCACAGCCGTTCTCCCACACCGCTGGTTGGTGGCCTTTAAAAGGGGGGCCCACGAACGTAAGCCCAACAGGCAAACGCCCGAGCGAGGCTCAGGCCCCCTCCCTCTACCTTCTTGCCCTCTTTTTCCTCCCACTTCTTCTTCTTCTTCTGCTGCCACCGCCTCCGACTTCCGTCATTGGATTGCTGATGGGGTCGCCGGAATCTGGCCCGGCAGCTTTCGCGTTGCCGGCTGTCAGCAGACCCCGAGGTGAGCCTCTGAGTGCATCTTTCTTGACTTCCGTTGCTTCTTTTTACGATGTCCGTGCGCAGATCTCGGTTCGTTTTGGGAGGGGTTCTTCGTTAAGAGTGCCTAAACGTTTCTTTCTCGTGTCGCCGTGCGATTGCTTTGGCGAGGTAGGCGCGGGGATCAGAAAGGGAAGGCGCGGTCTCGGGTTCTTGGATTCTTTGAGTCTTGCCGATGATTTCTTGGTTGGTCGCGCTAATGTGGCTTCTTTCGTTTTCTTGATCTTTCATGAAAAGGGCCTTTTCATTCCAAGAATCTAAAAAAATCCCTGTGCGAAGGACCAGACATGCTTGTTGCTCGTTTCCAGGCCCACTACCAAACATGGAACGTTGCTGTGGATAGCGGCTCTCTTTCTCTCTCCCTAGTACTTCTATTTCTCTCTTCCTCCCCCCTTTGTTTGGTTTTCGTTTTCATTTTCTTTGTCGCGTACAGGTTCAGATATCTGTGCCGGTGGAAGTGCAACATCAAACGTCAGATATCTGGTCTTTTTCTCTTGTTGAAGTAGTATGGTTTTTGTCTCTTAATGCCCACGAATATAATTTAATCTCATGAATGGAGTTACTTCCATGCGTGGTGGTATAATTTAGTCTCATGAATGGACTTGCTTTCTGTCTTACAAGCATTTGCAACATGAAGGTCATGTAAAGCTTAGCCCATCTTCGTTTTAATTTGAAAAGAAGGGAAGCCCTTACAGTGGAATCACTTTTAATTATCTGACGGAGGGGAAGGGCTCTTGTGGTGAATAATGGATCCACCAGCTTGTCAAGAGTGTGGCTCTGAAGAGAAGTGAACAGGTCTTCATTTCCTCCTCTTCCCACCCGGCAAAACCATGCGCTCTCTTAGATCTGCTCGTTATGAAGAAGGGAACAAACAAAACAAAACTTGTTAAGTAATCTACGGTAGGAATTCGGCTTCGTCCGTGTACATCTTCTTATGCTTGTGTTAAGTAATCGCTTCATCTTTTTTCATTCCTCAAAAGATTTAGCTCATTTTCCTTAGTTTTCTTTGTGTCGTTGGTCGGTAGAAAATGTAGTGGAGTTATGATGGTGGAAGTGGTAATTCGTAGTTGTCCCGTTTTTGCCATTTTGAAATTGTTATACTCTACAGAACCACTAACTGGCTCTTGGAAAATGATTTTTCATGTAAATTGGCACGTGATGTGAAGAGGATAATTCGTTAATCCGTGTGTCTCCCTGAAATTAGATAAATGTAGGCAGGTTTTGGTCATGCTGATTTGATCTTGGTTCATAGAACAAACAGTTTTTTTGCAGATTAACGCAATTAGTTGTTTTTCCAACGATTCTTTTTTTTCATCTTTAGTTCCTATCAAACTGAGAAATTAATTTCCTTTAACATAAGCCTAACTCCAGCAAACACAAAAGAGTTTTGGAAATCTGTATTTTGTTTTCATTTCTTTAATTCCTGAAATAAATATTTGAAAACTTTTTCCCAATTCCATATTTCCAGTAGGCCGAACGGCCCCTAGAAGTTGAGGGGAAGGAAGGAATAGGAGGAGCATGTTGTTTCTGTCTCATGGGGGAGGATCACCCATGCACGCACACACATATTTTTCTTTTTTTTTTTTACTGTCCCTTTTTTTGTAAAAGTAGCCGCTTTTTCTTACCAAACAAGCCCAGGCGGATCAGGGGTTTTAATAGTAATATGTAAACGATTGGTGTTCTCGTAATTTAAATACTGTGGTACACGATCAAATTTTAGCGCTTCTCATCCTTAATTAATATGGTGCTCTTTGCCTCAAAATAATGCATTTTCAGTTAGTGTTCGTTTGCCTGGCCTTGAGTGCTCGGGACACCTTGTCTAATCATCCCAAACTCGCTAGGACTTTCTGTTCAAATTGTAGGGATGACGTGCCCCCACAAAAGCGTGGGCTTCAGTTACCACTTATAAGCTGGTTTAGACTCTAAGCCAAGCAGCACAGCAAACTGGTCAAATTTGGTATAAGGTCTTACCTTCATTTTTGTCACTCTATACTAATTTGGCATCCTATCAGTGATGCCTTCATGTAGTCAATCCGAACCATTTTGACCTTGACGGGTTAGCTCAGTTAGGCTGCCACAGCCAGCAAAGGGTGGAATCAAAGAATCCACACCACGTTTCATGGTGGAAGGATGGGCTAGAAACCCTCCCCATTTCAAAATTTTTATACATGTTAAACTGAAAATTTCAAAATTTCTATATAAATTTTGGAATTTTTCCTCCCCTCTTGTACGTGGAAGTCAAGTATGCCTCTCTCTTCCCTGTTTCTCCTTCAGTTTAGTTTATGGTTCTAGTCATCTACATTCCCACAAGCATAATGTTTCCTTTCTTTAATAACTGTCTAGACCGTCATGCATATGCACCTGATTTACAATGCAGTATGGTCCACGGGAGTGGAGCTTACATCACAGTTCATAATTTTGATATGCTTCTGAATGGGACCAGTAGTATGCACTTGACAATGGTCATGGTATATATAGGAAAACCTTAATTCACTTGACCTCTCTTTGAACACACTTTGAAATCATGGTTTTTCAAAATAATTGTCAAAATTAAACCTTTTCAAAACTTTGGTTTCTACCTACTTCATGCATGAACAAGACATAACCGTTAGTTGATTCTACATGCACATTTTATTCTAAGGTCCAACTATGACCAGTAGAGCCCACAAGTATGTCCTCCTAATCAAAACCGTCTATATTAGTTAAACCCCAGGCCAGCCCTTCTTGTTAAACTCTAATTCCAATATGCAATGATAATGATTATTGAAGCCCAGAACTGATGAAACCCTAGAATTGTGCTCATCCATAACCCAAACCATGGAAATCTAAGCAGATTTAATGTGTCACCTTAGACTGGACATTAAGAACATCAATCACAAATCTCAGGATTTTGGATCATAATATCGGTTCTTCATTCTGTTAGGACTCTAGGGCCATGTCCCAGATCTTTGGAACCAAATAGAATCTTAACCCTAATTGGTCAAACCCGAGTTCTGACCTTTATGAAACCCAAGATCTTGATCATGTAACTCATGGGTGCATGCATCATATAGGACAGCACGCATGCACAAACAATGATTCTCACTTGGAGCTTTCTTGTTCATGAACTCAACTTCTGAAGATTCACGTATATTTTAAATAAACTTTTTCCAAAACTAAGACATAACCGTTAGTTGATTCTACATGCACATTTTATTCTAAGGTCCAACTATGACCAGTAGAGCCCACAAGTATGTCCTCCTAATCAAAACCGTCTATATTAGTTAAACCCCAGGCCAGCCCTTCTTGTTAAACTCTAATTCTAATATGCAATGATAATAATTATGGAAGCCCAGAACTGATGAAACCCTAGAATTGTGCCGATCCATAACCCAAACCATGGAAATCTACGCAGATTTAATGTGCCACCTTAGACTGGACATTAAGAACATCAATCACAAATCCCAGGATTTTGGATCATAATATCGGTCTAGGGCCATGTCCCAGATCTTTAGAACCAAATAGATCTTAACCCTAATTGGTCAAACCCGAGTTCCGACCTTTATGAAACCAAGATCTTGATTATGTAACTCATGGGTGCATGCATCATATAGGACAGATCGTATGCACAGATCTATGATGAATATGAAAGTGAACAATGTTTCTCACTAAGGCATGTCTGTTTCAAATGCATTTAGGAACCAGATGCCATTTAATAAATTAGTCATGGAATTAATAGTCAAGCTCTAGATCTAATTGCCCCTGGTAAAAGTAGTACGAACCGTCGTACCTTGTATTGACAGGTCAGGACATGTCCCTAGAGGTTAACCTGTGTAATCTAAAGAAGACAAATACAAGTTTCTCAACCGATGATCTACATGTAAGATGAAATTTTTTGCATCTAAACATTGTCCTTCCTGTCATTGCTATATAGACCATCATATTCTTCTTCAATGGTAAGCATACACACACAGGCACACATATATATATGGCTACCTTGATCCTCTTATAAAATGGATGGAATTTGAGCATGAATTGTGCTGCCTGCTCTGTCATTAACCATTGGTAGAGCTTTAAGATCTCATTTCTTTTGGTCATGCACTAGCGATGATGTTGTATGTGCAGTAAAAAGGCCAAATTAAACTAATGTTGTACGTAGGATTTGCTTCCACTTAATGACCGAACAGGTGGATCATATTTTTTTTGGCACTGGTAGCATTATGTATATATACAAAACTCTGGTTATTTATAGTCGCCCAACCATCTAACTAAGGTTGTTAATCTAAAGTAGATAAACGATTGAGGGAAAAAACAATAAGAAAAAACAATAGTATATATTTTCAGTGTGTCTGTCTTTCAAAATGGACCATATCAAATGAAGTGTTTAGATAAAGAAATAGCAGATCAGTGAAGATGGATCCATTTGCATGGATTCGATACATTTAGATACACATGTTTGAATCTGGATCTCACTATTTCGATACCTTTGACTTTGGAACAAACAAAACAAAACCTGATTGCAGATCTTAGAGCTAGATCAGCTATGGCATCTAAACGAAACAGGTTCTTCAGTAAGGCAGTAGATTTAAATCTGAACCACTGGAAATCGTGACCGGTCTTATGTGAAAGACATTCTTCAGTAAGATTTGTATCTATTATGGCAATTAAATCTAATTAACTTCTGTCTAGTGATTCACATGAAAGCTAGGATTTAATTCCAAACTTCATAGATTGCTCATTTGGATGAAATAGGATAGTGCGCTACTGAGCTACGATTCGGATTTGCACGTGGAGATAGGATCAGCTTGGCAGACAGAAGAGGGCCAAATCCAAACTTTATTATTGTGGAATAATTTTACAACAAGAAAAGGGATGTTAATGACAAAGTTAAAGAGGCCCACGTACCCAACTTGATTTTGTGGGTTCAGATGTCGTTTTGAGTCGAAATCTGATTATTCTTCAGTTTGAATCCAAGCTTAAATTTAAACGAATGCACTTGTTTGTTTTTACTGTTTTATTATCAACTTAAGTCTGATACTCACCGCTCTTGTTTCATAACTATATTCTCCCAAATTCGAATTTTACTTCAGTTTTGTTTTTTATTTTCTTTTCATCCTATCAATTCCTAACTATTGGCTCGTACCAGTAAGGATGTCAATATACCCAATTTGAATACGATATCCGACCAAACCTTTCTGAAAAAATCAGATATAAAAACAATTGGTCTCCTATTTGGAATCAGATTCAAATATACATTAATATCTGATTAGATTCAGATTTGCATTCAGATTAGATCAGATTTAGCTTAAAATAAATATCTTATATTCAATGCTCTTACATTTTGAAAATTGTTGGATTTGGTTCAAAATTCATATTTGGACTTGCCTTGCAATTTCTTAGCTTTACAATGCTGCACAATATTTAAAACCTGTCTTCTAGTGATCAATTTCTTGTGCATTTCTGTGAAACTGTTCTGGGCGTCCGCTGCACTACTAAACAGAAGTGAGCAAAAGGAAGGCGGCAAACTCAAGGCCAACTGTAACTGCAGTGCTGCTCGAGGCTCGTCATATGATGTGAGTGGAAGGGAGGTGACGCAGCCGCCTTAGTTGAAGAAGATGGTGTGAGCCACAAAGTAACTGCAGCGCTCGCTTGGGAAGAGTCTGCAGATTCAGTTCCTCATCATCACCGTCGATCGGCAGTCATCGCTTGTCACTCGCAGAGAGGTGCCAGGAGAGCAGCTTCGTCTTCCAACTCCTTAAATCAGAAGCCGGATAGTTAAATAAGGACCGGCGCCGGACCGGAGCTCAATCTTCCAGGTACTCTTCAAACTTTACCCTATATAGTCAAAGATTACTATCATACGCTCCCAAAAGAACATGATAGTTGTCCAATTTTAAAATTAATATACTGAATGCATAACTTTCTGACATAGATATTAAAAAAACTATTATTCACATATATAAGTATCTTATTCACCTTATCTCATGGACTCATGTTGGAAGGCAGGAGGCCGATTAACCAGAAATGGCATCACATGAGGGCGGCCAGCCAACGTCTAAGGGTTCTTAGTCACCTGCCTACTTTAGAGGCTGGAGAACAGATGTGTCTATATGGGGAAAGGGATGGCAGGGATGATGGTGGCTAATGCTTTATCTTGGTTTTCTAATATTGTTTCTGTTTTTTAGTCTTTGCCTTTTTCAGGTGCTGTAACGTTGGTGGGATTATTTTGACCTTCTGGTGGTGGTTTTTGGGGCAGCTGGGTTATGCTTGCCAGGGTTTTTTGGGTTTTTCCCATGTTGTGGCTGTTTCACAGCTTTGTGTAAATTTTTCTTTTGTCTTGTAGATACCTTAATTTTTCTGTAATAAAAGGATGGGAGCCTACCTCCCAGCAGCCGTTTATTGGCACCTTATCTCATGGACTCAGCTTCAGCTAATTAGTGACAATAACAAAGATTTCATTGATGAATAGCACAGAATTTAACTATGTCTAAGTGTTTCTCTATCACATTGCCTAATCACTAGGCCGTGTTCTTTGAATCAAACTTCAGTTTATTTTATTGTCATAATTAGAAGCACATATTTAGCTCTAGCAAAAAGCCTTAAACTAAAGTTGTACACTTGGTAAACATAAGTATTTATAGTTTGAATGTCACATTTATACTTCACCCAAAATATATTATTGAATTATGATACATGGATGTTGAGGTGGGTGTTGCTGAGCAGGATAATCAGAGGCATACAAAAGAACCATGTGGCTAATTATAATCCTTGTAAAAACTGGCACATCTGTCTGCATTACATGATATCTTGTCTACACCAACAACAAAGGCCTCCACAAATACACAGTTAGGACCTGAAAAATGGTAATTATATGTTATTTCACAATGCAGTGTTGCCACGAACCGAATCGCCCGGCAAAGTACAACTGCTCAATTATTCACTAGTGACCACCTGAAATTTCACAAAAAAAAAAATAGTGGTCTTCCTACAACCGTCCATATATGTATATAAGGGATTCAATCTACCAAAATCCAAGTTATTGGAAAAGAACTATATGTTAAATCAAAATTGTTTGAAAAAGATTGAATTTTATGACACGATTGGGGAAAAAAAGCTGTTACTAATTCCACGTAGAAACTTGGGTGAAATAGAAGCATCTTTTCAAAAAATTATGAAGAGAATTTGATGACAAATTTGTGAAGAAAAAAGAATACTAATTCCATGCAAAAATTGGGTGAAATCAACACATCTTTTCAAAAATGTATAGGGAGATGAAATTAACAGCGGGGGACATAGAGATTAGACTCATATATACTTCTTGGCAGTTAAAGGATGATGAGATGAGCCACACCCGTTCCAACAGCAATCATCAAAGAGAGTTGCATAAGGACTATAAAAATCTTCATAATTTAGTTTTGACGGCCCTCATTAGTTTCAAGTCCCATAAGAGGAGTAAATATTGAGAGCGCATTTACAGAGAGAAAGAACGAAAGTGTGAGCAAGCAAAGCACTGAAATCAAAGGAAAGACGAGCCAATCCGCCGGTAGCTTCTCCACGAAGCAAATCTGCAGAAGAATAAAAATACCATAGAACTGCCCATGTATGGGCATACAGATTTTTACATCAAACTTAAGTGGGAGACCCTCCTCCTTCTGGTTCATCGTCGGAGAGGAACTGTGCATCAATCCAGGAGCGATCTCTATGTTTGCTTCCGAGTTTGGATGTAAAGGCCTGGGCACAATTTCATGCTGTTGCGGTGTTGTGGAGCGAGGCATAGGTGTTGCGCCAACAAGCTGTGAAATAATTAGCTTTATCCCATAAACTATCATTGCTTCTTCTTTAAAAGGCTTATGGGATAAAGCCACTGTGATCATTATTTCACAGCTTGTTGGCGCAACACTTATACCTCCCTCCACAACACCGCAACAACATGAAATTGTGCCCGGGCCTTTACATCCAAACTCAGAAGCAAACATAGAGATCGCTCCCGAATTGATGCACAGTTCCTCTCCGACGATGAACCAGAGGGAGGAGGGTCTCCCACTTAAGTTTGATGTAAAAATCTGTATGCCCATACATGGGCAGTTCTCTGTTATTTTTATTCTTCTATAGATTTGCTTCGTGGAGAAGTTGCCGGCGGATTGGCTCGTCTTCCCTTTGATTTCGGTGCTTTGCTTGCTCACACTTTCGTTCTTTCTCTCTGTGAATGCGCTCTCAATATTTACTCATCTTATGGGACTTGGAACTAATGAGGACCATCAAAACTAAATTATGAAGATTTCTATAGTCCCTATGCAACTCTCTTTGATGATTGCTATTGGAATGGACGTGGTTCATCTCATCATCCTTCAACTGCCAAGAAGTATATATGAGCCTAATCTCCATGTCCTCCACTCTTAATTTCATCTCCCTATACATTTTTGAAAAAATGTGTCTATTTCACCCAATTTTTGCATGGAATTAGTATTCCTTTTTTTTCACAAATTTCTCATCAAATTATCTCCATAATTTTTTGAAAAGTTGCTTCTATTTCTCCCAAGTTTCAGCATGGAATTAGCAGCCTTCTTTTCCCCAATCGTGTAGTTCTTTCCCAATAACTTGGATTTTGGTAGATTGAATCCCTTATATACATATATAGATGATTGTAGGAAGACCACTAATTTTTCCTTTTTGTGAAATTTCCAGTCACTAGTGAGTAATTGTTGGATTTGGTTCAAAGTTCATATTTGGACTTGAAATGAATGTAAAAATCAAATTCCTTGCAATTTCTTAGCTTTACAATGCTGCACAATATTTAAAGCCTGTCTTCTAGTGATCAATTTCTTGTGCATTTCTGTGAAACTGTTCTGGGCGTCTGCTGCACTGCTAAACAGAAGTGAGCAAAAGGAAGGCGGCAAACTCAAGGCCAACTGTAACTGCAGTGCTGCTCGAGGCTCGTCATATGATGTGAGTGGAAGGGAGGTGACGCAGCCGCCTTAGTTGAAGAAGATGGTGTGAGCCACAAAGTAACTGCAGCGCTCGCTTGGGAAGAGTCTGCAGATCCAGTTCCTCATCATTACCGTCGATCGGCAGTCATCGCTTGTCACTCGCAGAGAGGTGCCAGGAGAGCAGCTTCGTCTTCCAACTCCTTAAATCAGAAGCCGGATAGTTAAATAAGGACCAGCGCCGGACCGGAGCTCAATCTTCCAGGTACTCTTCAAACTTTACCCTATATAGTCAAAGATTACTATCTTACGCTCCCAAAAGAACATGATAGTTGTCCAATTTTAAAATTAATATACTGAATGCATAACTTTCTGACATTGATATTAAAAAAACTATTATTCACATATATAAGTATCTTATTCACCTTATCTCATGGACTCAGCTTCAGCTAATTAGTGACAATAACAAAGATTTCATTGATGAATAGCACAGAATTTAACTATGTCTAAGTGTTTCTCTATCACATTGCCTAATCACTAGGCCGTGTTCTTTGAATCAAACTTCAGTTTATTTTATTGTCATAATTAGAAGCACATATTTAGCTCTAGCAGAAAGCCTTAAACTAAAGTTGTACACTTGGTAAACATAAGTATTTATAGTTTGAATGTCACATTTATACTTCACCCAAAATATATTATTGAATTATGATACATGGATGTTGGGGTGGGTGTTGTTTGAAAATTGTTGGATTTGGTTCAAAATTCATATTTGGACTTGCCTTGCAATTTCTTAGCTTTACAATGCTGCACAATATTTAAAACCTGTCTTCTAGTGATCAATTTCTTGTGCATTTCTGTGAAACAGTTCTGGGCGTCCGCTGCACTACTAAACAGAAGTGAGCAAAAGGAAGGCGGCAAACTCAAGGCCAACTGTTGCTGCTCGCGGCTCCTCATCTGAGTGGAAGGGAGGATGACGCAGCCGCCTTAGTTGAAGAAGATGGTGTGAGCCACAAAGTAACTGCAGCGCTCGCTTGGGAAGAGTCTGCAGATTCAGTTCCTCATCATCACCGTCGATCGGCAGTCATCGCTTGTCACTCGCAGAGAGGTGCCAGGAGAGCAGCTTCGTCTTCCAACTCCTTAAATCAGAAGCCGGATAGTTAAATAAGGAGCAGCCCGGACCGGAGCTCAATATTCCAGGTACTCTTCAAACTTTACCCTAGATATTCCGGTTGTTCTATTCCATCCTTCGGATCTGTTCAAAAACATGGTAATAAATGGATCATAGGGCATCAGCAACGGTTTATAGAATGGTGTATACCTGTATGGTGCTTACAACGATGGTGTAAGATGCTTCTAAGAATGACATTTAGTAGTCAAATATTAAACATCTCTTCATAATCTCTTACCAGAGATGTGAAGCTCTGTAAAACCATTCTCTTCCACCCCTAAGGTCTTGATTTACATAAAGAAGCAAATATATGTGAGTTTTAAACGTACAGTTGCCTACCAGCCGTCGACCCAACCAGGAGTGCCAACTGCCAACCCCTCAGCTCTTCTATAAAAACTGAAACCCATTTTCTTAACGAATCAAACAAGAATGTCCACGATGTTTAGCTAGCATCAGTTCTGATGCATAACCAATAATAATTTCAAAACAGGAGCTCCCAGATGAATGTTGAAGTTTTTCCAATTTCTACGCAGAAAAGAAGAAGTGCCTTTCAAAATGATGCCTGCCCTTTCATTATGAGATGGGGCTGTGTCTGTGTGAGCTGCATCCCATTCTAGAGCCTTCTTCTGATCATAATCAAATTGCTTGTCAAAAATAGGTGATGGAATCAATTGTTCGCAGGTTTTTTACATTCTAACTTCTTCGCTCTCCGTAACTCTCCAAAAAAAAAGTAAAGGAGAAAAAACTGAAAATCCATCTAAAGAAAAGAAAAAGTTTTTTTCCCAAAATTTGTCTATTTTTAGTGGCTGGTGTCAATGCGACGTGGGTGCGAATGCGACCCAGATTCGACACAAACCGCACCCTATTGATACTCCCCTGCAGAAGTACGCGGGCGGCGTAACTTGAGAGTGAGGAGGTGGGGAGAATCAAGAGGGGTGCAGTAACCCTGGTGACGAACCTGCGTCTATGCGACGCGGGAGCCGGTTGGGGAACCTGTGTCTATGCGACGCGGGAGCCGGTTGAAGTGCAACCTAGATTCGCACCCACCTCACACCCTATTGATACTCCCTTGTCGGGCGCCAGAGGGGCGGCGTATCTCAAGGAGGCGGGGAGAATCAAGACGGCGTCATCGAGGGGGAGGCGGGCAGAGCCGACGACGAGCGAGAATTCAACAGAGATGGAGGAGGACGAGGGGTGGATGTCATCGTCAGAGTGAATGATGTCAAAGGTGAGGAAGCTGATGGGCAATGGACGGCACACAGAGATAGAGAGAGCAAACTGCTTGTTCCAGACCGGCTTGGTGCCGCCAGAGGAGTCAACGGTGGTGGGCAGGCGGCAGTTGGGTTCGACGAAGCAGGAGACGACGGTGTAGGGTGCGAGGGCGCCGCGCCGCCAGTTGATGCTCTTGAGGTGCTTGGCGGAGACGATCGTGTGACCTCCAACAGGAGGTTGGGCAGCGAAGGAGACGACTCCATTGCTTCCGGCGACAACTGAGAGAGAAAGAGGAAAATGTTTTTGTGTTGAATCCTTCACCTTTTCTTCTCTCTGTTCCTTTTTTTTATATATTTTAATTTCTGTAAGTGGTCGGCGATGGCCAGAGTGACCGCCTGAACACTCTGGTCTATCTCATTTGAGAATCCCATGTTTTCCTCCCCTCTTTTTTTTTGTTCAGTCTTTGTTATCCATTTTCTTGTCAACTACTAATCCACATGCTTGGCATTAGACCAAACACATGTATCACCGGTTCGGAGTCTAAGAGGGTTTTGCTTCTAGGGGTCACAAGTCAAAGCCCAATCTGAGATGTAAAAACTAAAACCAAACAGTCTCAGGTTACCAACTCGCATCATATTATTCTATTAATAAATACCTTCACCGCACCATAATTTTTTGATATCGCACCCGCACCCTACACACTGGTGGCATAGATTTTTTCATCAATTTTTGTGCCATATCTCTATTGGTGATGGAAGTGGCATTACCCTTAATCAATTTCATACATCATAGTACAAATTTGCTATGAGTGATGATGCATAGATTTTTTCATCAATTTTTGTGCCATATCTCTATTGGTGATGGAAGTGGCATTACCCTTAATCAATTTCATACATCATAGTACAAATTTGCTATGAGTGATGATCTAATTTTCTTCATGGAACGTTTACAGGATTACTTACACCAACTTTATGTTTATTCTTTGATGTCTGCTACTGCTCCGCATTAATGCATGATTTTTATAATACGACACGTACAGAGATTTAATTGTCAGTAATAAAAAAAGTCAACAAACTTTATCACCTAAGGCTTTTGTCCTTAGTTAAAAGCCTCGGCCATAACTTTATTTTTCCAAGTTAGTAACGATAGTCAAAGATTACTATCTTACGCTCCCGAAAGAACATGATAGTTGTCCAATTTTAAAATTAATATACAAGACTTTCATGCATAACTTTCTGACATTGTGCAAAAAAGTGGGACACTTTCTGACATTGTGCAAAAAAGTTTCCCACTGACATTGATATTAAAAAAACTATTAGTCACATATATAAGTATCTTATTCACCTTATCTTATTCACCTTCATGAACTCAGCTTCAGCTAATTAGTGACAATAACAAAAGATTTCTTTGATGAATAGCACAGAATTTAATTATGCTTAAGTGTTTTTCTATCACATTGTCTTAGGTCGTGTTCTTTGAATCAAACTTCCATTTATTTTATTATCTTAATTAGAAGCACATATTTAGCTTTTTTATTATCTTAATTAGAAGCACATATTTATCTCTCCTAGGAAGCTTTAAATTAAAGTTGTATACTTGGTAAACATAAGGATTTATAGTTTGAAGATCACATTTATACTTAACCCAAAACATATTATTGAATCATAATACATGGATGTTGGGGTGGGTGTCGCTGAACAGGATAATCACAGGCGTACAAAAGAACCATCTGGCTAAGTATAATCCTTGTCAAAACTGACACATCTGTCTGCAATATATGATATCTTGTATGCACCAACAGCAAAAGCCTCCACAAATGCACAGTTAACTATATGTTATTTCGCAACGCAGTATTGCTACGAACCGAATCGCCCAATAAAGTACAGCTGCTCAATTACTCAATAGTGACCTGAAATTTCACAAAAAAGAAAATTAGTGGTTTTCTTACAACCATCTATATATGTATATAAGAGATTCAATCTACCAAAATCAAGGTTATTGGGAAAGAACTATATGTTAAATGAAAGTTGTTCGAAAAAGATTGAATTTTATGACACGATTGGGGAAAAAAGGCTACTAATTCCACACATAAACTTGGGTGAAATAGAAACATCTTTTCAAATAATTATGGAGAGAATTTGATGACAAATTTGTGAAAAAAAAAAGAATACTAATTCCATGCAAAAATTGGGTGAAATAGACACATCTTTTGAAAAATGTATAGAGAGGTGAAATTAAGAGTGGAAGACACCGAAATTAGACTCATATATACTTCTTTGCAGTTGAAGGATGATGAGATGAGCTACGTCCGTTTCGACGGCAATCATTAAAGAGAGTTGCATAAGGACTATAGAAATCTTCATAATTTGGTTTTGACGGCCCTCATTAGTTTCAAGTCCCATAAGATGAGTAAATATTGAGAGCGCATTCGTAGAGAGGAAGAACGAAAGTGTGAGCATGCAAAACACCGAAATAAAAAGGAAGACGAGCCAATCCGTCGGCAGCCTCTCCACGAAGCAAATTTGTAGAAAAATAAAAATACCAAAGAACTGTATGGGCATATAGATTTTTACAACAGACTTAAGTGGGAGACCCTCCTCCCTCTAGTTCATCGTCGAAGAGGTACTGTGCATCAATTCGAAAGTGATCTCTATGTTTGCTTCTGAGTTTGGATGTAAAGGCTCGAGCACAATTTCCTGTTGTTGCAGTGTTGTGGAGGGAGACGTAGGTGTTGCGCCAATAAGGTGTGAAATAATTATCAGAGTGGTTTTATCCCATAAGTCGTTTAGAAACTATAAGCTTTTTAGAAAAGAAGCAATGATGGACATTTTACTGTCATCCGACGGCGCAAAAACCTGCTAAGAGAAGTCATTATAGATAAATAATTTTCTCTTTCTCTCGTCCTCAGCTGTCTACGTCGCTCACTTTTCTTTTCTTTCTCTCATCCTTCCCTCTTTCTTTTGCTTTAAAACTTAGTTTAAAGTGTACTTATGACATAATAACTGTGAATTCTCAAGTGTACTTGGATGACATAATAACTGTGAATTCTCAAGAGGACAGTAAAGTCCAAGAAGCTTCATGCAGTAAAAAGAAAAAAGATGACAAGGCACCAGATGAAGGAGTGGGCCTTCTACATCTTAAGAAGCAACCCATCTAACTTGAATTGAAGCAACCCATCTAACTTGAATTGCAACAAGAAAAAGGCAACATTAAGAGCTAGCTAGATTGCAGAAAATGGATGAAGATGTACATAAAATCATCATAATAGCAGGTGGTACAAATCAGAGAATGAATAGAGTGCGTTAAATGAATGAAAAATAAAGATGAGAGAGAAAATAAAAATAGAGAAATAAAGATGTAAGAAGAAATGGCCAGGTTACGTTATTTTTTCTTATTTTAGTCTAATAGATTAATAAAAGAGGCATTTAATAATCATGAAATTTTAGAATCTAAATGCCCATTTTTTAATAAATTGGAATTATTATTAAACAAAAATAGTATATTGTTTCCCAAATTAAGAAACTAGAACTTGAAATTTTTTATTCCTTTCCAGTTTGAGAAGGAATTATGACTATAAAATTTTAATTCTGGAATCCAAATTCCAAACCATACTTTCAACACATAAAAGCTAAACAAAAAAACCAAACAATGGTATGCCCAATTCCAAAAACATGGAAAACATCCAACACAAATTAGAAACACGAACAAGAATTTTTTTTTTTTTTTGCCTTTGATGAAGAAAATGATTGAATACAGCCTCTTCCTCAGCAATTTTTTTTGTTCTTTTTTCAATTAAAACAGTAATCATAAATCAAAATTCTATACAATAATTAGAAACTATAAAGAAAACGAAAGGAGGGAGAAAAACATTTGCAACATGTGGCTCTGATGCTGAAAGCAGTCGTTACTTAAGATTAACTACTTCGCACTGATAGTGATTGGCTCATACGGTGCATCTGCCAATGACAAATAAAAGCACTTCCAACTTCGCAGGCCCAGTCCTCCATCTGGTCCCTCGTCATCTTTTTTTTTTTTTTACTGCATGAAGCTTCTTGGACTTCACTGTCCTCTTGAGCTGAATTCTACATGTGCAATGGTATTGGTAGAGATGACTGACAGTTGTTATGTCATCCAAGTACACTTTAAACCTAGTTTTAAAGAAAAAGAAAGAGAAGGAAGCACAAGAAAAAGAGAAGAAAAGTGACCGACATAAACAGCAGAGGATGAAAGAAAGAGAAAATTATTTATCTATAATGGGTTCTCTTTGCAAGTTTTTGTGCCACCCACAGTAAAATGTCCATCATTGCCCCTTTTTTAAAAGGCTTATGGTTTCTAAAAGGCTTATGGGATAAAGACTGTGATAATTATTTCACACCATGTTGGCGCAACACCTACGCCTCCCTCCACAACACCACAGCAGCAAGAAATTGTGCTCGGGCCTTTACATCCAAACTCAAAAGCAAACATAGAGATCGCTTTCGAATTGATGCACAGTACCTCTTTGAACGATGAACTAAAGGGAAGAGGGTCTCCCACTTAAGTTTGTTGTAAAAATCTATATGCCCATCCAGTTCTCTGGTATTTTTATTCTGGCTCGTCTTCCCTTTTATTTTGGTGTCTTGCTTAATTACACTTTAGTTCTTTCTCTCTGCGAATGCGCTCTCAATATTTACTCCTCTTATGGGACTTGAAACTAATGAGGGCCGTCGAAACCAAATTATGAAAATTTCTATAGTCCTTATGCAACTCTCTTTAATGATTGCCGTCGAAATGAACGTACCTCATCTCATCATCCTTCAACTGCCAAGAAGTATATATGAGTCTAACTTCTGTGTCTTCCACTCTTAATTTCATTTCCCTATACATTTTTTTTCACAAATTTGTCATCAAATTCTCTCCATAATTATTTGAAAAGATGCTTCTATTTCACCCAAGTTTCTGCCTGGAATTAGTAGCCTTTTTTTTCCCCAATCGTGTCATAAAATTCAATCTTTTTTGAACAACTTTATTTTAACATATAGTTCTTTCCCAATAACTTGCATTTTGGTAAATTGAATCTCTTATGTATTATGTAGACCGTTGTAGGAAGACTACTAATTTTCTTTTTAGTGAAATTTCAATTCACTAGTGAATAATTGAGCAGCTATACTTTACCGGGCGAATCAGTTTGTGGCAACACTGCGTTGCAAAATAACATATAACTACCCTTTTTCAGGTCCTAACGGTGCATTTGGGAGGCTTTTGCTCTTGGTGCAGTGCAGACAAGATATCTCATGTATTGCAGACAGGTGCCAGTTTTGACAAGGATTATAATTAGTCAAATGGTTCTTTTGTACGCCTCTGATTATCCTGCTCAGCAACACCCACCCCCAACATCCATGTATTATGGTTCAATAATATGTTTTGGGTTAAGTATAAATGTGACATTCAAACTTTAAATACTTATGTTTACCAAGTGTACAACTTTAGTTTAAAGCTTCCTGCTAGAGCTAAATATGTGCTTCTAATTAAGATAATAAAATAAACAAAGTTTGATTCTTTAAGATAATAAAATAGCTAAATATGTGCATGATTAAATTATGTGCTATTCATCAAAGAAATCTTCTGTTATTGTCACTAATTAGCTGAAGCTGAGTTCATGAGATAAGGTGAATAAGATACTTATATATGAGAATAATAGTTTTTTTAATATCAACGTCAGTGAGAAACTTTTTTGCACAATGTCAGAATGTTATGCATGAAAGTCTTCAGTATATTAATTTTAAAATTGGACAACCATCAAAGTCATCAGATGAAAACACGCTTCACATACAGTCTTATGTTTTTTGTCTTGGGGTTCATTACTTCTTCATTGTTAAGAGGAGCCATTCCAGGAATGTAGAGAATGCTTCTGAATTGAACTTCACCCTATTGAAATTGGGTTCTAAGTTATTATAATATTAAGTACTCAAAATATAGAATTTATTTTCCAATGAAGAATACCGAAAAAAGACACAGCAGCGACTGATGCCAGATACCTCTGTTGTGAAGTGAGTATGCCCAAGAGGGTCTAAAAACTCATTGAAAGTCTTCTTATAGAATCCATTATATTCATCTTTCTCAACTTCCTTCGGGTTGCGCATCTGAAAAGGCCAAACCAGTAAGCTAACTAATTAATGATAAGGCACCAACGTGCATGAACTGTACTTTTATGAAGAAGAATACGATACGCTTCAACAACACTTCTGAATATAAAATCAGAGATGGAAACCTCTCAAGAATTTAGTATTTTACCCATATTGGCTTAGTTTCATTTGTCAGTTCCCAGCCCCAGTATTTCTCGGTCACAGTGTTCTTCTTTTTTTTCTTCTCTTCCTGAAATTGAAAAAGAAAAAATAGAATCTGAATCCATTCTCAATGGGATCACAGTACACCAACAACACAGTTACTATGCTTGTCGTAAGGCTGTTACCTCAGGTTGTGGTTCTTCACCTTCTTTAGGTGCTTCCTCCTCTTCTACCTATACAAAAACACATGGCCAAGTGAAACACCTAAAAGCATGAAATTACTAAATAATCCTATTCAATAAAAAGAAAACACAAGAGAGAAGTACAAACGAGCCTACGTGAGCAAACTGAACTGCTAAGATACTTAACAACCCATGTATAAATTGGTTTGCACTGCAAACTGAACTGCTAAGATACACACAGTTCAAATTCACGTGGTGTATGGATGTCAAAAAATAATCATGAAATTACTTGCCTCAACAGTCCTTGACTTTTCTTGCCATGTATAAATTGGAAAAGAAACAAACTGTGAATAATTCTTTACTAATCCCTGGATTCTAGCAGGATCTGAGAACTCATACTTATCATCAGCCTGCTGGATAAAAACAAAGAAGTCATTATCATGGCAAAGCATTAGAAAGATCCTGAAATATGGCAATTCTCTTTTTACCCTTAGATAGAGCGTGATTTCTGTGCCCCGTTTCAGTCGTTTCTCAGGATCTGTTTCCTCTCTTATCTCATATGAGCTGCTGTCTGCAACTGCTTCCCACACGTATTGCTTATCAGATTTTGGACTTTTCGTTGACACAACCACCTAAAAGATTCATTATAGAAACAGTTAGAACTCAAAGATGGATAAATATTACTGGCATAACTAGCCAAAAAAACAGTTTTTCACATTCTAAACGCCAAATACATAAAATCTCCGCATAACTCAGTTAGATCCAGCCACAGTTATCCCACAAGTCTGTGACAGAAGAACGATACAAGAACTCAACGCTCATCCTTAGGTGATTATAATAAAACTTTCATTTGTGTACACATTTCACTAGGCAACGGAACAGGCATATTTATCCAAGCCAGTAAAATGCGAAGTACAAGCTTACCACTATTTCATCTAGTACTCCAATATTTTAGAACATCTAGTTTGCAACATAGCACAGGAGATGTTTTTTTCCCCTAGAACGTCAATATGGTACAGAAGATAAGGGGCCAGTGAATGGACCAAGAAAACACCTTCTCTGCAACTAAAAAAGCTGAATAAAATCCAACGCCAAATTGACCAATCAATCCATTATCTGCACCCATTTCCTTCTTTTCTTGCACAACAAAGAAGTTTGTGACTAAGCTTCATGTCACATCTACGACCAGCATAAAAGGCCTGGCCAATAATCACAAAGGGCAGGGCTGCAAGAATAAAAATGCACATATGATCAAATACCTTAAGTGCCTGCAAGAATCTCGATGTCCCACTTTGAGCAATGGTTCCCAAACAATCAATCAACTCCTCTCAAGTCATACCTATGCCCGTATCGCTGCAGAAGAAGAATCAAATGTAAACCACCAGCCCCCTTGCCAAATTACAAGCTGAGGGTAGTAGACTGTGTTACCTGATTGTAATGGTTCCCTGGTCTGGGTCAGGCTTTCTACGTATTTCCAGTTCTCCAGCATCTCCAAGAAGAGATGGCTCAGTCACGCTAAGAAATCTCAATTTATCCAATGCATCACTGGCATTACTGATTGATAAAAGAAGACTAGTTATAATCGGCACAAAATTTATTTTGACAATCAAAATGCATCCACAAACTCTGAGGGCTTATGAGCATCACAAATTCGAATTGAAGAGTGGAACACATAAAAGATTTAATTTTACGAAAAGCTACCATGACAGAGGAGGTTAAAACGACATCAAGAACTGCCACTAGCAGTTAGGAGAGCAACAAGGTACTATCAAAATTTTAAGATGAAAGAAAGTAATTCATTTCGACGACAGACTGACTGAAGAAGCTGCCCAAATAAGCTTACTGCACCTACCTCACAAGTTCTCGAAGAAACACCTATTTATGACTATACAGGCTGTGGACGATTAAATCCAGCAAGCGACTGACCTGCAACAAAAATGACATATTATGCTCTGAAGAACCAACTAAACCATTAACAGAACATATTCAAGAGAACAAGATGTATGACTGAATAAAGGATAGCATTAACAGCTAAATACTCGAAACAAGAACAATGTATTGGAAAACTTAGTTTACGTGCCCACGTTTACACAGACACACATGCATGCACGCCGAAAGGCAATCATGCACACACAAGGGAACACCAGAAAAAAGCACTAAGCAAAACAAAACTAGTGATTAAAAGAGAAATTAGTAAATGGTAATATATAAATAAAAAGGATAATAAGAAGAAGAATAGAAGATTAAGTAACAAAAGTTCAAGAGAACAGATAAAACAAGTTATAATTAATCATGATTAATATAATAATAATATGAAGAAGACCCATATGAATAAAAAGAACAACGTCATAATCGCTAACGATTTTTTTGTCAGCATAAACATGGAGGAAATCAATAACTAAGAGCACAAAGGTAATTAATATGGAATATCTTTTCACGAATCCCAACAGAGAAGCAGTTCTACTCCCACCTCATAAACACATAGATAGAGGGAAATCCATCTCAAAATAGTGCAGAGTTTTGAACACGAATAACAGCCTATACTCGAACAAACCCACCAAAAGCAAAAAGAACTCTCTTGCCTCTAGAAATGAAAACATTTTAGTAGCACCCACGTAAAAATTAACACATCCTCATCGCTTTTACATTTCAGGACTTATATTTCCCACACAAACAGAAAACCTCGATGGGGCGAAAAGAAAGAAATGAGCAAAACCCAAAGGAGAAATTCATATACACCTCCGCTTGGTACTCAAATTTCTCTCCGGACGTGTCAGCGGCTTCCTTCTCCGCAACCGCCGCATCGCATCTTATTAATCCCCCACTGGAGACCAGACTTACTAAGCCGGAAAACGCCGTTTAGGGGGCAGAAACTCGTCAAGTTGAGAAATTTTCTGTTCTTGGTAGAAGAGAAGGAGGATGAGAAAGGGGCAAAGGTTGCAGTGGGAGCACCCAAACTCCTGCTTAGAACGGGAGCCATGGATTCTCGGGCGTTTGCAGCTTGCCCGCCTTTGGTGGTTGCCGACGGCTCGAGATGGAGTGAGTGAATGGATAGAGGGGAGGTTTAAGGGGGGGCTTTGAAGAGGGCAAGATGGTTCTAGAAGATGAGGGGCCTTGATTGTTTTTTTGGTGTATTTTCTAAGGCTCAGATTGAGCCATCTCAGCACAGTGGAATTCTGTTGCGTCATTCTTCTTTTTTATTTTTTTTTCTTTTTCTTTTCCTGATAAATGGATCGGTTTCAACTCGTATCGGCTATTTTAAAAATATGAGTATCGTTCATACGTGCATCGTTTGAATCGACTCGTTTTATATTTAAATTATTTCAATTTTATAAATGTTTTTACCTGAATTTTGTTTATTATAACGGACCGTATCAATTCACATTAGATTCCTATCAACAAATTTTTGAAAAAGACCTGAATCAGCCACTGGTATGTTGCAAGAAGGGGCCGATACGCACTGATATTGACAAGAGGGTGGGTGAGACTTGACTTTGAGCATCTTTCTCAATTCCTTTCACTTTCTAGTGTTTTTTTTTCGATTTGTTTGCTTTTATATTTTTCAATTTTATTAGAGATTTTTTTTTTATTTTTATTGCTTAACACTCTACAGTGCAGGTTTCTCAGATTTTGACAAAATCAAAAGCAAAATGCCAAGCAAAAGTGTGAAAGCTAACAATAAGCTTTTTGTTGTTGATAAAAAAAAATTGAATATTTGGTGTTTTTCAACACAACTTGAAATATGTTTTTTTTTTCTTGATTCAAAAAATTAGATGTATTGCATTTATATTATTACAATTAAAACAGAAGAAAGCATAAACTCTAAACCTTGAGAAGTTTATTAGTCAAACTGACTATTTTAAAATTGTAAAAGAATAATCAAGCATTCAACGCTTTTCAATAAACCTATAGATTATAATAGTGGAATGCGTGTTTGGGCTTTCTAGATTATAGCAGTTTTCTTATATTTTTTTTTCATATTTTCTTTTTGAATGATTCAGCTTTTGTGGGTAGCTCATATTCGTTGTAAATTAGCTTAAATTTTGATGGGTGTTTTCATCTAGTGCTCTATATCTTTTGTTTTGTTGTTTACTGCTTTCAAATTTCAACTAGAAAAAGCTCATAAGCAAAGGGATATCTTTTGTTTTGTTGTTTACTGCTTTCAAATTTCAACTAGAAAAAACTCATAAGCAAAGTGAGACATGAATAAACCAGATGAAGCATGTTCGACTGTAGTACTGTTTTGCATGTTATGGGTGAGTGTCGTTTTTTACCACTTATAAAAAGGCAGAATCTTCCATCCAACCTCTTATTCCCTTAAAATATATGGCCTGCTTTCAGTGCCTCGAGGTGCTGCTTCAGCTTACACGTCAGAGTTCCTCTATAGTAGCACAATGAGCTGGAGCCATAAGAATTTGAAACATATACTAGTCACCTACTAGCCCCTTATCTAATTGTTGTGCCAACCTTCGAACCCTTTTAATATGGTAAACTGGAGTAAAATCTGGTGATTAATCCGATCCTAATCCAACAAGTAGATTGAAACCAAATATAGATCAAGATCCAAACAAGTATATGAACCAAATTGCATGTGAACATGGGGTCTTAAGCTAGGTGGAGAGCTACTTTGTCTTAAAAAGTCAAGTGTGAGTTCGATGTCAAAGCATAATCCGAACAAGTGAGATCTAATTAGGCCAGGATCCGAAAGTCGGAAGCATAAAACCAAATATGAACCAAAAGGCTGTTTGAACCAAAAGCTGTTTGGCAATAGTAATGCATTGTAATAATACTAACATGTCACTATTACTAATGCGAAAGGGCCCCTATAATTTAGGGATTACTATTTTTGTGCATGAGATTTGATCCGAATCAGTGATGAGGCAGTTCGATCTCAACTACAGACAGATGAGATATCCAAAGACAGACAAATACTTGACGGCACAATCTGAGGCCTCCATACACGGAATAGATTTGTAAATAATTCTCTTTCCGAAAAGTACACGCTTCCTTGCTTTCATAACTAAAAAGACAAATCTAACCACAGCGATGAAGTTTACTCGTCATCACAAAGTTTAGAAAACAAAAAACTAATTTATTTTTGCATGTTTTGCAGCGAAAAAACATACTTTTGCATAAGCTGAATTTTAATAAGTTGAAAAGTTCCAAGAATTATTTTTTTTTTTAATTTTATGGACAATAATAATAGTAATAATAAGTTCTTAAGATAATACTAATGAAAGTCTCCAATAGTTTTCGAAAGCATGTCGTAAAACTCTTCTTTTTTTGTCACCCAAACAAAAACCAAGTTTTAAAAAGTGAAAACCAAGTTTTTTGACAGGTCATCCAAACACATAAACTCGGTTTTGCGACACTCATTAAAAAAATAGGATTTCACAAGATTAGGTTTTCAGAAAACCCATTTTTTCAAGGCGTCATCCAAACACAACCATAGTTGTTCATTTTGCCGCTGCTATCGGCAGGCCTTCGCTCTTGCTACCCATTGGTATGCAAACTGATCTGTTTTAGTTCTCTTCAGTAGCGGAGTCATGTGGTGGCTAGTGTGGGCAGTCTGCCCACACAAACCTCACAAACTTTACTTATTTTTATATTAATAATTTCATATATTTGGTTGTCTAAGTATATATGTGCCCCTTAAATATTAAATATTAAGATTATTGAACTAGTGTCTGGTGGTTCGCTCCCTCGCTGTGTATATCATTACCTAGACGTCTTTCTCTTTTGGACTTGCTTCTTTTATTTTGTTGTACAGTTGATTTCATTGTCAATTAAACTTTGCAAATCTATCAAATTCTCTGGTCATTCAATAATTTAATCATGTTCTTCTAAGAATGTAGCAAATTGCCACCCCTTGGGTCAGACTCTTCATTAGACGATGAAGCATCTAGTTTTCGTCTCTTTGCCAAATAGCTTTTGAATGATACGAGATGCCAAATGTGAGGTTAGCTTTACAATGATGTGCATTGTCATTATTATGATCATTATTGTTACTTTGTTGGCATACTTTTTATTGGAGACAACAAAGGTTGAGGATTGCATCTCGTTTTATGTAAAATGGTTTACGCAGAATCTAGTTTTGAAGATTTGCCATGGTGTTTCAAGTTTTTGAAGATATTCTATATTATCGGCATGGATTCTAACATGGAAACCCTTTTGTTGACTCGTTTGGCAAACTTCCGGTGATGGCACCTTAAATTTGAGGGTGATTTCATTTCATAGTTATCATTTGTATAATACTTATTTGTACTTTTTATTCCTTTTACTTATTCTTTATTTTCTGTCTTGTATTTTCTTTTATTTTGTCAGAGGTTTTGGAGTCCCCGACGACTTCATTTCTAGCCGTTGGGCTCTCCAGTGGTTCCTCACTCACTTGTATATGACCTTCTAACATATTCTTAGTTGAGGCTGTTTTTGCAGCTCAGTTATTCTTTTTGATAAACTTTTCCTTCATATTCCAATGTGTTCTTGGTTAGGCTTTTGTGCCTGTTTTATGTGCTGCTTGCTGCTGTGTTGACAACAGAGTGTGGAGGGTCTTTGTGCAATTTGATTGTGGGCCTCAGTGCCATTATTTGGACTGTTTGTTGCTGTATTGACAACATATTTAGGTGCCTTAGTGCACTGTTTTGGTTGTTGCCCCCTTGACAGAGAGATTTGGTGCCTAGTGCATAGTTTGCTTATTGCTGAAAAGATCGTGTGTTGAGCTCTTTGATAGAGTTTCTGAGATCCTATTTCCTTACATCAACTTCCTACTTAGGTACTCTTTTGGTTCTTTTTTTTTTCCCCAATTACAGATTATGAACATTCTGAGGCTGGATTTCTAAAACCATCAACTCAGTCATGGATTGGGGCTGTTGCAGTCTGCAGGGGCAGCGATCTTGCTGCATCTGGAGCTGGAAATGGTCTTGTGCGTTTGTGGGCTGTAGGGGATGAACAAAGAATAATTAGCCTTATACATGACGTTCCATTGGTATGTATTTCAAAAAGTATTCATTTTCATCATCAGGTTCTGCCTCCGTTTTTGCATGTATTAACAAACTTCTATATCATTTGTGGGCTACACCCGTAATTTTCCCATAACGTGCGATATAGAAGATGTAATTTAAGTTACACATGGTCACACCCCTGAATCCAGTTTCAAGGGTACATTACACATCATTCTCCTTCATAGTTACATTACAAACATAATTTATTGTTTAAGAGTTAGATTTATTGTTTATTACTAATGATTGTCCCTTTTTCTGCAAGTTGAATAAGAGTTAGATTTATAGTGATCAAGGAATAATAATTTATCCTTAATTTGAAAACATGACTGATTAGGTATACGACCTTGGCATATTGTACGAACCCCACAAAGAAGAAAAGATTCATAATATATATATATATATATATATATATATATATATATATATATATATATATATATATATATATATATATATATATATATATAT
>JAANDH010000618.1:44673-59010 GCA_011799765.1 Nymphaea thermarum | reverse complement strand
GCTAGGCCAGAGCATGGTGCCCTAGATGATCAAGAAACGCCTATGGCCAATTTATTATCAACAAACTACACATAAACTTTGTCGTGATCCTCAGGTCGCCCGGAACACAGGAAAGGTATCACTTGCAGGCATGGGTCACACCCACACTTGCGCACTTGCACCCTTCACTCACATCATATCCTTCCCCAACCATCTCCAGTACTCCATTGAAACGCCTGCACTCAACCAAATTCACAAAGTTCATTGCCAAAAGGGGAATTAAGGGAGGAACAAAGAACAGGAAGACCATAAGAAGCTGAAGAGGTGTACCCAACTAGCGGAGCAACTCCAGAAATCAAGATCTCAGCACCCTTTGCTTCAGAAAAGGTGAGATCAGGAAACATCTTGCACCTGTGCAGCAAGTGAGGTCATTTATTAGCAAAGCCCAAATGCAAGAATAGTAACATCCCACTCACACCCGTACAAGGTTGGGACTGATGAATCGCAATCAGCCTGTAACAGCTTCAGTTTGTTATTTAAAAAAAAACTAAGAACCAAGGCAATCGATCATTTAACTACCTTTTTTTGTGAGTCTTCAAAATTCTTCACAATCGTAGATACAAAACTAAACTCTTTAGAGTGAGATTTTACAAGAATAAAAGGAAAGAAAGAAAAACAGGCATAAGAGACAGATATAAGAGAGAGAGAGAAAGATGTTGTATACCCTCCACCGCACTTGCAGTTAGAGCCACATCCACAGTTGCCACCGCAGCCACACATGTTTCTTTGCCTTGATCTCTCTGTTGCCCTTCTCCTGATTCTATCTGATCTCTCTTTGCTTAATCTCAATTGGTCTCCTTGTAGTTCTACGTCGTTAGGCTCCATTTTTCATATAGAGCAATACCGAAGGAGCTGAAGCCAAAAACGTGATCGTCACTTCAGCGATAACCAATACTTTTCTGGATTTTTTTTTTACCTTAATTATCACTGTCCTTCCGAAATGTGGGGCTCATTCAGCATATGACCTCATAGTAGTGTTTATTATTTATAGGTAACAAACGTGACATTTTTTAATAAACGGCATGCTTGCATGAAAATATAAAACTACCCCACATAGTGTTGCTCATATCAGCCCTTTTTGTAATTCATAAAAATGAAATGTATGGGCATACAGGCAATACATGTACCTATGCATTAATAGTGAGCAAACAAATTGGCCGGTTAGTAATATTGACATGCACATTTCTTCAAGAACCTGAAATAAATGAAAAGTTATAGCTGATCATGGATACATCAACTTATAAGTAACTTCAACAGGATTGGTTTCTCGGTCTCCGTTTCGTATGCAATTTACCATATTACATTCTTAAAGGCACGTGGTGTGTGTGTATATATATATATATATATATATATATATATATATATATATATATATATATATATATATATATATATATATATATATATATATATATTTTCGGTGGGAGCCTCCAGGGGTGGAGATAAATATTTTTCCTGAAAAGAAGTCAGAATTATAGTTTCAAAATTTTACGAGGGTGAAATATAATTTTTCAAATTCTTTTGTAGGCTAAACTACAATTTTAAAAACTCCAAGTTGATTTCTTTTTTCCTGAAAATATAGGGTGCTTGGTGAGGGTGTGGGGCCATGCCCCTCTCTTGACTCGGCCTCTGGGTGCCTCTAGATTATATTGAAGGGGTTGCCTCTAGATTATATATATTGAAAGTAACATGATGAAATCAACTGATCTTAACCACATTGAACTCAAAAATCCAAAGTTTCATCCGTACTCATCAGCCCTTTGTTGATAAAGTCTAGTACTAGCCAACAAGTTAGCTCTCCATCCAGATTAAAATCATAGATCTATACGTCGTTCCTTATTGAAATCATTCAGCAAAGCAACAGGCAGAAATCACAAGGTAATTAATTTGCAAGGACTGGGAAAAAACTTTAGTTCAATATTTATAATTAGGGATGTAAGAGTGTGGCCATAAGGTATGGGCATTCTCTCAACGGTTAAGAAGAGTTATGAAATATAATTTAGATAAACTAACTTAAGAAATTAATTCACGATTTAAATTTAACGTGTGTATATATATATTTTAATGAACGGTTGAGATGAAGAGTTGCTTCCTCAAGAGTCATGTCCATACTCCATTCTGACTCTCTCTTGATATAATATAAAAAGAGATGGAAAAACCATTTTCACTGCACCGAAAATCGACATTCAGAGGAGTTGTAAACAATCCTTGGTGATTCATAGCGGAACTGTAGATGTATGCCATTTTTCGTTCATCATTCGTTACTTTCCATCCATCATTCTGTTCAATCGAAGCAGCCATAAAAGTCAAATTAAGTTGGCACAGTTGAGATCAGATAAATTAGCACCAAAAAAGCGGCAGAGGTCGCAGCACAGTAGGTAGGGCTGCAACTGAGTCGAGTCGAACTTGAGTTGGCCAACTCAATATACAAAAACACTCAGCTTAAACTCAGCTCGAACTTCATAGAACAGTCCTGAGCTCCATAGCTCAAGCTCGACTCACTTATGTTATGTTAAGTCTCTATCATTTGTTTTAACTTGTTTAATTATTGTCTCATCATATTTCAGCATTCATTACATAGCCAACCCAGTCAAATTTATAGCCAACCCAGTCAAATTTAAACGAGTTGAGTTCTTGCAACTCTGACACATTTAACATTTTGAGCATACATTTGAGCTTGAGCTCTACTCGTTTACAAATTAGTATTGTTTTTGAGCGCATGTTGGTGCTATAAATACAAGCCATATCCTCGCTGTCTTAGGGCTAAAGATGACGATTACATAGCGAGGAGAGAGCGTAAGGTTACTGGTGCAGTCGACAGTCGGAAACTCAGTTAGTAGCATCAAATAAAGCAGCGGCGGTTGCTATTGCGTCAATGGCGCTTTCTTGAATTCCAAGGATGCCTTGGGCTCTAGATGGTCCACCGGCACCTCAATTAGCGGAAGTCTTCTATACGGTTCCACCGGATACAACCCTTTTCGGTGTATTCAAACAATTTTACAAAGAATAATAAACCGATCGATCTTGTTCAAGTTGATTCACCGAGTCACTAGCGAGAGGCTAAGCCATCCTGATTTCTTGACTCACTGGCTGGGCCAACTAAGCTGATTACTCTCGAAAAGAAAGGGTACGATATTATTAAAAAAGACGTGCAAAACGCCCATGTTAAAATGTTACTAAATCACTGGATGTATATCTAGCTGTTTCCAATTCTCAAGAACTCGATGCAAACGATGATGCAATGGTTAATCTGTCGCCAACCCTTCCGGTATTGTTTTTACTTTGAAAATGAAGAAGGGGAATGCATATCAACGAATTATATAATCTACTTAATCAACAAGTTTCGTGAGAACTGAGAAGGAAATGCCAAAAAGTTTGTGAATCACAATGCTTGACAGATCCATAGCATAAAGAACCTTGATTTTGTTTAATTCCCAATTAGAACATAACCGTGACTTTAACAAAAACGACCGTCTTGTTTTCTTGTAACTTAAGGCAACTACGTGTCAAAACATGGGGCATATTGATTAGATCGTTTTGGGGCCCAAAATAATATAATCAGCTTTGCTTTGCTCACTCTATATATATATAAGCCAAATACACAATTTACCTCTGTAGCCGAATGATTATTTTGATTTAATATCATCCAAAATTATCGTAAAAGGCTTACTCTGTTGTTAAAAACTTATGACCAAGTAACTCATGGTCGCAAATGCACTTTTCGGGAGACTGTTTTAAGAACGCAAAATAAACAAAATAGTCATTCGGCTAGAGGGGTAGATAACTGGTTTCAATATATATATATATATATATATATATATATATATATATATATATGTTCTTAGATTTCAGGATACCTGAAATCTCTCGGTCGTAGTTCAAGAAGAAGGGGTCTCAAGTCTCAAGCGAGACAATGAGACAGAGTGATAATAGAAGGCAATCTTCAACTTCTTTATTCATTTTTCAATATATACTTGTGTACAAACTTCGTATATGTTACATGAGTAATTCTGGGTGGTATACAGCTGTAATGCAGTTGGTGGTGTACAGCTGTAATGCAGTGGGCACAGCTGAGCCTTCTTCGAGACTTTTCTTCAACACTCCCCCTCAAGTGCTCTTTCCATAATCCCAACTTGTTTAATAGTTTGTTGAATATTTCTGTGCTTACAGTTTTTGTTAATATGCATGCTACTTGTGACATGTTCTGTACATATGATGCTTGTTTTGATTTTCTCTCTAATGAAATGACAGTCTATCTCAATGTGTTTCGTTCGCTCGTGAAACACGGGATCGTCGCTGATGTAAATGGCTGGCAGATTATCGCAGAACAATCTTATGGGTAACTTCACTTGAACTCCCATATCATTTAGCAAATATTTGATCCACATAAGCTCACATACAACAAGGGCCATTGCGTCGTATTCTGATTCCACACTTGATCGAGCCACTACTGCTTGTTTCTTGCTTTTCTAGGACACCAAATTGTCACCCACAAAACAACAATATCAGCATCAGCGTATCCACTGATTTTCAGATTTTTATTTATTCGAAATAGTATTCCCTTGCCTGGATGTTTCTTGAGATATCTAAGTATCCTGTGTGCAGCTTCCAGATGTGACTTTTTAGGGTTGTGCATGAACTTGTTCAGTAGATTTACTGAGTATGTAATGTCTGGTCTAGTGGTTGAAAGGTATACGAGTTTACCAATTAGTGTTTGGTACATGTGCTTGTCTATGTCTGTGTCATCTTCTCCTTCACTATATAGTTTCAAGTTTAGTTCTAGGGGTATCTGCCCCCTTTGATTCAGTCATACATAATTCCTTCTATGAGTGTTTAAAAGTTCACTGAGTCAAACTCATTGACTCGGTTTGACTCTGCAATGTAACAAGTTAAAGTAGTAAGGGGACTCGGTTTTTGTTAAAACTCAAAACTCGTTTGACTGAGTGTAATCCTGTGATAAATTCTGTATTTTGTAATTAACAATATCATTTGCTTATTAATTACTTATTTTTTGATAGGGATTTTCGAACTTGTTGAAATATAAGAATTTAGAATTATTATTCATTTATTAAAGTTACATGTTACAAATGAAAAGATAAAAATAATTAAGTTTAACTTCATGTACGGTGTATTTATTTCAAGTTTTAGGACATTGGACTCTTTACTTTTGGATTTTTGGTTTTATATAATATTGACATATATGTCGAATTTATTAGTCATTAGATATAGCTGTAGATGTTGGATATATTAATGTTAGTGTTTGATTTTTATTGACTTAAATTGGTTCTTGCACACTTTTAATTTTTTTTTGAAAGGTGCAATTGTAGATCTTTCTATCAATTTCTTGTTATCAAACAAGGTAATATAACTTGGTTAATTTCACTAATAAATAACAAAAAAAATGTAATAATTGACTAATAGTTGATGTTTTGAATTATACATGTATTCAAGCCATTTTACAACTTTGTTGTATTCAAATGACAAGTTAGATATTGTTTTTCTCTTAAAACTAATAGTTCACAAAATCCAGCCCAAGTCACCGAATTGACCCCCTCGAGTCACCAATCAATAATGAACTTAGTTGAGTCCCAAGCCATTGAATTTGAAATCATAGATCAATTATTTTCACTGCAAGCCCTCGGTGCTCCTTTATGTTGAACACTCTTGGTGACATAATGTTGTTTGTTCTTGGTTGAATAAAGGAGGATAGGAGAAGATAATTAATTAGCCCCGCACCGCAGCCTTTAGGTTTAGTTAATGTCAATAAAACAGCGCAGCACACCACGGCCCCAGTTTTATAGCAAACGTTTTATGAGGTACATCTGATTTTTAAATTGGACGCTCTATTTAATTTTTAAAAAAATTAAACAAAAAAGAACAAAAGGGCATTGAGCTGGTTATGTGCACGCCTATGTGGCAAGAAAATAACCAAAATACCTCCATTTCAATAAAAAAAAACTTTTTAAAAAAGATTAAAAATTAACAAGTCTAAACTACCTATTATTTTATTAAAAAAGCAACAAAAATACCATCTAGTACATTTAAGGCATATTTGTTGCATATAATATTTGTATTTGAGTGGGGCAAGAGCGACAATGGTGACGTTGGTGCATGAAATGATGCCATGAACTTGTAAAGCAGCAAGAAAAAATACTCAAACACAGTCAGTCTAAACTCAAATTGTTATTAACTAGATCACCGAATTTTCAAGGTAAATAAAAAAACAGAAATTTGGTTTTAATTTCACATTAATTACGCCAAATTATGTAATACTTCCTAGTTTAATAGATTTCAGTCCCGAACCCTGTGCAATGGTTCAAGAAAACACAAATCCCAAAATATATTATTGAATCATATATTTAGCTCTAGCAGGAAGCTTTAAACTAAAGTTGTACACTTGGTAAACATAAGTATTTATAGTATGAATGTCATATTTATACATAACCCAAAACATATTATTGAATCATAATACATGGATGTTGGGGTGGGTGTTGCTGAGCAGGATAGGATAATCAGAAGCGTACAAAGAATCATCTGTCTCATTATAATCCCTGTCAAAACTGGTACATTTGTCTGCAATACATGATATCTTGTCTACACCAATAGCAAAAGCCTCCACAAATGCACAGTTAGGACCTGAAAATGGGTAGTTATATATTATTTCGCAATGTGTTGCCACAAACCGAATCACCCAGTAAAGTACAGCTGCTCAATTACTCACTAGTGACCGGAGATTTCACAAGAAAGAAAATTAGTGGTCTTCCTACAACCATCTATATATATCTACCAAAATCCAAGTTATTGGAAAAGAACTACACTATTGGGGAAAAAAGGCTGCTAATTCCACGCAGAAACTTGGGAGAAATAGAAGCAACTTTTCAAAAAATTATGAAGAGAATTTGATGAGAAATTTGTGAAAAGAAAGGAATACTAATTCCATGCAAAAATTGGGTGAAATAGACACATTTTTTAAAAAATGTATAGGGAGATGAAATTAAGAGTGGAGGACACAGACATTAGGCTCATATATACTTCTTGGAAGTTGAAGGATGATGATATGAGTCACGCCTGTTCTAACGGCAATCATCAAAGAGACTTGCATAAGGACTACATAAATCTTCATAATTTAGTTTCGACGGTCCTTATTAGTTCCAAGTTCCATAAGAGGAGTAAATATTGAGAACACATTCGCAGAGAGAAAGAACGAAAGTGTAAGCAAGCAAAACACCAAAATCAAAGGGAAGACGAGCCAATTCGTGGGCAGCTTCTCCACGAAGCAAATCTGCAGAAAAATAAAAATACCAGAGAACTGCCGATGTATGGGCATACAGATTTTTACATCAAACTTAAGTGGGAGACCCTCCTCCCTCTGGTTCATCGTCATAGAGGAACTGTGCATCAATTCAGGAGCGATCTCTATGTTTGCTTCTGAGTTTGGATGTAAAGGTCCGGACACAATTTCATGCTGCTGCGGTGTTGTGGAGGGAGGCATAGGTGTTGCGCCAACAAACTGTGAAATAATTATCACAGTGGCTTTATTCCATAAGCCTTTTAGAAAAAAAACAATGATAGACATTTTGTGTTTATATAAATAAGCCTTTATAGTAAAATGTCTATCATTTTACTGTCATCCGGCGGGGCGGAAACCTGCAGCCGCATACCTACTTCAACTTTGAACAGATTTTAACAAGAAGAAAGAGTGGAAGAGAGGATTGGTGGTACAGGAAAAGTGTAGCAGGGCACGGCAGCTTAGCTAGAGAGAGGTTGTTTGTTTTTGGGTGGGGTTAATACTCCCAGGCTTTTTGCTATGCTGCTGCAGTAAACGCCAAGGGCGTTTAGATAGCAGAGAGACAAATTGGGCAGGCAAGCTCTGATGACACTGTTAGATAGCAGAGAGACAAATATGACAAAGGGGTGACTACTACTCATCAAAGCTGCCTTCAGAATTCCAGAACAATATAAGAACACAAAAAGTCCTCCCCTTCCCCCTCTCAGTCGCTGCGAGGGAGTCTCCATCGTTGGAAAGGACGGGGGCGCTCAAAAAGAGCTCCATAAATAAACGACGCCTCTCTTTTATCTTGATCTGCTAAAACCCGTAGAAGTTGTTTTCTTCTTTACCTTTTCTTTTGACGCCTTGAGCCTTCCTACGCGCTGAGGGTCGCCCCTTTAAAGAGTAGTACCCGCGGTTTGAGGCCTTTTCTGCCGCAGACCTTTCTGTCGTTCTTGTCTGCCATGCCTCTCCCCCCACCCTCCCCATCCATCCACACGCATGTATGTGTGTTCTTCATTTATATATATATATATATATATATATATATATATATATATATATATATATATATATATATATATATATATATATATATATATATATATATATATATATATATATATATATATATATATATATATATATATATATAGAGGCACTTAAAATGCTTTCGTAGGATGGCATGCATGCATATGTTAAAAAATAATCTCCGATTGATATGATACTGACGTTGCTGCGAACGAGCAGATATAGACACATCTTGAGCTTACAGCCAGACCATAATGCGAGGATCTCTATCTACGGCCCTTAAAGGCTTGTCAAGCTAACAGTCCTGCACTGGACTGCGATGGTTTTCTCCATCTGCTGATGCTCGTTGATGGATTGGTCGAGCCAGCGTGCAGAGCAAACAAATAAGTTCTTTTTCTTTTTGTGTTTATATAAATAAGCCTTTATAGTAAAATGTCTATCATTGCTTTTTTTTTAAAAGGCTTATGAGATAAAGCCACTGTCATAATTATTTCACAGCTTGTTGGCGCAACACCTATGCCTCCCTCCACAACACCGCAACAACACTAAATTGTGCCCAGGCCTTTACATCCAAACTCAGAAGCAAACATAAAAATCACTCTCGAATTGATGCACAGTTCCTCTCCGACGATGAACCAGGGGAGGAGGGTCTCCCACTTAAGTTTGATGTAAAAATTTGTATGCCCATACATGGGCAGTTCTATGGTATTTTTATTCTTCTTCAGATCTGCTTCGTGGAGAAGCTGTTGGCAGATTGGCTGTCTTCCCTTTGATTTTGGTGCTTTGCTTGCTCACACTTTCGTTCTTTCTCTCTGCGAATGCACTCTCAATATTTACTACTCTTATGAGACTTGGAACTAATGAGGGCCGTCAAAACTAAATTATAAAGAATTCTATAGTCCTTATGCAACTCTCTTTGATGATTGCCGTTGGAACGGGCGTGGCTCATCTCATCATCCTTCAACTGCCAAGAAGTATATATGAGTCTAATCTCCGTGTCCTCCATTCTTAATTTCATCTCCATATACATTTTTGAAAAGATGTGTCTATTTCACCCAATTTTTGCATGAAATTAGTATTCCTTTTTTTTCACAAATTTGTCATCAAATTCTCTGCATAATTTTTTGAAAAGATGCTTCTATTTCACCCATGTTTCTGCGTGAAATTTAGTAGCCTTTTTTTCTCCAATCGTGTCATAAAATTCAATCTTTTTTGAACAACTTTCATTTAACATATAGTTCTTTTCCAATAACTTGGATTTTGGTAGATTGAATCCCTTATATACATATATGGACGGTTGTAGGAAGACCATTAATTTTCTTTTTTGTGAAATTTCAGGTCACTAGTGAGTAATTGAGCAGCTGTACTTTACCGGGTGATTCGGTTCGTGGCAACACTGCGTTGTGAAATAACGTATAACTACCCTTTTTCAGGTCCTAACTGTGCATTTGTGGAGGCTTTTGTTGTTGGTGCAGACAAAATATCATGAATTGTAGACAGATGTGCCAGTTTTGACAAAGATTATAAGCCACATGGTTTTTTTGTATGCCTCTAATTATCCTGCTCAGCAACACCCACCCCAACATCCATGTATTATAATTCAATAATATATTTTGGGTTAAGTATAAATGTGACATTTAAACTATAAATACTTATGTTTACCAAGTGTACAACTTGAGTTTAAAGCTTTAGCTAAATATGTGCTTCTAATTATGATAATAAACTAAACTGAAGTTTGATTCAAAGAACACGACCTAGTGATTAGGCAATGTGATAGAGAAACACTTAGGCATAATTAAATTCTGTGATATTCATCAATGAAATCTTTGTTATTTGTCACTAATTAGCTGAAGCTGAGTCCATGAGATAAGGTGAATAAGATACTTATTTGATGATTTTAGTTTATCTTTTAACGAATACATTATCTTCAAATTTGGAACAAAAACTTAAGGTTGTCAAACACAAAGGAGAAATAGATCTGAATTTTCGTTCTCAAATATTAATTTTAGAATTTAAAACTCAACGCTATCAAATGCCCCTTTATACTCGGCTTGGAAATTAAAGTGGGAGGGGAAAGGGAGAGAGTGTGCTTTATGGCCACTTTCAAAATTAAATGTGTCGCTTCCACAATTAGATGTACCAGCAGAGAGGGGGAAGGGGGATGAGGAGGGAGATTGTCGGGCGACTAAAAATAGACAAATTTGGGGAAAAACTTGTTTTTTTTTCTTCTTTAGAAAGATTTTCAGTTTTTTCTCCTTTACTTTTTTTCAGAGTTTAAATTAAAGAGTCACGGAGAGCTAAGAACATAGAATGTAAAAAACTTGCAACAACAATCGATTCCATCACCTATTTTTGACAAGCAATTTGATTATGATCTGAAGAGGGCTCTAGAATGCGATCCAACTCACACAGACACAGCCCCTTCTGATAATGAAAGGGAAGGCATCATTTTGAAAGGCACTTCTTCTTTTCTGCGTAGAAATTGGAAAAACTTCAACATTCATCTGGGAGCTCCTGTTTTGAACAGATCCGATGGATGGAATAGAACAACCGGAATATCTAGGGTAAAGTTTGAAGAGTACCTGGAATATGGAGTTCCGGTCCGGCCCTGCTCCTTATTTAACTATCCGGCTTCTGAGATTTAAAGGAGTTGGAAGACGAAGCTGCTCTCCTCGCGCCTCTCTGCGAGTGACAAGGGATGACTGCCGATCGAGGGTGATGATGAGGAACTGAATCTGCAGTCTCTTCCCAAGCGAGCGCTGCAGTTACTTTGTGGCTCACTCCATCTTCTTCAACTAAGGCGGCTGCGTCATCCTCCCTCCCAGCCTCGAGCAGCAACAGTTGGCCTTGAGTTTGCCGCCTTCCTTTTGCTCACTTCTGTTTAGCAGTGAAATTGATCACTAATAAAGGGTAGTTATATGTTATTTCCCAACACAGTGCCACGAAACTAATCGCTCGGTAAAATACAGCTGCTCAATTACTCACTAGTGACTGGAAATTTCACAAAAAAGAAAAATTAGTGGTCTTCCTACAATCATCTATATATGTATATAAGGGATTCAATCTACCAAAATCCAAGTTATTGGGAAAGAACTACACGATTGGGGAAAAAAAGGCTGCTAATTCCATGCTGAAACTTGGGAGAAATAGAAGCAACTTTTCAAAAAATTATGGAGATAATTTGATGAGAAATTTGTGAAAAAAAAGGAATACTAATTCCATGCAAAAATTGGGTGAAATAGACACATTTTTTCAAAAATGTATAGGGAGATGAAATTAAGAGTGGAGGACATGGAGATTAGGCTCATATATACTTCTTGGCAGTTGAAGGATGATGAGATAAACCACGCCCATTCCAATAGCAATCATCAAAGAGAGTTGCATAGGGACTATAGAAATCTTCATAATTTAGTTTTGATGGTCCTCATTAGTTCCAAGTCCCATAAGATGAGTAAATATTGAGAGCGCATTCACAAAGAGAAAGAACGAAAGTGTGAGCAAGCAAAGCACCAAAATCAAAGGGAAGACGAGCCAATCCGCCGGCAGCTTCTCCACGAAGCAAATCTATAGAAGAATAAAAATGCTAGAGAACTGCCCATGTATGGGCATACAGATTTTTACATCAAACTTAAGTGGGAGACCCTCCTCCCTCTGGTTCATCGTCGGAGAGGAACTGTGCATCAATTCGGGAGCGATCTCTATGTTTGCTTCTGAGTTTGGATGTAAAGGCCCGGACACAATTTCATGTTGTTGCGGTGTTGTGGAGGGAGGTATAAGTGTTGCGCCAACAAGCTGTGAAATAATTATCACAGTGGCTTTATCCCATAAGCCTTTTAAAGAAGAAGCAATGATAGTTTATGGGATAAAGCTAATTATTTCACAGCTTGTTGGCGCAACACCTATGCCTCGCTCCACAACACCGCAACAGCATGAAATTGTGCCCGGGCCTTTACATCCAAACTCAGAAGCAAACATAGAGATCGCTCCTGGATTGATGCACAGTTCCTCTCCGACGATGAACCAGAAGGAGGAGGGTCTCCCACTTAAGTTTGATGTAAAAATCTGTATGCCCATACGTGGGCAGTTCTATGGTATTTTTATTCTTCTGCAGATTTGCTTCGTGGAGAAGCTGCCGGCGGATTGGCTCGTCTTTCCTTTGATTTCGGTGCTTTGCTTGCTCACACTTTCGTTCTTTCTCTCTGTGAATGCACTCTCAATATTTACTCCTCTTATGGGACTTGAAACTAATGAGGGCCGTCAAAACTAAATTATGAAGATTTTTATAGTCCTTATGCAACTCTCTTTGATGATTGCTGTTGGAAGGGGTGTGGCTCATCTCATCATCCTTTAACTGCCAAGAAGTATATATGAGTCTAATCTCTATGTCCCCCGCTGTTAATTTCATCTCCCTATACATTTTTGAAAAGATGTGTTGATTTCACCCAATTTTTGCATGGAATTAGTATTATTTTTTCTTCACAAATTTGTCATAAAATTCTCTTCATAATTTTTTGAAAAGATGCTTCTATTTCACCCAAGTTTCTGCATGGAATTAGTAACAGCTTTTTTTCCCCAATCGTGTCATAAAATTCAATCTTTTTCAAACAATTTTGATTTAACATATAGTTCTTTTCCAATAACTTGGATTTTGGTAGATTGAATCCCTTATATACATATATGGACGGTTGTAGGATGACCACTATTTTTTTTTTGTGAAATTTCAGGTGGGGTCAATGCGTTGTGAAATAACATATAACTACCATTTTTCAGGTCCTAACTGTGTATTTGTGGAGGCCTTTGAATGTGACATTCAAACTATAAATACTTATGTTTACCAAGTGTACAACTTTAGTTTAAGGCTTTCTGCTAGAGCTAAATATGTGCTTCTAATTATGACAATAAAATAAACTGAAGTTTGATTCAAAGAACACGGCCTAGTGATTAGGCAATGTGATAGAGAAACACTTAGACATAGTTAAATTCTGTGCTATTCATCAATGAAATTTTTGTTATTGTCACTAATTAGCTGAAGCTGAGTCCATGAGATAAGGTGAATAAGATACTTATATATGTGAATAATAGTTTTTTTAATATCAATGTCAGTGGGAAACTTTTTTGCACAATGTCAGAAAGTTATGCATTTAGTATATTAATTTTAAAATTGGACAACTATCATGTTCTTTTGGGAGCGTAAGATAGTAATCTTTGACTATATAGGGTAAAGTTTGAAGAGTACCTGGAATATTGAGCTCCGGTCCGGCGCTGGTCCTTATTTAACTATCAGGCTTCTGATTTAAGGAGTTGGAAGACGAAGCTGCTGTCCTGGCACCTCTCTGCGAGTGACAAGCAATGACTGCCGTGTTGGGATTTCTCCCCTCATGCATACACGAAACCAAATGTATATGCCCTAAACAAAACATGATCATGCTCTTGCTAAATCATCGAATTAAACAAAACCTTAAACTTAAAGCGGAAGCGTACCTGATTCCATCTGAAGAACTGGACGGTAGATCGCGGTAGGATCTTCCAAGGTCTTTGCGGCCGCACGTGAGGTCTCTCTCAGATGGGGAAGAGACAACCCTAAAAACCAACGTTTCAAGCAACCATTGCACGACCCCGGGGACCACTACCATTTTATAATGAGGACAATTACGGATTCAACCCATCAAAGAGTCCGTAATTCCGTACTGGTATCTATACATTTCAAAATTACCCCATACCATCTAAAATGACGTAATATCCCAAAACGCAATCACTTAAGCGGATATTTACTTTAAGATAGCCATAATGTCTGAAATTACTCATAGACATATGCCGGCCCACCAAATGATCTTACAATCTCCCACTTGGGCCAAATATGTCTTTATACATTCAGACATTACACATAACCTTAGGAGCTCATAATTGCTATCTTATTAAACGTCATTTTCACCAATCTCGTCCATGACCATATCAACACAGAACCAAAGCGGTTTTCGCAATAATAAAATTAGCTAAAC
>JAANDH010000618.1:27554-43273 GCA_011799765.1 Nymphaea thermarum | reverse complement strand
AGCGCATGTAATTTTGAAGCAAGATGAGACATTTCCATAATGTGCTCCCGTATGTTCCCTTTACTTTTATACTTCAGTGTCACAAGTTTACTCAAAAGAGTGCTTGTTTCAGCCTTTTCATTTTTAGCAAAACGTTTTTCAATCTCTTCAAGGAACGCCTTGGCACTAGCCTTTTCAGTAATAGAGCCCCTAAAATTTTCCGGGATTGATCTCTTCATGATCATTAGACACATGCGGTTTGAGCGTTCCCACCGTTCAAAGTACTGCTTATCCTCATGGGAACTTTGATCGGTTGGATGAGGTGGGCACGACTCCCTAAATGCAAGGTCTAGATCCATACAACCCAGAACAATCATAACGGTTTCTTTCCAGTCCTTAAAATTCGAACCATTTAACTCAGGAATAGTACTCAAATTTGCAGATATCATGAAAGCAGAACTCACTGTACAAAGAACAAAATACCAAACATGCTCACAATCAAAACATGTACAAGGATGAAATAACAAATATAAATGAATTTAAATACAACGGCCCAAATCCCATCACAAGGTACCGGTGCAACGTTAATATCCAATCTTTGGATTGAAATACTAACTGCAAGTGGTATTCTTGGTCAACAATGAATATAGATAATTAACCCTGTCAAACAACGAGCCTATCTTTGGATTCACTCGCTATTCACATGGAAACCTAAAAAATTATCACATATTCATTGTCCTGTATACTTAAACCTGACCAAGCAACAATCCTCCTTTGGGCTGATCATTGCCCGCATGGATTAAGTATACTATCATCCATTGTTCAAAACAGGCAAATTCGTACAATAGAGGTCACTTTGGCGACATATAAGTACAAACTTACTCATTTCAAATAACAGACATGGCCAAAGATTTAATTCATAATCCAAACATTCATCTAAAGTACATTGACAAATTTAATAACATGCAAAACATGATACATGAATTAAAATTTATCTACAAAATTTCTCATTCATTGAATCTAAAACCAAATGATTCAATGATGTGACACATACAAAATTGTCTTACATGAATCCAAAACTTGATATATAAACCAAATTACATACAAATTTGCCCTACATTAAATTCAAAACCAAATGATTCAATGATATGGGCCCAAAAGTGTCCAAAATTTTATGAACTGGTACCATAATTGTGTTTAAGTGGGTCAAGAACCACTGAATCGGCCTTAAAATGGCCCGTATTGGTCTTAAACCACAACTAAAACACCCACATAGCCCTAAACGGGGTTGAACCGGTCTAAAAATTGGACGAACCGGTCATAATTAGACCGTATCGGTTCCAAAACCCACTGAACCGGTTAAAATTTGGCTAGAATAGGTTCCAAAACTGAATGAACCGGTCTGAAAAAGCCTTGAATCGGTCTGAAAAACACTAAACCGGTCTGAAAAACGCCCGAATCGGTTCTAAACTGAATGAACCGGTTCCAAAATGATCCGAATTGGCCCCCAAAAGGTCCGAACCGGTCTGAGTTGGACCGAATCGGTTCTGAATCGTATTGAACCGGTCTGAAACCGAATGAACCGGTCCATAAATCGGAACGAACCGGTTCGGTTTAATAACCAAGCCATATGGATGCTTAACGCGGGCGGTCAGCGGGCGGCAAAAAAAAGAAATTTTTTTTTTTTAAAAGCCTTATGGATTCGGATCGGGTCTGTCAAGACCCGACCCGGTCCGACCCACGATCGCTCGACCGCGCGAGCGATCGCGAGCGTCGCCTCCACCGCTCCTGCCGAACGGCAGGCAGGCGGTGGTCGTCCACCGGTAGGCCACCCAACTCCGTGGGTGGCCGCCGGCGGGTGCCGCTAGGACGGCCGGCCGCCGCCCTCTGCGATGGCCGGCCATCGCCCGCCCAAAACCGGCCGGAATCGGCCTTCTTCTAGTTGCTTCAAAACTGCCCCTTTCTGATTTTTTTTTGGGCGGCTGCAACGGTGGCCAGAAAGCCACCGGTGGGTCGCCGGATATCAAGGGTGACAGGCGGCGGGTCGCAAGGCCCGTCCGGCGACAGCTGGGTCGCCGGCGGAAGCCCTTCGACGGCCATCGCCAGCCTTGCCGTCTCTCTAACCTGTTTCCCCTTTCATGTTCTTCTGTCTCTTGCTGTAACGGCTGCGACGGAAGCCCAATGGCTTCATCGCCCACAACAGAGGTCCGACGGCCGGTGGGTCGCTTGGTCCCTTCCGGCGACAGCGACCTCGCCATCCGTCGCCCCTCCGTTTGCCCCTGCTGCTGCGATGGAAGCCCGACGACTTCCATCGCCCATTCCTTCGGTCGCCGCCTGTCCCCGTTCCTCATTCCGTGGCTCAATGGAAGCCCCACGGCTTCTATCTTCCATCGCTCACAGCCAGGGACACGCGCGCCAGTGAAGCAGATTTTCGGAGACAATGGAACGAAAGAGAAAATCCGCAAAGGAAGAATGCACAAAAAATTTATCTAGAAATTCAACGATTCAACAACAAGCATGGGCTCTGATACCAATTGTTGGGATTTCTCCCCTCATGCAGACACGAAACCAAATGTATATGCCCTAAACAAAACAGGATCATGCTCTTGCTAAATCATCGAATTAAACAAAACCTTAAACTTAAAGCGGAAGCGTACCTGATTCCATCTGAAGAACTGGACGGTAGATCGCGGTAGGATCTTCCAAGGTCTTTGCGGCCGCACGTGAGGTCTCTCTCAGATGGGGAAGAGACAACCCTAGAAACCAACGTTTCAAGCAACCATTGCATGACCCCGGGGACCACTACCATTTTATAATGAGGACAATTACGGATTCAACCCATCAAAGAGTCCGTAATTCCGTACTAGTATCTATACATTTCAAAATTACCCCATACCATCTAAAATGACGTAATATCCCAAAACGCAATCACTTAAGCGGATATTTACTTTAAGATAGCCATAATGTCTGAAATTCCTCATAGACATATGCCGGCCCACCAAATGATCTTACATGCCGATCGACGGTGATGATGAGGAACTGAATATGCAGACTCTTCCCAAGCGAGCGCTGCAGTTACTTTGTGGCTCACACCATCTTCTTCAACTAAGGCGGCTACGTCATCCTCCCTTCCACTCAGATGAGGAGCCACGAGCAGCAACAGTTGGCCTTGAGTTTGCCGCCTTCCTTTTGCTCACTTCTGTTTAGCAGTGCAGCGGACGCCCAGAACTGTTTCACAGAAATGCACAAGAAATTGATCACTAGAAGACGGGTTTTAAATATTGTGCAGCATTGTAAAGCTAAGAAATTGCAAGGAATTTGATTTTTACATTCATTTCAAGTCCAAATATGAATTTTGAACCAAATCCAACAATTTTCAAAATGTAAGAGCATTGAATATAAGATATTTATTTTAAGCTAAATCTGATCTAATCTGAATGCAAATCCGAATCTAATCAGATATCTATGTATATTTGAATCTGATTCCAAATAGGAGACCAATTGTTTTTGTATCTGATTTTTTCAGAATGGTTTGGTCGGATATCGTATTCAAATTGGGTATATTGACATCCTTACTGGTACGAGCCAGTAGTTAGGAATTGATAGGATGAAAAGAAAATAAAAAACAAAACCGAAGTAAAATTCGAATTTGGGAGAATATAGTTATGAAACAAGAGCTGTGAGTATCAGACTTGAGTTCATAATAAAACAGTAAAAACAAACAAGTGCATTCGTTTAAATTTAAGCTTGGATTCAAACTGAAGAATAATCAGATCTCGACTCAAAACGACATCTGAACCCACAAAATCAAGTTGGGTACGTGGGCCTCTTTAACTTTGTCATTAACATCCTTTTTCACAATTATTCCACAATAATAAAGTTTGGATTTGGCCCTCTTCTGTCTGCCAAGCTGATCCTATCTCCACGTGCAAATCCGAATCGTAGCTCAGTAGCGCACTATCCTATTTCATCCAATTGAGCAATCTATGAAGTTTGGAATTAAATCTAATTGTTATTTTCATGTGAATCACTAGATAGAAGTTAATTAGATTTAATTGCCATAATAGAAGAATGTCTTTCACATAAGACCAGTCACGATTTCCAGTGGTTCAGATTTAAATCTACTGCCTTATAATTGCCATAATTGTTATTTTGTTTTGTTTGTTCCAAAGTCAAAGGTATCGAAATAGTGAGATCCAGATTCAAACATGTGTATCTAAATGTATCGAATCCATGCAAATGGATCCATCTTCACTGATCTGCTATTTCTTTATCTAAACACTTCATTTGATGGGGTCCATTTTGAAAGACAGACACACTGAAAATATATACTATTGTTTTTTCTTATTGTTTTTTCCCTCAATCGTTTATCTACTTTAGATTAACAACCTTAGTTAGATGGTTGGGCGACTATAAATAACCAGAGTTTTGTATATATACAAAATGAACCAGTGCCAAAAAAAATATGATCCACCTGTTCGGTCATTAAGTGGAAGCAAATCCTACGTACAACATTAGTTTAATTTTGCCTTCTTACTGCACATACAACATCATCACTAGTGCATGACCAAAAGAAATGAGATCTTAAAGCTCTACCAATGGTTAATGACAGAGCAGGCAGCACAATTCATGCTCAAACCCCATCCATTTTATAAGAGGATCAAGGTAGCCATATATTTATGTGTGCGTTTGTGTGTATGTTTACCATTGCAGAAGAATATAATGGTCTATATAGCAATGACAAGAAGGACAATGTTTAGATGCAAAAATTTTCATCTTACATGTAGATCATCGGTTGAGAAACTTGTATTTGTCTTCTTTAGATTACACAGGTTAACCTCTAGGGACATGTCCTGACCTGTCAATACAAGGTACGACGGTTCGTACTACTTTTACCAGGGGCAATTAGACCTAGAGCTTGACTATTAATTCAATGGCTAATTTATTGAATGGCATCTGGTTCCTAAATGCATTTGAAACAAACATGCCTTTGTTTTGGAAAAAGTTTATTTAAAATATACTTGAATCTTCAGAAGTTGAGGGTTCATGAACAAGAAAGCTGCAAGTGAGAAACATTGTTCACTTTCATATTCATCATAGATCTGTGCATACGGTCTGTCCTATATGATGCATGCACCCATGAGTTACATGATCAAGATCTTGGTTTCATAAAGGTCAGAACTCAGGTTTGACCAATTGGGGTTAAGGTTCTATTTGGTTCCAAAGATCTGGGACACGGCCCTAGAGTCTTAACAGAATGAAGAACCGATATTATGATCCAAAATCCTGGGATTTGTGATTGATGTTCTTAATGTCCAGTCTAAGGTGGCACATTAAATATGCGTAGATTTCCATGGTTTGGGTTATGGATCGGCACAATTCTAGGGTTTCATCAGTTCTGGGCTTCAATAATCATTATCATTGCATATTGGAATTAGAGTTTAACAAGAAGGGCTGGCCTGGGGTTTAACTAATATAGAGGGTTTTGATTAGGAGGACATACTTGTGGGCTCTACATGTATAATAATTTTGAAAACTTCTATTTCGGCCTTGGTTAAAATTTTGCAACTATAGTTCGACCAACGCAACAAAAAATTCCTGACTTTGCTGTAGGTTTCAAATGGGGAGGGTTTCTGGCCCATCCTTCCACCATGAAACCTGGTGTGGATTCTTTGATTCCACCCTTTTGCTGGCCGTGGCAGCCTAACTGAGCTAACCCGTCAAGGTCAAAATGGTTCAGATTTACTACATGAAGGCATCACTGATAGGATGCCAAATTAGTATAGAGTGACAAAAATGAAGGTAAGACCTTATACAAAATTTGACCAGTTTGCTGTGCTGCTTGGGTTAGAGTACAAACCAGCTTATAAGTGGTAACTGAAGCCCACGCTTTTGTGGGGGCACGTCAGGTCTCAATTAGTTCCCATTTTGCTGGGGCTGGGTCCACCTTGGCATCATCCCTACAATTTGAACAGAAGGTCATAGCGGGTTTGGGATGATTAGACAAGGTGTCCCGAACACTCAGGCCAGGCAAACGAACACTAACTGAAAATGCATTCTTTTGAGGCAAAGAGCACCATATTAATTAAGGATGAGAAGTGCTAAAATTTGATCGTGTACCACAGTATTTAAATTACGAGAACACCAATCGTTTACATATTACTATTAAAACCCCAGATCCACCTGGACTTGTTTGGTAAGAAAAAGCGGCTGCTTTTACAAAAAGGGACATATATATACATATGTATATATATATATATATATATATATATATATATATATATATATATATATATATATATATATATATATATATATATATATATATATATATATATATATGTGTGTGTGTGTGTGTGCATGGGTGGATCCACATACACATGTATTACGATTTTCTAACTTTTTATGCTGAATCAGATCAAATTTGGCACTTTCAGGCAACAGAGAAGATGTTTCTGCACATGAAATTTGTTTGGCAAGAAAAAGCGGTTATTTTTACAATACAAAAACTGACAGTATATATATATATATATATATATATATATATATATATATATATATATATATATATATATATATATATATATATATATATATATATATATATATATGTGTGTGTGTGTGTGTGTGTGTGTGTGTGTGTGTGGCATGAGAAAGAAACAACATGCTCCTTCTATTCCATCCTTCTATTGGAAATATGGAACTGGGAAAAGGTTTTCAAATATTTATTTAAGGAATTGAAGAAATGAAAAGAAAATATAGATTTTTAAAACTCTTTTTTGTTTGCTAGAGTTGGCTTATGTTCCAAGAAATTAATTTCTTGGTTTGATAGGAACGAAAGATGAAAAAAAAGAATCGTTGGAAAAACAACTAATGCAAGAAAACTGGTTGTTCTATGAACCAAGATCAAATCAGCATGACCAAAACCTGCCCACATTTATCTAATTTCAGGGAGACCCACGGATTAACGAATTATCCTCTTCACATCACGTGCCAATTTACATGAAAAATCATTTTCCAAGAGCCAGTTAGTGGTTCTGTAGAGTATAACAATTTCAAATGGGCAAAAAGGGACAGCTACGAATTACCACTACCACCATCACAACTCCACTACATTTTCTACCGACCAACGATACAAAGAAAACTAAGGAAAATGAACTAAATCTTTTGAAGAATGAAAAAAGATGAAGCGATTACTTAACACAAGCATAAGAAGATGTAGACGGACGAAGCCGAATTCCTACCGTAGATTACTTAACAGGTTTGGTTTTGTTTTGTTTGTTCCCTTCTTCATAACGAGCAGATCTAAGAGAGCATGGTTTTGCCGGGTGGGAAGACCTGTTCACTTCTCTTCAGGGCCACACTCTTGACAAGCTGGTGGATCCATTATTCCCCACAAGAGCCCTTCCCCTCCATCAGATAATTAAAAGTGATTCCACTGTAAGGGCTTCCTTTCTTTCCAAATTAAAACGAAGATGGGCTAAGCTTAACATGACCTTCATGTTGCAAATGCTTGTAAGACAGAAATTAACTCCATTCATGAGATTAAGTTATATTCGTGGGCATTAAAAGACAAAAACCCTACCACTTCAAAAAGAGACAAAGACCAGATATCTGATGTTTCATGTTGCACTTCCACCGGCAGAGATATTTCTGAAGCTGCCAAACAAAGGGGGGAGGAAGAGAGAAATAGAAGTACCAGCGAGAGAGAGAAAGAGAGCCGCTATCGGCAGCCACGTTCCACGTTTGGTAGGGGCCTGAATACGAGCACTGCTATGAGCATGTCTAGGCAAGGCTTTTTTTAGATTAGTGGAATGAAAAGGCCTTTTCATGAAAGATCAAGATCAAGAAAAAGAAAGAAGCCACAATAGCGCGATTCCTGAGTTCGGGCGTCCGTTCATGGAGGTTCACAAACCCCCTTCCTGGCGACATCGAGCTGCTTGCCGTTGGCCGGAAGAAAACCCCCTTTCGAGTGACATCAAGAGACTGAAGAGAACCCCTTTGCGGCTTACATCAACAACTATTTGGGGTTGATAGGAAAAGAACCCCATTTTTGAGAACATAAAGCCCGACCAGGTTTGAAACGTACCTGAGATGGGAAGAATGGCGGTCGACGAGGACAATGGGCGCATAAAATGCCGAACCTAGCGAAGGGGGCGAGGGACGATCGGGCCACCGTAGCTGCAAAAGGAGGAGCTTACCGCCAGCCGCGCGAGGAGACGCTAAGCTACAGAGCCTTCACGCTTCCCAAATCATCACCTCTTTTCTTTGAGCGAAACCAAGAAACGCATTACGCATTTGTCTCCGCTTTCAAAAAATTGGTCCCACCGAAACCCCTAAACGTTACTCCTACATTTGGAATAATCCAACAACCGTCTCGCCTGTACCAAGGCAGCGAAAGGGAGACCAAATCGATTTCCAGTATCAGACTGATAGGACGATTGCCCGGGAGAAAGAATAAAAGAAATGCAGATAGACCAAGGGCAATTTACATTGGAAATCGAAACTCATACCAGAACTAGAACAGGGATGAAAGGGGAAGGCGGCACAGACATGTGTCCGCTCAGAAGCCGCTGCTTTATTTGATGCTACTAACTGAGTTTCCGACCGTCGACAGCACCAGTAACTTATCGTAATCTCTCCTCCCCAGTATTCGTCATCTCTAGTGCTAAGGCAGCGAGGAAATGGTTTCTATTTGAGGCGCCAACATGGTGCCAGAGGGTATCTCTCGCGCTTCAGTTTATCGTTACATTATACATTTGCAAGCCAGTTCTTCTCGAACTCACTTGTCAAAGCTATATTCATTTGTAGACCAGTCGAGCTCAAGTTCGAAGGTATACTTATTAAGTGAGATAAGTTTGGGTTGTAAGTACTCAACTCTTTAAACTTGACTGGTTGACTACATAGTGAATGCAGAAATATGATAAAAAAATAGTTAAACGAGTTAAAAGAAATGAGACATACTTAACATGAACAAGTTAAGTGAGTTGAGCTCTAGCAATCGAGCTTAAGCCTGTTTTACCAAGTTTGAACTGAGCTTAAGCTCAAGTGTTTTGAGTTAATTGTACCTCGAGCTCAACTCTACTCATTTGCAGCCCCACCTACTGTGCTGCGACCTCTGCTGCCCTGTTTCCGGTGCTGATTTAGCGCCAGAGCTGATGTTTCCGATGCTGATTTAGTGTCAGAGCTGCAATCTTTTCATAGTGACCAAACGGGAGGTACATAAACGCTATGTTAGATCTCAACTGTGCCAACTTAATTTGACCTTTTTTGGCTGTTTCAATTGACAGAATGATGGATGGAAAGCAAATAATGAAGGACGAAAAGTGGCATTGTTTGCCATTTATGGATTGTTTACAAGTCCTCTGCATGGCGATTTTCGGTGTAGTCAAAATGGTTTTTCCACCCCTTTTTTTATTATATCAAGAGAGAGTCGGAATGGACATGACTCTTGAGGAAACAACCCTTCATCTCAACCGTCCATTATATATATATACGTTAAATTTAATATTAAATTGTAAATTAATTTCTTAAATTAGTTTATCTAAATTATATTTCATAACTCTTGAGGAAGAGTTATGTGGTAACCATTGAGAGAACGCCCATACCTTATGGCCACACTCTACATCATTAATTATAAATATTGGACTGAAGTTTTTTCCCAGTCCTTGCAAATTAATTAACTTGTTATATCTGCCTGTTGCTGAATGATTTCAATAAGGAACGACGTACAGATCTATTGCTTTTGATTTGGATGGTGAACTAGTTGGCTAGTACTAATATCAACAAATTGCTGATGAGTAGGGATGAAACTTTGTATTTTCGAGATTAATGTGGTTATGAATAGTTGATTTCATCGTATAATCTATAGGCACCCCCTTCAATATAATCTAGAGGCGCCCAGAGGCCGAGTCAAGGGAGGACCATGCCCCACCTCCTTACCAAGCACCTTACATATTCAGGAAAAAAAAAAAGAAAACCAACTTGGAATTTTTAAAATTATAGTATAGCCTACTGAAGAATTTAAAAAATTATATCACCCTGCCAAAATTTTATAATTCAACTTCCACCTATGAAAAATACTTATCTCGGCCCCTGGAGGCTCCCACCAAAAAAATGTTGGTAACTAATTAATGCACGCAATAATCACCATCAAGATATATATAAGAATGTGATCTGGTAAATTACATAGGAAAAGGAGACCGAGAAATCAATCATGTTGAAGTTACTTATAAGTTGATGTCTCAATGATCAGCTATAAATTTTCATTTATTTCATGATCTTGAAAAAATTTCTTCATGTCAATATTAGTAACCGGCAATACGTTTGCTCACTATTAATGTATAATGCCAATATTGCATGTATACCCATGCTTTTCATTTTTATGAATTACAAAAGGGGCCAATATGAGCAACAGTATGTGGGGCAGTTTTGCATCTTCATGCAAGCATGCCCTTTATTAAAAAAATGTCACGTTGTTACCTATAAATAATATACACTACTATGAGGTCGGATGCTGAATGAGTCCCACATTTCGGAAGGACTTGGGGAAGAGTGAACTGGGAATGAAAGAACCGCACCAAATTCTTGGCACTTGAAAAATCGTATTCATTATTTGAAGGGACACGATGCACATTAATCTACTACTCGCATGCCATGTAGTATGCCGCCAGCACCTCCAAAATCTGTGACGCAGACTCTATTTTATTTATTGTTTAAAGATTGAGGCAAATTCATGGAATGCCTTAAAAAATGTTCTATCATATTTAAATAATAGTTATAAAGTGTTTCATTTGACAACCTAGCACACCATTGACGTAGCTAGGTTTCATGTTTGTCCACGACGGGACATGGTCGGGCCGGTGTCAGAAATTGGTTTTCATGCAAGGGACAAAATTATCCAACTTTAATACATGCATTATATGTCACTTCTTCATGTAAACCTAAGTTCTAAGTACATGTACCCAAGTCTTGCTCATGCACGAAATTCTGAGCTTAGAAACAAGCGCCGTTGAACATAGAATAATTAACCCAGAACGAACCTAGCTTGAGCTAGAATGAACTAAGCTCAGTGAGTTCAAACCCACCAATCCCTCACTGAGTCTAGGTTGGAGTTGGTCACAGCCCATAGTGGCACATATGTCTGCAATACATGATATCTTGTCTGCCCCAACAGCAAAAGCCACCACAAATGCACAGTTAAGACTTGAAAAAATGTAGTTATATGTTATTTCTTAACGCAGTGTTGCCACAAACCCAATCACCCGGTAAAGTACAGCTGCTCAATTACTCACTAGTGACATGAAATTTCACAAAAAAAATAATTAGTGGTCTTCCTACAACCGTCTATATATGCATATAAGGGATTCAATCTACCAAAATCCAAGTTATTGGGAAAGAACTATATGTTAAATAAAAGTTGTTCGAAAAAAATTGAATTTCATGACACGATTGGCGAAAAAAAAGAAACTAATTCCACACATAAACTTGGGTGAAATAGAAGCATCTTTTCAAAAATTTATGGAGAAAATTTGATGACAAATTTGTGAAAAAAAAGGAATACTAATTCCATGCAAAAATTGGGTGAAATAGACACAACTTTTCAAAAATGTATAGGGAGATGAAATTAAGAGTGGTGGACACGGAGATTAGACTCATATATACTTCTTGGCAGTTGAAGGATGATGAGATGAGTCACGCCCGTTCTGACGGCAATCATCAAAGAGAGATGCATAAGAACTATAGAAATCTTCATAACTTGGTTTCGACGGCCCTCATTAGTTCCAAGTCCCATAAAAGGAGTAAATATTGAGAGCACATTCGCGAAGAGAAAGAACAAAAGTGTGAGCAAGCAAAATACCGAAATAAAAGGGAAGACGAGCCAATCCACCGGCTGCTTCTCCACGAAGCAAATCTGCAGAAGAATAAAAATACCAGAGAACTATATGGGCATATAAATTTTTACAACAGACTTAAGTGGAGACTCTCCTCCCTCTGGTTCATCGTCGAAGAGGAACTGTGCATCAATTCAGGAACGATCTCTATGTTTGCTTCCGAGTTTGGATGTAAAAACCAAAGCACAATTTCCTGTCGCTGCGGTGTTGTGGAGGGAGGCACAGGTGGCCAACAAGCCGTGAAATAATTATCACAGTGGCTTTATCCCAAAAACCTTTTAGAAACCATAAGCCTTTTAAAAAAGAAGCAATTATAAACATTTTACTGTCGTACGGTGGTGCAGAAACCTGCAAAGAGAAGTCATTATAGATAAATAAAATTTTTCCTTCCTCTCGTCCTCTTCTATCTACATTGATCACTTTTCTTCTTTTTCTCTCGTCCTTTCCTCTCTTTCTTTTTCTTGAAAACTAGGTTTAAAGTGTACTTGGAATCAGCCGGCTACTTCTATAGTCGAATGGTTTTTTTTTTAATAATTTATATCATGAAATCCAAGTACACTTTAAACATAGTTTACTATGCCACGCCCGATAAAGTGTACTTGAATTTCATGATATAAATTATTAAAACAATAACCATTCGACTATGAAGTAGTTGGCTTATTCCAAGTACACTTTAAACCTAGTTTTAGAGAAAAAAAAAAAGAGAGGAAAGGACGAGAGAAAGAGAAGAAAAGTGAACAACATAGACAGCAGAGGACGAGAGAAAGAAAAAATTTATTTATCTATAATGGCTTCTCTTTGCAGGTTTCTGTGCCGATGGACGCAAGTAAAATGTCTATCATTGCTTTTTTTCAAAAAGGCTTATGGTTTCTAAAAGGCTTATGGGATAAAGCCACTATGATAATTATTTCACGGCTTGTTGGCGCAAGACTTGTGCCTCCCTTCACAACACTGCAACAGCAGGAAATTGTGCTCGGGCCTTTACATCCAAACTTAGAAGCAAACATAGAGATCACTCCTGAATTGATGCACAGTTCCTCTACGACGATGAACCAGAGGGAGGAGGGCCTCCCACTTAAGTCTATTGTAAAAATCTATATGCCCATACAGTTCTATGGTATTTTTATTCTCTTGTAGATTTGCTTCCTGGAGAAGCTACCGGCAGATTGGCTCGTCTTCCCTTTTATTTCGGTACTTTGTTTGCCCACACTTTCGTTCTTTCTCTCTGCGAATGCGCTCTCAATATTTACTCCTCTTATGGGACTTGGAACTAATGAGGGCCGTCGAAACCAAATTATAAAGATTTCTATAGTCCTTATGCAACTCTCTTTGATGATTGTCGTCGGAACAGGCATAGCTCATCTCATCATCCTTCAACTGCCAAGAAGTATATATGAGTCTAATCTCTATGTCCTCCACTCTTAATTTCATCTCCATATACATTTTTGAAAAGATGTGTCTATTTCACCAAATTTTTGCATGGAATTAGTATATCTTTTTTTTCACAAATTTGTCATCAAATTCTCTCCATAATTTTTTGAAAAGATGCTTCTATTTCACCCAAGTTTCTGCATGGAATTAGTAGTCTTTTTTTCCCCAATCGTGTCATAAAATTCAATCTTTTTCGAACAACTTTCATTTAACATATAGTTCTTTCCCAATAACATGGATTTTGGTAGATTGAATATCTTATATGCATATATAGATGGTTGTAGGAAGACCACTAATTTTCTTTTTTGTGAAATTTCAGGTCAGTAGTGAATAATTGAGCAACTGTACTTTACTAAGCGATTCGGTTCGTGGCAACACTCAATGCAAAATAACATATAACTACCCTTTTTCAGGTCCTAATTGTGCATTTGTGGTCTTTTGTACACCTCTGATTATCCTGCTTAGCTACACCCACCCCAACATCCGTGTGTTATGATTCAATAATATGTTTTGGGTTAAGTATAAATGTGACACTCAAACTATAAATACTTATGTTTACCAAGTGTACAACTTTAGTTTAAAGCTTCCTAGGCTAAATATGTGCTGCTAATTAAGATAATAAAATAAACGGAAGTTTGATTCAAATAACAGGGCCTAGTGATTAGGCAATGTGATAGAAAAACACTTACGCATAATTAAATTATGTGCTATTCATCAATGAAATCTTCTGTTATTGTCACTAATTAGCTGAAGTTGAGTCCATGAGATAAGGTGAATAAGATACTTATATATGTGAGTAATAGTTTTTTTAATATCAATGTCAGTGGGAAACTTTTTTGCACAGTGTCAGAAAGTTATGCACGAAAGTCTTCAGTATATTAATTTTAAAATAGGACAACCATCATGTTCTTTTGGGACAGTAAGATCGTAATCTTTGACTATCTATGGTAAAGTTTGAAGAGTACCTGGAATATTGAGCTCCGGTCGGGCGCTGCTCCTTATTGAACTATCCGGCTTCTGATTTAAGGAGTTGAAGACGAAGCTGCTCTCGTCGCTCCTCTCTGCGAGTTGCGAGTGACAAGCGATGACTGCCGATCGAGGGTGATGATGAGGAACTGAATCTGCAAACTCTTCCCAAGCGAGCGCTGCAGTTACTTTGTGGCTCACACCATCTTTTTCAACTAAGGCGGCTGCGTCACCCTCCCTTCCACTCAGATGACGAGCCTCGAGCAGCAACAGTTGGCCTTGAGTTTGCCGCCTTCCTTTTGCTCACTTCTGTTTAGCAGTGCAGCAGACGCCCAGAACTGTTTCACAGAAATGCACAAGAAATTGATCACTAGAAGGCAGGCTTTAAATATTGTGCAGCATTGTAAAGCTAAGAAATTGCAGGGAATTTTATAGTGTGTTCAAAGAGAGGTCAAGTGAATTGAGGTTTTCTTATATATACCACGACCATTGTCAAGTCCATACTACTGGTCCCATTCAGAAGCATATCTAAATTATCTCCACGCCTGTGGACATACTGCATTGAATAAATCAGGTGCATATGCATGACTAGGTCTAGACAGTTATTAAAGAAAGGAAACATTATGATTGTGGGAATGTAGATGACTAGAAACATAAACTAAACTGAACGAGAAACAGGGAAGAGAGAGGCATACCTCACTTCCACGTACAAGAGGGGCGGAAAAATTCCAAAATTTATACAGAAATTTTGAAAATTTCAGTTTAACATGTATAAAAATTTTGAAAACTTTTATTTCGGCGTTGGTTAAAATTTTGAAATTATAGTTCGACCTATGCAACAAAAAATTCCTGACTTTGCTGTAGGTTTCAATTGGGGAGGGTTTCTGGCCCATCCTCCCCCATGAGACAGAAACAACATGCTCCTCCTATTCCTTCCTTCCCCTCAACTTCTAGGGGCCGTTCGACCTATTGGAAATATGGAATTGGGAAAAAATTTTCAAATATTTATTTCAGGAATTAAAGAAATGAAAACAAAATACAGATTTCCAAAACTCTTTTGTGTTTGCTGGAGTTAGGCTTATGTTCCAGGAAATTAATTTCTCAGTTTGATAGGAACTAAAGATGAAAAAAAAGAATCGTTGGAAAAACAACTAACTGCGTTAATCTGCAAAAGAACTGTTTGTTCTATGAACCAAGATCAAATCAGCATGACCAAAACCTGCCTACATTTATCTAATTTCAGGGAGACCCACGGATTAACGAATTATCCTCTTCACATCACGTGCCAATTTACATGAAAAATCATTTTCCAAGAGCCAGTTAGTGGTTCTGTAGAGTATAACAATTTCAAAATGGCAAAAACGGGACAACTACGAATTACCACTTCCACCATCATAACTCCACTACATTTTCTACCGACCAACGACACAAAGAAAACTAAGGAAAATG
>JAANDH010000618.1:0-25410 GCA_011799765.1 Nymphaea thermarum | reverse complement strand
AGGTTCGGTTCAAAACAGATTCTAATGTAAATGTGAAAAAATGATTGTAATTGCAAAATCAAATTTTGGATCTAGAATCATATTTAAGTTTCCGCTGTGCCATCAACTTATAGGTCACTCTTAAATCAACCTGAGTAGATTCAATTCAACCACCTTCAACAGACAAATATTTTTTTTAAGGTCTAAAGCCCATTATTTGTTGGACCTCATTGGCAAATATATACAATATCTGATAGACTTTAGAAGCTTTCATACAGATATGAACAGCTACAACAATAAGCACTGTGATGTTTACTTGATCCAAACAAATAAATGTGCTTAAACCCAGTGGCGGAGGGAGGGGGGGGCTGGCCTAGGCCATGGCCCCACCCTGGCGAATGGAAAAAAAAAATTATATTGAAAAAAAATAATTTTTTAATTGCGCAATGTATTTTTTGGGTTTTGATTCAATTTGGCCCTACCCGGAGCTAGAGGTTGGACTGTCGGCCCGCCCCGAAAGAAAATCTTGGCTCTGCCCCTGCTTAAACCCACTGCTTGCTTATGATGAAAAATGCTTTGGCTTGAATTCCTTTTATAAATAGAAAGGCTGATTTTTTTACTATCAGTTATCGGCATAACATGGGCCTACAAGTTCGATTCATTAAAAAAACCATGTTAAACCGTAGAAAAAAAAACGACGAAAATAAGACTTGAGAGAAGGAGAGAGATAGATAGCTACCAGAAAAAGAAAGGCCGAATATATATATATATATATATATATATATATATATATATATATATATATATATATATATATATATATATATATATATATATATATATATATATATTACGCTAAAAGACCTTCCGCTGCCGAACGATCACCAAAAGAAATTAGGGCGGCAATAACGTGTGGCTGATCATGACATACAAATTACAATTAACAATTAGGGCGGCACTCGTTTGTTGGGGTGGGCCATTGCCCATGCCAACTCATCAATTTAACTTAAATAATATAAAATGTTTTTTTTAATTTTCTTTCAATCTAGGTATAATGAGAGATGTCAGGTATGCTTTGTTACCGTATGACAATATAATGTTGCAGACAATATAATGTTGCAGGTAGATTACACTACAATATAATGTATAATGAGAGATGCTAGGTAGGCCTTGTTACTGTACGACAATATAATGTTGCAGACAATATAATGTTGCATGCAGATGTAATGCAACAGAGAAATAATGAGAGAGGCAAAGAGAAGCCTAGTTTATGTCAGTGATGCCAGGTATGCTTCTGCCATGATAATGGTGGATGTGATTACTCCAATAATTATGTCCATCATTAACCAAAGGAAGGAGAAGAGGTCAAGCTCGTAGAGTTGTTTGCTTGTCATGATGGTTGCGCAGATGAGTGCAATAAAGGAATGGCTGAGAGCAAATATAATCACCAATTGGATGAGCATCATGCTGATGTAAACCCAACTAGAATGTGGTCTTTCTTCGAAGCAGGCTTCGCGAAAAATAAACAACAAGAAAGTAATTCCTGATTGTATGATGAACTGTGCCAGTGGCCTACAAGTAGTATTCCACATCTCATCTCCCAGCTGGAGTTGCATCAGACGATTGCCCATCTATCGCATCAGAAGCATTACCCGCCGTAGACAATTAGGATCACCAATAGATTCAGTGTCCCTTGAGGGAACTTTAAACTGGTTTACCACCTGAACCAATACCTGTGAACAACTAGGACCACCAATAGATCCAATTTTCCCATTTGCGCCCTCAGTCTGGCCACCTTCCGGTTCCTGGACTGAATAGTTGGCGTGGCTTTCTGAACCCATTAGTGAAGGTGCTCTACCTACGCTTTTGCTTTCAGCCGGTGGCCCCACTTCCTGGCAAAACAAGCATGGGGCACGGGGAATAGAGTAAGAAAGGGAAAAAAGGGAGAATGAGGAGCATTGTCAGTGTTTGACGTATTCAAAATAAGCAAATTAAAGATCTTTTTAAATTTTGTATTTCCTCCAAATGAAAAAGGAGAAAGCTGGTTGGCTTGGCGGCATTGCATGTGGCAGGACATGCGTCTAGTTTCATCATAATGAGGCCACACTTAAATTTTTAACTAGCTGGTGTGGGCACTGGCCCACACCAAACTGTATACAATATGTAGCTCTGCCAAAACTGGTTACTTATACACTCTTGTGCCAAAAGCTAGTTAAATTTTTAACTAGCTGGACATGCGTCTAGTTTCATCATAATGAAGCCATAACGGCTGGTTGTGTCCCTCGAAAAATTAAGCATAATCTCGCAAAATATTATTATTTCAATGGCATGAATATGAACCTTGTGACCATCAATGAATAAGGTGATTCAAATGATTGTATAACTTCCAAAAACATACACATTGCTTCCAACATTAAATAAATTCCAAGATGGGTTAGTTGAAAACTCTAAAAATAAGTCTGCACCCAAACGTGGTTTAAATTACTCAAGCCCACCACGATCCACCGTTCAATTTGAGATTAAACTGACTGTGTTGGATTTGAGGGGTGCAGTTTTCATCCACTTGATTATGATCAGAAACGAAAAGCCAAGGACCAAAAACGTGTTGGCACTATTAAATAAGATTTGATTTGCTTGTGTTTATTTAACTATTTGATACCATTTGATTTGTATTAGCCAACCGTACTAAAGTGGAAATGGGTCGGATATTTTTAGAATCAAGATCTGCGCATGGATCAAGGCAGCGGTTTCGGACAGCCGTAGTAATGTTTTTTACATTTAAAATTTGTGGAAAAGTCCGATTAGATTCTGACCAAGATCCAAAAGTTTTATATGCTAAAATACATAAAGAAAATTGCAAGGTACTCAGATTCAGATTCTTCAGCAACGACTGTCAACTTAATTCGATCAAATAAGGCGTATCAAAATCTGAATTAGCTTTGTCGTACTCGGAAGACGGCTTTGTGTCAAAAGTTCGGATATAATCTGATATCCCATCTGAATCTGAATCCTCTCTCTAGTAAATGCATCGAGTAAGGGGGTTAATGGGGGGGCCTTCGGGCCTTTTTCGAGCGGTGGGATTAATACCTCGCGCTCACCCGAGTAAGGAAATTCAGATCTACATTGCACTATTTTGTCATTTTTTCTTGTTTTTGTTCAAGAAAGAGCTTGATTTGAAGGATAATTTAGCAGATGCATATAGATACTGCCATTTTCTCATTGCTTCTCCCTTCTCTGATGAGCCTTTTATATCAGTTAATGAGTACTAGACAGTCTTAACTTGAATTGAAAGCTTTGATTAAAACAAAAAAAAAAATCTTTTTTCTTGGACGTTTGTTGTTTCTAAAATCGTGGAATTTTAAGATCAAAATGCTTATTTTTTAAGAAAATAAAAATTATTAAACAAATGAGGAGATTTTTTTTCCTAAAATTCGAAAACTGAAACTTGGAATTTTAATTCCATTCCAGTTTGAAGAAGAACTATGATTTGAAGAAGTTTTCCGTTCTTGAATCAAAATGCCAAACCATCAGATGCCCCCATTATTTTTTACATAAATGCAATGGTGATTTTGGTTGTCTAGGCATCTAATTCAATCTCTTAAATAAACAGTCTGCTAGTTGACCAAGTTTTATGACTCAACTATTTGTTGTTTTATTTATTTTCTTTAATGAAAAACCTTTTTCTTTTTGTGTTCATATTCATGATTCTTCGCTCTTCGAGCTTTGCCAACCCTTCACCCAATTTCTCTTGGTTTCGTGTTCACATTCATAATTCACTTTTTGTAGAACGATCACGCGGTTTGAACGCTTTGGTTTCGTTCAAACAATCATTTTCTTAATAATGGACAGATAACAAAACCAAACGAACCCTTAAATCTAAACGTTCCCATGTTTTTTTTTTTTAAAACCAACTTTTTACAAAAACCCTTAGTTATTTGGAAAAATGCCAAAGCTGGTTATATGCGTCATTTTAGTAAAAGAAATTTTGAGCACCAATCATTTCTTACACAAATTTTTGGTAAGATAAAATAAAAATAAAAAATGAAATGGTTATAAAAAACTTTTTTTTTTTAATTACAAAAGCATCTCCTTCGTTTACACCTCAACACAAGGCCAAGATGATAGGGACCAACCTGACCCCTGATGCAACGAGGGCTGACACAATGAAAAGCTAGAAGACGGAGAACTGTTGATCTGGATTTATTTTTTCCTTATATTATTATTATTTTTTAATAGAATTTGAGTGGGCTGCAACAGCTCACGTAACCTTAATTAAAAGATCCAACAACCTTTACTAATAAAATGCAGCTTTAATTCAAAGGAAAAATGAGTGGAGGAGAGTCCCCGAGGCCCGGAAGAACTTCTCCCAGGCCTCGAAGAACAGGCTCCATTATCTTTCGTGAAAGGGTGAGGAGCACCATTTCCTTCTCATCATTTGAATATGATGCTTTGTCAGGGCATCCTAACTCCCCACAGCCCGCCCCCAATCTCGTCTTCCCCCCATCAATTGTCGTTACGGGTGAGCATTGGGCCGGGTCTGCCGTGTTTGGGTTTGGCCAGTTACTATTAAAAAATTATTTTTAAAATTATACAATATAAATTATTAATATAAATTGTACGTTAAATAATAAAAATATATTATTAAATTTAAAAATAATAAAAATTATTTTTTTTAATATTAGTGGGTTTGGGTCTAGACAGACGGGCCGACCTGGGCCAGCCCACCCGGCCCGTGCTGGCCCATCGTCGGCTTCCTCTAGTGCCCTCCGCTAAGTCACCCATTGCTTCTTTGCCCCCTCCTCTCGTCATTCGCTTCTCTTTGCCCACGTCCGATTCTTCCTCATTACCGAATGAGAGGCAACAACCGCAGACTCCGTTTGGTTTGATTGGGGTTCCGTAAGACTGGCTGTTATTGCTATTCAGTTATACTGGATTATTGGTCTTGTGCATGTGGCCTTGGTAAAGAAACTGGCCGCAGATGTGCTCGTCCTCCCATTGGTTACAGCCTTCTTTTCTGATAACCTTGGTGCATATAATCATCCCTTTGCTCCAAAGTCTATGACCGAAGAATTTGGAGCGGCAAAACTAACAGGGTCTGTTTGGCTCTTGATTTCTTATATGAGACACATATGAAGGGAAAAACAGAAGATGCTAAAAGATGAAAATGAAAGGAAAACAAAAAGAAAAGCAATTACTAAAAAGGCTTATTTATATAAACACAAAAAGAAAAGGAACTTTTCAAATATTATGTCACAAGAGTGTTCAACATAAAGGAGCACCGAGGGCTTGCAGTGAAAAAAACTGATCTATGATTTAGTGAAAAAAACTGATCTATGATTTAAAATTCAATGGCGTGGGACTCTACTAAGTTCATTACTGATTGGTGACTCGGAGGGTCAATTCGGTGACTTGGGCTGGATTTTGTCCACTATTAGTTTTGAAAGAAAAACAATGTATAACTTGTCATTTGAATCAACAAAGTTGTAAAATGGCTTGAATACATGTATAATTCAAAACATCAAGGGATAACCAAGTTATATTACCTCGTTTGATAACAAGAAATTGATAGAAAGATCTACAATTGCACCTTTCAAAAAAAAAAAAAAAGTGTGCAAGAACCAATACATGTCAATAAAAATCAAACACTAATTTACAGCTATATCTAATGGCAAATAAATTCGACATATATGTCAATATTATACAAAACCAAAAATCCAAAAGTAAAGATATCAATGTCCTAAAACTTGAAATAAATACACCATACATGAAGTTAAATTTAATTGTTTTTATCTTTTCATTTGCAATATGTAACTTTAATAAATGAACAATAATTATAAATTCTTATATTTCAATAAGTTAGAAAATCCCTATCAAAAAATTAAGTAATTAAGAAGAAAATGATATTGTTAATTACAAAATATAGAATTTATCACAGGATTACAATCAGTCAAACGAGTTTTGGTCAAGTTATGGTCAACTCCAGGGGCGGAACCAAAATTTTTTTTACGGTTGGGCAAAGACGATTTGCAGATCGGGCTAAGAGGAGCAACCAAGAGCGACGGATCGGGCCAAACTAAAAAAAAAAATTATTTTTTCAATATATATTTTTTTTATGGTGCTCACCCGGGCCATGGCCCAGGTGGGCCCCCCTCCCTCCACCCCTGACAGAGAGGAAAGAAGGAGGTCCCAATATATCGCCCTTTTTTTTTTTTTGGTTTATCCTTCCTTGTGGCTCTTTCCAATACATGAGACTGAAAAAAGAGATGTGCATATGTGCACACAGAAAGAGATCATTATAGGCATCATAAAAGCCTAATTGGACATGCAGGTTTGCTGTTTTTGATTTTTTTTTTTCAAATTCAACAACCCGAGGCGGTTTAATTCTATTTATTATCGTAGTTTGTTTATTTTACTATCGCTATTAACTAGAATTTTAAATTGCATAATGAAATTCTATCTCAGGGTAAGCATTTGGTGTTAACTAAACTTAGACAATCAAAACCTAGTTTGAGAAAATTTTCATTCAATTTTAGATTTTTAATGAAATAATTAGTTCTAATATTCTTGCAATTTACAACTTCATATGCAATCAATTATAAGTCTGTGGTCTCTATAATTGAGCTTATAATTTGATGTTAGAACTGACAATTCTTTCTTTTTTTTAATGTAAATACACAAAAGGAGAAACAACGAAAGTTTCATTTCAGTAGGGAAAAGTCTTGTGATGCAGGCCAACCTTCTCCTGTTGCAGGTCTCTGTGTTGAGCAGCAACTATGGAATATCAATCTACACGTTATTTCCATATTTTTTTTTTCACTGTGATGAAGAAGATGATGATAAGGGTGAGTTCAATATCTAAAGATTATGTGACAAGCGGAGGGGCTAGTTGGAAAGCTTAGGCAACAGGTTGGACGTTACAACCTGATCTATGTTGGATAGTGGTAGTGGTCATGAACTCTACCCATTCATCTCGTAATTGCAAGGGGGCCCATTTGCAGTTACGAGCTTTAATGCTCACCTAAAATCTCTCACTTACGTAATCGTTACTAGGGTTGGGGAAAACCTAAGGGGCTGGACTATATATTCCTAGCATATCCAGAGTTTGAGCAACTCTCTAACACATCATCCGTGAGGAGCCCCTTGGAAGGAAACCCCAAAAACTGACATACTCTTCCTCTTGCTCTTGTTCTGCTTTCTACAGGAGCGAGTTCTCCTTCCGCTCACGGCGACGACTACTTGCAACTTCCGCTGCATCGTAAGTTTCCCCAACAGTGGTATCAGAGCATATTAGGCCCCTTTCTGCTCGAGCTTGCTATTTCCCACACGGAACCAGAAGCTCAAAATGGCTTCCACAGTCTCTGCTTTCGCTGAGACAAGGTGTGAAACAGCAGAATGGAAGTCTGCTTGGCGTCAAACGCGTCTTTCCCCTTTTTGCTCAAGCCTAGGTCGACTCTCGTAAGAGGAACACGTTGGTTTTTAGACGATTGGGCGTCTGCTTCTTCTCAACGGTAGAGATGGCAGGGGTAGACAGAGTCACGGAACGAGTTTTAAAAGGCTTCAAAAAAAATTTCCTACGGTTTTAACAGGAGAGATTAGAGATCAAACACCTCAAGAAGTTTGGGCGTTTGGTCTTATGAGAAAGGTCATGAGGAAAACGGGAACTGAGATCGACATGCTAAGATCATATTGTCATATATGCCTACCAATGACATGGTAGCAGATCCCCTTACCAAGGGAATATCAGAAGACTTGTTTACCAAGCATGTAGCCCATATGGGGCTGAGATATATTTGAAAGGTTGCGATGGAAAAACCTTGAATGGAAAACCTCGCTACAAACCATGAAAGAAAATTCAAGTTACGATGGCCAAGCCAATTATGGAAAACCTTGTAACTAAAAATTAAGAAAACCCACATTTAGTGGAAGCAAACTGGCGGTCTCATGGCCAAGTGGGAGATGTTGGATAGTGGTAGTGGCCATGAGCCCTACCCATTCATCTCATAACTGCAAGGGGGCCCACTTGCAGTTACGAGCTTTAATGCTCACCTAAAATCTCTCACTTACGTAACCGCTGCTAGGGTTGGGGAAAACCTAAGGGGCTGGACTATATATTCCTACCATATCCAGAGTTTGAGCAACTCTCTAACACATCATCCGTGAGGAGCCCCTTGGAAGGAAACCTCAAAAACTGACATACTCTTCCTCTTGCTCTTGTTCTGCTTTCTACAGGAACGAGTTCTCTTTCCGGTCACGACGACGACTACTTGCAACTTCCGCTGCATCGTAAGTTTCCCCAACAATCTAGCATCCTCAACTTGTGACTGTTCACGTACTTTGAGAAGCATGAGACACGTATCGTTAAATAACTTTTAACATGTAACAGTTATTGTACAAAACATTTTGGTAGGGAAGCATTTAATCACGTAAGTGCATGTAAGCCGAGGTCATGTCCAGGGGTTGAGCCAGGATTTTTTTTACGGTCGGGCCAAGACGATTTGCGGGTCGGGCTAAGAGGAGCAACCAAGAGCGACGGGTCGGAACAAACTAAAAAAAATTATTTTTTCAATATATATATATTTTTTTACGGTGTTCACCAGGGCCATGGCCCGGGCGACCCCCCCTCCCTCCGCCCCTGATCAACTCATGTCGAGTTTTAACAAAAACCGAGTCCCCTTACTGGGTTAACTTATTAGATTGCAGAGTCAAACCGAGTCAATGACTTTGACTCGGTGAACTTTTAAACAATGGTAGAAGGAATTAAAGAACGGAGTCCAAGGCACCACTTATTCAACATGACCAGAGGCGGAGGGAGGAGGGCCCGCCTGGGCCATGGCCCGGGTGAGCACCGTAAAAAAAAAATTTTATTGAAAAAATAAACTTTTTTTAGTTTGGCCCGACCGGTTGCTCTTGGTTGCTCCTCTTAGCCCGATCCGCAAATCGTCTTGGCCCGACCGTAAAAAAAATTCTAGCTCCGCCCCTGCTCTCTGTGAATTTAATTTTCCCAGAGGAGGAGGTGCACTATTCGTCTGTTTCTTTCCAATTTCTTGCTGCTTTTTGAAACCCAGACATCAGATTTTCTTCTGGTGATTTGTGGACTCTCACCGCTCGCTGGTTGCGGAGAACAACCACTACTACAGAAAGAAACCATAGCAGAGAAAAAGTAGAACGGTTGAAATGAGAGGAGAGAGAAAGTGATGAATAAAAAAATAAAAAAAAGATCAAGAAAAGAGGTATTTATCCAATAAATTTAAAAATTATATTGACACCCCAACAATTTTTATGGTCTTCATAAACATGGTTAAATTTCTATAACTTTTACCTTAGGAAACTTTACTTATAGAAAATTGCTAAAAGTGGTTGGAAAATATCCCGCGGATTTGAGAAAATTTGTTTCCAACTAAATTCTGGTACACGGCTTCTTGTTAGCAATTGATTCCACTTGCATGTTGGGTGAGAGCCACACAGAGAGGACTGTACATTACGGGGCTCAATGCTAGAAAATACTGGCGGTATAAACTTTGTGTTTCTGGCGCTAACTAAAATCTTATCTGGATCTAAAACTTATGTTGAATCATGATCTTATCGTATTTGAACTTGAATCCTTTTTCTTGTTTAAATACATATTGATACTATTGTGGATATCATTGTTTTTGGATCCATATTGGTATGATCTGAATCCATACTGCTATGATCTGAGTCCATCTAGCTATTTGGAATTTTGCTTTTGATCTAATTGTTCCTTAAGATCCACGTTTGTATTCAGTTTGGTTCATGACATATTCATATTTGAATTTGTTTGGATATTAGTTAAAAATTCATATCCCGTATATATTGGTTCAACTATATGTTATCATGTTTGCTTTTTGAATATTTGTCATACTTTTGGGTCCATGGAAGATATGACCTGATTTTTTTTGTATCCATTTAGGATATGATTGTAACATTGTACTCTTTGGAAGGATGATCTGGTTTAATTTGTTTAGATCTTTTGTTTGAGATCCACATCCTGCTTATATTGGATCTGAATATATTGTCATTAATTTTTAGATCTAATGATTTTATTACATTCCAAAAATTGAGTTGTACATATTTAATGTGAGTAGCACCAGAGTGCTAAAGGATAAATTTCTTTTGCTCCTTAATATTATCTAAACAAAGACTAAAAAAGAATATACTATGTTCATCCTAGTTTAAAGGAACGGTAAAGGATGAAAGGAACAGTTATATTATTATATATCGGGAGGTGTAAATAAACACTCTTAGACAAGGGGATATTAAACCAGTAAGAGGCATCACACATGATCGATTCATATTCAAGAGGTGTACCATAACACTCTTCAACTGAAATCCATATTAGTATGCATGCTTTTATTCAAAGACTTACAACATTAAAGTGCTAACGGATGAAAATTTTATTTGCTCATAAAAGTGATGGATTAGTATGGGTCTAGATCACGTCATCTCAATGGCAAAGGAAAACTTTTATTTCACCTTTCTTAAGAATTGGGCAGTTATTTAAAATTTTGTTTCTCCATTATTTTTTTAGTGATTAATTTATCCTAATGTAAGTGATATGAAGCACTAGTTTTTGCTTGTTGTTTTGGTGCATTAGACACACGCTTTCTTGTAGCTTTGAAACCGTTGGAAACACAATGCTAACAAAATTTATAGTGGTGATTTTTTCTTGTGCAACAAACACAAAGTTTTTCTTCTCATATTGCATTCAGATTTGAATTCAGATTTATGCAAACATAGACTAGATTTGGATTCAGATCAGACCTAATATAGCTTTAACTAAACATCTTAGTGATACTTGATGCTTATAATACGGTTTGGATGCGGTTTAAAAGTTGAATTTGGATTTGGATTCAGATTTTGATTCCAATGTTAAACTATAAATCAGATTCAGATGATGAATTTGGATTTTGGATTCAAATGTGGTTAGATTTTTCTTCAAATGAATTCAAATATGAATTGGAATCCGGATGTATAGATATCAGTCAAAATCGATATGGTGCAGTATACATCTACTAAACATTCGACTTAACTCCCTTTCCAACTGAAGTCAGAAGATCAAACCGCTCTCTTTCAGCACACTAGCCATTCTCGCACGGCACGGCACAGTAGGAGTCTTTGTAAAGAAGTAGCAGATCAGTGAAGACGGGCCGACCTGTGCCAGCCCACCCGGCCCGTGCTGGCCCACCGGCGGCTTCCTCTAGTGCCCTCCGCTAAGTCACCCATTGCTTCTTTGCCCCCTCCTCTCGTCATTCGCTTCTCTTTGCCCACGTCAGATCCTTCTTCATTACCGAATGAGAGGCAACAACCGCAGACTCCGTTTGGTTTGATTGGGGTTCCGTGAGGCTGGCTGTTATTGCTATTCAGTTATACTGGATTATTGGTCTTGTGCATGTGGCCTTGGTGAAGAAACTGGCCGCAGATGTGCTCGTCCTCCCATTGGTTACATCCTTTTTTTCTGATAACCTTGGTGCATATAATCATCTCTTTGCTCCAAAGTCTATGACCCAAGAATTTGGAGCGGCAAAACTAACAGGGTCTGTTTGGCTCTTGATTTCTTATATGAGACACATATGAAGGGAAAAACAGAAGATGCTAAAAGATGAAAATGAAAGGAAAACAAAAAGAAAAGCAATTACTAAAAAGGCTTATTTATATAAACACAAAAAGAAAAGGAACTTCTCAAATATTATGTCACCAAGAGTGTTCAACATAAAGGAGCACCGAGGGCTTGCAGTGAAAAAAACTGATCTACGATTTAAAATTCAATGGCGTGGGACTCGACTAAGTTCATTACTGATTGGTGACTCGGACGGTCAATTCGGTGACTTGGGCTGGATTTTGTCCACTATTAGTTTTGAAAGAAAAACAATATATAACTTGTCATTTGAATCAACAAAGTTGTAAAATGGCTTGAATACATGTATAATTCAAAACATCAAGGGATAACCAAGTTATATTACCTCGTTTGATAACAAGAAATTGATAGAAAGATCTATAATTGCACCTTTCAAAAAAAAAATAAAAGTGTGCAAGAACCAATAAAAGTCAATAAAAATCAAACATTAACATTATCATCCAACATTTACAGCTATATCTAATGGTTAATAAATTCGACATATATGTCAATATTATATAAAACCAAAAATCCAAAAGTAAATATATCAATGTCCTAAAACTTGAAATAAATACACCATACATGAAGTTAAATTTAATTGTTTTTATCTTTTCATTTGCAATATGTAACTTTAATAAATGAACAATAATTATAAATTCTTATATTTCAATAAGTTAGAAAATCCCTATCAAAAAATTAAGTAATTAAGAAGCAAATGATATTGTTAATTACAAAATATAGAATTTATCACAGGATTACACTCAGTCAAACGAGTTTTGGTCAACTCCAGGGGCGGAGCCAGAATTTTTTTTACGGTTGGGCCAAGACGATTTGCGGATCGGGCTAAGAGGAGCAACCAAGAGCGACGGGTCGTGCCAAACTAAAAAAAATTTATTTTTTCAATATAATTTTTTTTTTTACGGTGCCCACCCGGGCCATGGCCCAGGCGGGCCCCCCTCCCTCCGCCCCTGACAGAGAGGAAGAAGGAGGTCCCAAGGCTCACGATGTGCATCTTTGGGAGTCTGTTCTCATTCTTGACCATCGAGCAGAGTATGCTCTGCTACCTGTCACCGGAAGCTCCGAACTACTCTCTATCCCCTTTGATGTACTTTCTTCGTCTTTTACTAAAGCAGCGGCAAGAATGGCGAGGACAAACAGTAGCATGGGCTCTTGCCTGTCTAGATGGTCGCCCTTTTTTTTTTTTTGGTTTGTCCTTCCTTGTGGCTCTTTCCAGTACATGAGACTGAAAAAAGAGATGTGCATATGTGCACACAGAAAGAGATCATTGCAGGCATCATCAAAGCCTAATTGGACATGCAGGTTTGCTGTTTTTGATTTTTTTTTTTCAAATTCAACAACCTGAGGTGGTTTAATTCTATTTATTTAGTAATTATGTTTCATTTATCGTAGTTAGTTTATTTTACTATCGCTATTAACTAGAATTTTAAATTGCATAATGAAATTCTATCTCAGGGTAAGCATTTGGTGTTAACTAAACTTAGACAATCAAATTCTAGTTTGAGAAAATTTTCATTCTATTTTAGATTTTTAATGAAATAATTAGTTCTAATATTCTTGCAATTTACAACTTCATATGCAATCAATTATAAGTCTGTGGTCTCCATAATCGAGCTTATAATTTGATGTTGGAACTGACAATTCTTTCTTTTTTTTTAATGTAAATACACAAAAGGAGAAACAATGAAAGTTTCATTTCAGTAGGGAAAAGTCTTGTGATGCAGGCCAACCTTCTCCTGTTGCAGGTCTCTGTGTTGAGCAGCAACTATGGAATATCAATCTACAAGTTATTTCCCTATTTTTTTTTTCACTGTGATGAAGAAGATGATGATAAGGGTGAGTTCAATATCTAAAGATTATGTGACAAGCGGAGGGGCTAACTGGAAAGCTTAGGCAACAGGTTGGACATTACAACCTGATCTATGTTGGATAGTGGTAGTGGCCATGAGCCCTACCCATTCATCTCGTAACTACAAGGGGGCCCACTTGCAGTTACGAGCTTTAATGCTCACCTAAAATCTCTCACTAAACTTAAGGGGTTGGACTATATATTCCTAGCATATCCAGAGTTTGAGCAACTCTCTAACACATCATCCGTGATGAGCCCCTTGGAAGGAAACCCCAAAAACTGACATACACTTCCTCTTGCTCTTCTTCTGCTTTCTACAGGAACAAGTTCTCCTTTCACTCACGACGACGACTACTTGTAACTTCCGCTGCATCGTAAGTTTCCCCAACAGTGGTATCAGAGCATATCAGGCCCCTTTTTGCCCAAGCTTGCTATTTCCCACACGGAACCAGAAGCTCAAAATGGCTTCCACAATCTTTGCTTTCGCTGAAAGAAGGTGTGAAACAACTTTATGGAAGTCTGCTTGGCGTCAAACGCGTCTTTCCCCTTTTTGCTCAAGCCTAGGTCGACTCTCGTAAGAGGAAGACGTTGGTTTTTAGAAGATTGGGCGTCGGGTTCTTCTCAACGGTAGAGATGGCAGGGGCAGACGGAACGAGTTTTAAAAGGCTTCAAAAAAAATTTCCTACGGTTTTAACAGGAGAGATCAGAGATCAGACACCTCAAGAAGTTTGGGCGTTTGGTCTTGTGAGAAAGGTCATCAGAGGAAAACGGGAACTGAGATCGACATGCTAAGATCATATTGTCATACATGCCTACCAATGACATGGTAGCAGATCCTCTGACCAAAGGAATATCAGAAGACTTGTTTACCAAGCATGTAGCCCATATGGGGCTGAGATATATTTGAAAGGTTGCGATGGAAAAACCTTGAATGGAAAACCTCGCTACAAACCTTGAAAGAAATTTAAGTTACGATGGCCAAGCCAATTATGAAAAACCTTGTAACTAAAAATTAAGAAAACCCACATATAGTGGAAGCAAACTGGCGGTCTCATGGCCAAGTGGGAGATGTTGGAGAGTGGTAGTGGCCATGAGCCCTACCCATTCATCTCGTAACTGCAAGGGGCCCACTTGCAGTTACGAGCTTTAATGTTCACCTAAAATCTCTCACTTACTTAACCGCTGCTAGGGTTGGGGAAAACCTAAGGGGCTGTACTATATATTCCTAGCATATCCAGAGTTTGAGCAACTCTCTAACACATCATCCTTGAGGAGCCCCTTGGAAGGAAACCCCAAAAACTGACATACTCTTCCTCTTGCTCTTGTTCTGCTTTCTACAGGAACGAGTTCTCCTTCCGCTCACGGCGACGACTAGTTGCAACTTCCGCTGCATCGTAAGTTTCCCCAACAGTGGTATCAGAGCATATCAGGCCCCTTTCTGCTCGAGCTTGCTATTTCCAACACGGAACCAGAAGCTCAAAATGGCTTCCATAGTCTCTGCTTTCGCTGAGACAAGGTGTGAAACAACAGAATGGAAGTCTGCTTGGCGTCAAACGCGTCTTTCCCCTTTTTGCTCAAGCCTAGGTCGACTCTCGTAAGAGGAAGACATTGGTTAGAAGATTGGGCGTCGGTTTCTTCTCAACGGTAGAGATGGCAAGGGCAGACGGAACGAGTTTTAAAAGGCTTCAAAAAAAATTTCCTACGGTTTTAACAGGAGAGATCAGAGATCAGACACCTCAAGAAGTTTGGGCGTATGGTCTTGTGAGAAAGGTCATTAGAGGAAAACGGGAACTGAGATCGACATGCTAAGATCATATTGTCATACATGCCTACCAATGACATGGTAGCAGATCCCCTTACCAAAGGAATATCAGAAGACTTGTTTACCAAGCATGTAGCCCATATGGGGCTGAGATATATTTGAAAGGTTGCGATGGAAAAACCTTGAATGGAAAACCTCGCTACAAACCTTGAAATAAAATTCAAGTTACGATGGCCAAGCCAATTATGAAAAACCTTGTAACTAAAAATTAAGAAAACCCACATATAGTGAAAGCAAACTGGCGGTCTCATGGCCAAGTGGGAGATGTTGGATAGTGGTAGTGGCCATGAGCCCTACCCATTCATCTCGTAACTGCAAGGGGCCCACTTGCAGTTACGAGCTTTAATGTTCACCTAAAATCTCTGACTTACGTAACCGCTGCTAGGGTTGGGGAAAACCTAAGGGGCTAGACTATATATTCCTAGCATATCCAGAGTTTGAGCAACTCTCTAACACATCATCCTTGAGGAGCCCCTTGGAAGGAAACCCCAAAAACTGACATACTCTTCCTCTTGCTCTTGTTCTGCTTTCTACAGGAACGAGTTCTCCTTCCGCTCACGGCGACGACTACTTGCAACTTCCACTACATCGTAAGTTTCCCCAACAATCTAGCATCCTCAACTTGTGACTGTTCACGTACTTTGAGAAGCATGAGACACGTATCGTTAAATAACTTTTAACATGTAACAGTTATTATACAAAACATTTTGGTAGGGAAGCATTTAATCACGTAAGTGCATGTAAGCCGAGGTCATGTCCAGGGGTTGAGCCAAGATTTTTTTTACGGTCGGGCCAAGACGATTTGCGGGTCGGGCCAGGGTCGGGCTAAGAGGAGGAACCAAGAGCGACGGGTCGGAACAAACTAAAAAAAATTATTTTTTCAATATATATATTTTTTTTACGGTGCTCACCCGGGCCATGGCCCGGGCGACCCCCCCTCCCTCCGCCCCTGATCAACTCATGCCGAGTTTTAACAAAAATCGAGTATCCTTACTAGGTTAACTTATTAGATTGCAGAGTCAAACCGAGTCAATGACTTTGACTCGGTGAACTTTTAAACACTGGTAGAAGGAATTAAAGAACCCAGTCCAAGGCACCACTTATTCGACATGACCAGGGGCGGAGGGAGGAGGGCCCGCCTGGGCCATTGCCCGGGTGAGCACCGTAAAAAAAAAATTATATTGAAAAAATAAACTTTTTTTAGTTTGGCCCGACTCGTTGCTCTTGGTTTCTCCTCTTAGCTCGATCCACAAATCGTCTCGTCCCGACCGTAAAGAAAATTCTAGCTCCGCCACTGCTCTCTGTGAATTTAATTTTCCGAGAGAAGAGGAGGTGCACTATTCATCTGTTTCTTTCTAATTTCTTGCTGCTTTTTGAAACCCAAAAATCAGATTTTCTTCTTGTGATTTGTCGACTCTCACCGCTCGCTGGTTGCGGAGAACAACCACTACTACAGAAAGGAAACCGTAGCAGAGAAAAAGGAAAACGGTCGAAATGAGAGGAGAGAGAAAGCGATGAATAAAAAAATAAAAAAGGATCAAGAAAAGAGGTATTTATCCAATAAATTTAAAAATTATATTGACACCCCAACAATTTTTATGGTCTTCATAAACATGGTTAAATTTCTATAACTTTTACCTTAGGAAACTTTACTTATAGAAAATTGCTAAAAGTGGTTGGAAAATATCCCGCGGATTTGAGAAAATTTGTTTCCAACTAAATTCTGGTACACGGCTTCTTGTTAGCAATTGATTCCACTTGCTTGTTGGGTGAGAGCCACACAGAGAGGACTGTACATTACGGGGCTCAGTGCTAGAAAATACTAGCGGTATAAACTTTGTGTTTCTGGCGCTAACTAAAATCTTATCTGGATCTAAAACTTATGTTGAATCATGATCCTATCGTATTTGAACTTGAATCCTTTTTCTTGTTTAAATAAATGTTGATACTATTGTGGATATCATTGTTTTTGGATCCATATTGGTATGATCTGAATCCATACTGGTATGATCTGAGTCCATATAGCTATTTGGAATTTTGCTTTCGATCTAATTGTTCCTTAAGATCCATGTTTGTATTCAGTTTGGTTCATGACATATTCATATTTGAATTTGTTTGGATATTAGTTAAAAATTCATATCCCGTATATATTGGTTCAACTATATGTTATCATGTCTGCTTTTTGGATATTTGTCATACTTTTGGGTCCATGGAAGATATGACCTGAATTTTTTTATATCCATTTAGGATATGATTGTAACATTGTACTCTTTGGGGGGATGATCTGGTTTAATTTGTTTAAGTCTTTTGTTTAAGATTCACATCCTGCTTATATTGGATCTGAATATATTGTCATTAATTTTTAGATCTAATGATTTTATCACATTCCAAAAATTGAGTTGTACATATTTAATGTGAGTAGCACCATAGTGCTAAAGGATAAATTTCTTTTGCTCCTTAAATATTATCTAAACAAAGACTAAAAAAGAATATACTATGTTCATCCTAGTTTAAAGGAACGGTAAAGGATGAAAGGAACAGTTATATTATTATATATCGGGAGGTGTAAATAAACACTCTTAGACAAGGGGATATTACACCAGTAAGAGGCATCACACATGATAGATTCATATTCATATCTATAATTTGTTTGGACATTGGTTAAAATCCATATCTTGTTTGTATTAAACCCAATGTATGTTATAAAGTTTGCTTTTTAGATCCAATAATATTGTGATGTCTATTGTCTTTCTTGATCCAAATCATTCTACATTGCTATTGGACTAGGTCTTGTTGGCTTCCTTTACGAGAATGAATTTATTTTTAATATATGCTCAAGAGGTGTACCATAACACTCTTCAACAGAAATCCATATTAGTATGCATGCTTTTATTCAAAGACTTATAACATTAAAGTGCTAACGGATGAAAATTTTATTTCCTCATAAAAGTGATGGATTATTATGGGTCTAGATCACGTCATCTCAATGGCAAAGGAAAACTTTTATTTCACCTTTCTTAAGAATTGGGCAGTTATTTGGATCCAAACATGGTTGTTGAATCATTTAAAATTTTGTTTCTCCATTATTTTTTTAGTGATTAATTTATCCTAATGTAAGTGATATGAAGCATTAGTTTTTGCTTGTTGTTTTGGTGCATTAGATACACGCTTTCTTGTAGCTTTGAAACCGTTGGAAACACAATGCTAACAAAATTTATAGTGATGATTTTTTCTTGTGCAACAAACACAAAGTTTTTTTCCTCATATTGCATTCAGATTCGAATTCAGATTTATGCAAACATCGACTAGATTTGGATTCAGATCAGACCTAATATAGCTTTAACTAAACATCTTAGTGATACTTGATGCTTATAATACGGTTTGGATGCGGTTTAAAAGTTGAATTTGGATTTGGATTTGGATTCAGATTTTGATTCCAATGTTAAACTATAAATCAGATTCAGATGATGAATTTGGATTTTGGATTCAAATGTGGTTAGATTTTTCTTCAAATGAATTCAAATATGAATTGGAATCCGGATCTATAGATATCAGTAAAAATCGATATGGTGCAGTATACATCTACTAAACATTCGACTTAACTCCTTTTCCGACTGAAGTCAGAAGATCAAACCGCTCTCTTTCAGCACACTAGCCATTCTCGCACGGCACAGTAGGAGTCTTTGTAAAGAAGTAGCAGATCAGTGAAGATGGTTACATTTGAATGGATTTGATCCATTTAGATCCATATTTATAGATCTGGATCTCTCTATTTGGTTCCTTTCACTTTCGTTGTGAAGAATGGTCCAAATTGAAAACGAGAAATGAATGTTTGAGGTATAGTGCTTACTGGAATTAAATTAGAGACATGTCAAGCATTGTGATTCACAAACTTTTCGGCATTTCCTTCTCCGTTATCACGAAACTTGTTGATTAAGTAGATTATATAATTCATTGATATGCATTCCCCTTCTTCATTTTCAAAGTAAAAACATTACCCGAAGGGTTGGCGACAGATTAACTATTGCATCATTGTTTGCGTCGAGTTCTTGAGAATTGGAAACAACTACATATCTTTCCAGTGATTTAGTAATAGTTTAACTTGGTTACATGAGATAAACGAAGCACAGAACAACATTTAGAAGATGAGCCGGAAGTGCTCACCAGGACATATGGTTGGGCGACACTGATATGGCCCAATTATTTTGTCACAAAAGTCACATAACTTCACATGTACATGCAACGTTATTTTACAGCTGAACACAACAACCACATCGATATTATCATGTGATCCCCTGAATATATTCACTTGCAGGTGCATGAATCACAACTGCAGCTGCTGCCACACTTGCAGCCTTCTGTCTCATAGCGCCTGCACTCACAATAACAACACCGATCAATATTAATTCAAATTGGAGAAGAGAAAGAAGAGAGAAGAAAGAGAGAGATTGATTACCCTTCAGAGCATTTGCAGCCTGAGCCGCATGTGCAGTTTGCTCCGCAGCGACACATTGCGCCTTCTTCCTTCTTCTCTTTCTCCTTCTTTAGAGTACTCTGGTTTCTTTTCTTTTATCCCAACACGTTCAACTCTCCTTGCAGTCCAACGCCCCAGGCGTTCTCCTTTTATAGAGAGCAACGAGGGGTGATGGAGAAGACTTTAATTTGTTGACTTTTAACATGCATGATGCACGCATTAAATTTGTCTTCCTTTCCACGATATCGCCACCTTATTTTCAATCCTTTCATTATATATATATATATAAGGGAAAGTCAGCAACGCAAAGCTGGTTATATTATTTTGGTGCCAAAACGATCTAATCAATTGCCCCATGTTTTGACATCTAGTTGCCTTTAGTTACAAGAAAACAAAAACTGTCATTTAAATTATCGGGTGGATTCAGGGTCAGTCTTTTTTCTTAAAATCACGGGCATGTTCTAATTGGGAATTAAACAAAATCAAACTTCTTTATACTATCGATCTGTCAAGCATTGTGATTCACAAACTTTTCGGCATTTCCTTCTCCGTTCTCACGAAACTTGTTGATTAAGTAGATTATATAATTCATTGATATGCATTCCCCTTCTTCATTTTCAAAGTAAAAACATTACCCGAAGCGTTGGCGACAGATTAACCATTGCATCATTGTTTGCGTCGAGTTCTTGAGAATTGGAAACAGCTACATATATTTCCAGTGATTTACTAATATTTTAACTTGGTTATTTTGCACGTCTTTTCGAGAGTAATCAGCTTTGTCGGCCCCGCCAGTGAGTCAAGAAATCAGGATGGCTTAGCCTCTCGCTAATGACTCGGTGAATCAACTCAGACAAGATCGATCGGTGGACTATCTAAGCCCGAGGGTTCATTGGAGTTCAAGAAAGCGCCACTGACGCAAGAGCCACCGCCGTTGCTTTATTTGATGCTACTAACTGAGTTTCCGACCGTCGACAGCACCAGTAACTTATCGTAATCTCTCCTCCCCAGTATTCGTCATCTCTAGTGCTAAGGCAGCGAGGAAATGGTTTCTATTTGAGGCGCCAACATGGTGCCAGAGGGTCATCTCTCGCGCTTCAGTTTATCGTTACATTATACATTTGCAAGCCAGTTCTTCTCGAACTCACTTGTCAAAGCTATATTCATTTGTAGACGAGTCTAGCTCAAGTTCAAATGTATACTTATTAAGTGAGATAAGTTTGGATTGTAAGTACTCAACTCTTTAAACTTGACTGGTTGACTACATAGTGAATGCAGAAATATGATAAAACAATAGTTAAACTGAGTTAAAAGAAATGAGACATACTTAACATGAACAAGTTAAGTGAGTTGAGCTCTAGCCATCGAGCTTAAGCCTGTTCTACGAAGTTTGAGCTGAGCTTAAGCTCAAGTGTTTTGAGTTGATTGTACATCGAGCTGGCCAAACTCGAGCTCAACACTACTCATTTGCAGCCCCACCTACTGTGCTGCGACCTCTGCCCTGTTTCCGGTGCTGATTTAGCGCCAGAGCTGATGTTTCCGATGCTGATTTAGTGTCAGAGCTGCAATCTTTTCATAGTGACCAAACGGGAGGTACATAAACTCTATGTTAGATCTCAACTGTGCCAACTTAATTTGACCTTTTTTGGCTGTTTCAATTGACAGAATGATGGATGGAAAGCAAATAATGAAGGACGAAAAGTGGCATTGTTTGCCATTTATGGATTGTTTACAAGTCCTCTGCATGGCGATTTTCGGTGTAGTCAAAATGGTTTTTCCACCCCTTTTTTTATTATATCAAGAGAGAGTCTGAATGGACATGACTCTTGAGGAAACAACCCTTCATCTCAACCGTCCATTATATATATATACGTTAAATTTAATATTAAATTGTAAATTAATTTCTTAAATTAGTTTATCTAAATTATATTTCATAACTCTTGAGGAAGAGTTATGTGGTAACCATTGAGAGAACGCCCATACCTTATGGCCACACTCCTACATCATTAATTATAAATATTGGACTGATGTTTTTTCCCAGTCCTTGCAAATTAATTAACTTGTGATATCTGCCTGTTGCTGAATGATTTCAATAAGGAACGACGTACAGATCTATTGCTTTTGATTTGGATGGTGAACTAACTTGTTGGCTAGTACTAATATCAACAAAGGGCTGATGAGTAGGGATGAAACTTTGGATTTTCGAGATTAATGTGGTTATGAATAGTTGATTTCATCATATAATCTATAGGCACCCCCTTCAATATAATCTAGAGGCGCCCAGAGGCCGAGTCAAGGGAGAGCCATGCCCCACCCCCTTACCAAGCACCTTACATATTCAGGAAAAAAAAAAAAGAAAACCAACTTGGAATTTTTAAAATTATAGTATAGCCTACAAAAGAATTTAAAAAATTATATTTCACCCTGTAAAAATTTTATAATTCAACTTCTTCCTATGAAAAATACTTATCTCCGCCCCTGGAGGCTCCCACCAAAAAAATGTTGATAACTAATTAATGCACATAATAATCACCATCTAGATATATATAAGAATGTGATCTGGTAAATTACATAGGAAAAGGAGACCGAGAAATCAATCATGTTGAAGTTACTTATAAGTTGATGTCTCAATGAACAGCTATAAATTTTCATTTATTTCATGTTCTTGAAGAAATGTACATGTCAATATTAGTAACCGGCAATATGTTTGCTCGCTATTAATGTATACGTATATGCCAATATTGCCTGTATACCCATGCTTTTCATTTTTATGAATTACAAAAGGGGCCAATATGAGCAACAGTATGTGGGGCAGTTTTACATCTTCATGCAAGCATGCCCTTTATTAAAAAATGTCACGTTGTTACCTATAAATAATATCCACTACCATGAGGTCGTATGCTGAATGAGTTCCACATTTAGGAAGGACTCGGGGAAGAGTGAACTGGGAATGAAAGAACCGCACCAAATTATTGGCACTTGAAAAATCGTATTCATTATTTGAAGGGACACGATGCACATTAATCTACTACTCGCATGCCATGTAGTATGCCGCCAGCACCTCCAAAGTCTGTGACCCAGACTCTATTTTATTTATTGTTTAAAGATTGAGGCAAATTCATGGAATGCCTTAAAAAATGTTTTATCATATTTAAATAATAGTTATAAAGTGTTTCAATTGCTAGTTACATGATGTATCATAGATCAGTATATGCTGATCACCATCTGCAACTATATATGCTAATAATAAGTCTCCTCACCATTCAGATAGCCAGATTGTTTGTCCACGACGGGACATGGTCAGACCGCCCACACAGGTGTCAGAAATTGGTTTTCATGCAAGGGACAAAATTATCCAACTTTAATACATGCATTATATGTCACTTTTTAATGTAAACCTAAGTTCTAGCCACATGTAAGTCTTGCTCATGCACGAAAACCTGAGCTTAGAAACAAGCGTGGTTGGAAGAGAATAATTAACCCAGAACCTAACCTAGCTTGAGCTAGTATGAACTAAGCTCAGTGAGTTCAAACCCACCAAGCCTAGACTGAGTCTAGATTGGAGTTGGACACAACCATGTTCACAGCTCCAGATCTCCAATCTACATCCCAATATCATATTGCAAATCTACAAGTCGAATCTCTTCAGATCTGGAACTTCATTGTTGAACTATGAACTCAAAACTCTATTCCATAATCCATTCTGTTCGAGCTTTCACTGGATCCATGCAACATTCTGAATCCCAGATCTCAACCTGGATCCAATATCCGGATATCTTGAACCGAATGCCTTGAGCTTGGCGCCATTTTCATGCACATTGTATGTGCAACTATATTCTCTTTAATTTAACTAACATTTTCAAAGTTACATATTTGCATTAATTTCTCTCCAATTTCATCAGCAGAACTCTATCTTTGTTTCAGAACTCCTTCTGATACATGTCTAGATCAATTCCCAAGCATTAGAACTTGAAATATGATTGAAATATAAAAGATATTTCCAAAATATGCGTTAAATGTGCAATATTCCCCTAAGTTTAAATATCTAAGGCAAGGTCTAAGGGCTTGGTTTTGAAGCTCAAAAGTTTTGTCATGTATCTATTTTGGAGGAGAAATTCTTATCTACGAGCAGCTATGAAAGTGATCACTTCCTGAAGCCAAGAATTTTTGTTGCACAGGCTGAACTATAGTTTCAAAATTTTAACCGATGCTGAAATCGAATTTTTCAAAATTTGTATACACATTAAAATAAAATTTTCAAAATTTCCATATACATTTTGGAATTTTTCCTCCCCTCTTGTACGTGGAAGTCAGGAATGCTTCTCTCTTCCCTGTTTTTCGTTCAGTTTAGTTTATGTTTCTAGTCATCTACATTCCCACATGCATATTGTATCCTTTCTTTAATAACTGTCTAGACCTAGACATGCATATGCACCTGATTTATATAATGCAGTAGGGTCCACAGGCGTGGAGCATACATCACAGTTCATAATTTAGAAGTGCCTCTGAATGGGATCAGTAGTATGCACTTGACAATAGTCGTGGTATATATTCTCTATGAACATCCTTTAAAATCGTGGTTTGCTGAAAAAGTTATAAAAAATTAAACGTTTTCAAAACTTTTGCTTCATCATAATCAAGACATAACCCTAAGTTGATTATACGTGCGACTTTTTTTCTAAGGTCAGACTATGACCAATAGAACCCACAAGTATGCGTCCTAATCAAAACCCTCTATATTTAATTAAACCTCAGGCCAGCCCTTCTCGTTAAACTCTAATTCCAATATGCAATGATATTGATTATTGAAGCCCAGAACTGATGAAACCTTAGAATTGTGCCGACCCATAACACAAACCATGGAAATCTAAGTAGATTTAATGTGTCACCTTAGACTGGACAATAAGAACATAAATCACAAATCCCAGGATTTTGGATCAAAATATCGGATCTTCATTCTGTTAAGACCCTAGAGCTATGTCCCAGATCTTTAGAACCAAATAGAACCTTAACCCAAATTGGTCAAACCCGAGTTCTGACCTTTACGAAACCAAGATCTTGACCATGTAAGTCATGGGTGCATGCATCATATAGGACAGAACGTATGCACAGATCTATGATGAATATGAAAGTGAACAATGTTTCCCACTTGGAGCTTTCATGTTCTCAACTTCTAGGGTTCACATATATTTTAAATGAATTTTTTCCAAAACGAAGGCATGTTTTTTTTTAGTGCATTGAGGAACGGGATGCTATTTAATAAATTAGTCATTAAATTAACAGTCTAGTCCTTGATCTAATTGCCTCTGGTAAATGCAGTACCAACAGTCATACCTTGTATTGACAGGTCGGGACATGTCTCTCGAGGTTAACCTATATAATCTAATGAACACAAATACAAGTTTTCTCAACCATTGATCAACATCTTGTTGGGATTTCACCCCATAACGCATACACAAAACCAAACGTATATGCCCTAAAACAGGATCATGCTCATGCTAAATCATTGAATTAAACAGAACTTTAATCTTAAAGCGGAAGCGTACCTGATTCCATCTGAAGAACTGAACGGTAGATCGCGGTAGGATCTTCCAAGGTCTTTGCGGCCGCACGTGAGGTCTCTCTCAGATGGGGAAGAG
>JAANDH010000617.1:159831-175238 GCA_011799765.1 Nymphaea thermarum | reverse complement strand
TTTTTGTTCCTTCGTTCTTCTCCGATATCAGCAAAACCTGATGCAGGACTTCAATGAAGACGCTGAGAACGGAAAAATCAAAATCTGGTGCTCCGTCGATCTCTTTGTGATTCGGGACCTTCTGGAGTGAAGGTGGTTGGAAGGAGAGTTGGGCAGAGGGTTTCACACAGGCATTGAATGATGGCAGGAGAAAATGAAGAGAGAGAGAGAGAGAGAGAGAGAACACATGACTGACGTGCAAATTTGGTGCATACAGGACCAGCATATCCACTCTAACTGATTGCACTAAGAAATTAGGGTTGATCATGCGTAATCAATATGATTCAAACTACTTTCATAAATTAATTACTCAATTATGCTTAAATTATTTAATTTTGTTAAAGTTAGCAGCTGCTTTGCTGGTGAAAGTGACGACCATTGACCTAAAAAGAATGGAACAGATGAGATCAGATCCGTGCATGGTACATAATTCATCCAAATTCTTAAAAAGTGTTGAATTCAGCTCAAAGGGTTATAGTCACAAAGGGCATAGCTTTGCTGGTCGAGCTGACTAGTGTGTAGATAGTGCATCGTCAGTTCGATTTCCATGAGTACTACTCTTTTGGACTGCAAACTTTGGGACTGCAGTCACCCAGGTCCCGAAACAGGCCCTGAACCCCAAAGACAGGGTGTAGGGGAGTCTTCCGCATCTTCCGATTAGGCACACTAAATGGAGCTCTTGTTGGCAATCAATTGGGAAAGCTATTTACACAAAAAATATGAACATTTCACATTGTAGTATCAAAATTTTAACTACTTTTTTTTTTGAAAAGGCCACAAGAGGGGTAGTGCACCCGGTGGGGCTGGTGGCTCGTTAGCATCTTCAGTTCTATTCCGGGTGTTATTCCTTTGCGCCTTGTAGATGTAGAGTGTGGCATCGAGTTGAAGGTGTACTGGCCGTACCTCGGTCACCGATGTAGTCCTGGAACCATGAAGCATGGGCAAATAGAAGGACTTCTGGCCTCATAAAGAAATGAAACTGTTCTTTTGGAAGGAAACATCCCATATTTTTGAACTGGTAATCTAAGAAAACTTTCAATATTTCAGTATTTTTTTGAAAATGAGCTTTCCAAAGAAAGCATTTTGCCCTTAGGCAAGGGTTTTCTTCTGTTTTGATATAAGGGCATTTTTCTCATTTCAGGCTTCAAACACCCACTCCCCATGGACCCAATTGGCTGATGTGACCTAACCGGGTTATGCAGTCTTGTGCGCCAATATGGTTAATGACGAAAATGCCTGAAAAAAGGTAAAAGACTAAAAAAAACATCTTTTTAAATAATTTCTAAAGTATCCCAACTCCTTGCCCTTTTCTTTCATGTATATGTGTTGCGTGCACCGAATGGCGAATGCAGCTCCCCCTCACATAACAGTCCCTGGTATGATGTAAGTTTAGTTAAGAAAAAGGTTAAAAAATTTTATAGGGGGTCAACTGTACATGCATGCACCGCCCACGGCGTGAATTGAGAATTAGCAGCGGATAAGCACTGCTAGAACTCACACTTCGTTGAGCAAACTCCTGGCCGGCCACTTAAAAATGAAATTAAGACCACTAAATCAGAGAATTTAAAGAGGCCAGCTCAAAGATTGATTACTTTTATCAACCCAAACAGTGTTAGATAATGGCCAAGTAACGAGTTTGCAGCTTAGATCAATTAGTTGAAGATTTACTTTTAAATTTATTTTCTTAGATTTTTAAAAGTATAGATTTGCTCGAAGCTTAGGCCTGATTTTTCTCCAACACACACGAGCTAATGCGTGAAATTGAATTTAATTATCCCCCAAAGCAAAGAGTGGTGATTATCAACTCCCAAAGTCAAGAAATAGGTTTAGAAGTCCCAAAGTTTCGCAACTTACTTAAATTCAATGCGTAGAACTTGCGCAATTCATTGTGAGTTTAAGCAAATAATTGAAATCGGAGTGGCTTGGTCGGTTCCAAAACCAACCAATTACCAACTTTTGATGCATCATGTGCAATCCAATTATAGTACGCATTCAACCAAAGCCTACTTGGCTCAGCACACATGCACCTACGTAGCTGGATCAAACAAGCCATAGTAGCAGATAGTAGCGAAACTAGAAAAATTCGCTGGAGGGGCACTTGTTTAAAACTACTCTGGTGAAGCACTTATATTTATATAAAAACAAATATTTAAGATTTCCATTTAAAAATAAAATTTTTTTAAGATACTTCAGTTACAATGTGGCTGCACCACTAGTAGCAGATCAAATTGTGCGTTTAGAACCCTCCCCCTCTCTCTCTCTCTGATCCACCTTTTTACTTCTTGCCATTTCTTCTACAGTGTCCTTGCTTCAACTTGGTCTTCTCTTGTTAATAGTCTTCCAAACCCACCATCCATTCGTCTTTTTTTCCTCTTTTGTCCTTTCCCCCGCCTGGCTGCTTCCTGGGGTCATCTCTGGAGGCCGTGGCTCATTTCAGCTTGGTAGCGCATTTGGGAGGAGCGCAACAACAAGGTCTTCAGGGGCACCTTCTGTTCGCCAGATTCGGTGGCTCGTCGTGTGCAAGAGGATGTCCAGTTTGCCATCCGACCGATGCTCGTCTGCGGCTGGGTGATAGTGCCGCTCCGTCTGTCCTCTCCTCCTTCACCCTGACTCTCCTTTTCTGAGCATTATATTGTATATTTATTTTTCTGCTTCTGTTTTTCGGTTTGTTTTTTGCGGATTGTTTTTGTACCTGGGAGACATCTTGTCCCTAAATTTTGTTATATATTCCCATTTTATCGGCTCTCTCTATATATATATATATATATATATATATATATATATATATATATATATATATATATATAGTTGAACCTCTGGCTCTGCTAGTGGTTTCGTCCGAATCATTTATTGCTTACGTGGCGACTAAAACCAATTCAGTGAGTCAAACTTTGACTTGGCGAGGTTAATGCCAACTTCGATTCGAAGTAAGCAACTTTGAATCTGAGATTGTAAGCGTACTTGACTTTTAGTAGATCTTCACTCAATCTCAGGGGAATGCATGAAGTGCGTGTGCATGTGCATGCATGGGACGGCTGCTCCAAGCCACGACCCTCATCGATGGCAGAAAAGAGGAAGCAAGACAAAAACGTCAAGCAACGTCCTCCTCTTCCTGCTCCTGCTCCTCCTCCTCATCTTCTCCTCCACAAATCTCAAGGAACACTTCTCATTCGATCAGTGGGAGAATAAGAATAAGAATGAAGAAGACGGCTTCCTTCATTCATGCGCTTGCTTCTTTCCTCCTTCCTTGTTATAAATATATTTATATGGAGAGGATGTGCATGTGCTCGTTGGTGTTTGAGACTCTTGATGGTCGTCGAAAGCAGTGAGGAAGAAGATGACGCATGCGTCAAGCAACATCCTCCTTCTCCTGGTCTTCTGCATCCCAAATCCCCATCAGTCGGGGAGGCACATTTCTTTCAGAGGAGAATAAGAGAATGAGAATGAGGGAGGTGTTCTGGCTTCCATCCCTATGTTGCTTCTTCCTTCCACGTACCCATTAAAATATTTATATTTACATTTTTCTTTGCAGAAAAGCTCCTATTTTATTTGCTACTTTCTGAATTTGCGCCTTAATATTTTCAGACTTTTCCAAGTTCATGCTTGCACTTTTTTTACTGTCAAATTAGCGACATGTTCATCCTAACTCACTCCGCACGTCCTGGTAATCTAAGGAGGCACATTTCTTATACCCAGTAATTACTGAGACGTGTATAAGCGCTTTTTAATATAAGAAACCACATATATAGGTCCCATTTTCATTCTTGAATTAAGAACTGATTTGCTTGAATATGTAAGTAAGTTTTTATGTGCTGAAAGGATTCTGGAAAGCTGATTTCCGAATCGTCATTGAGTCATATCAGCAGATTAATGACAAAACTTATCTTTCTACGTTGATGATCTTTAGCTTTGCCAACATGGACCAATACAGCACTTATAAAGTTAATGTTGGTGGCAACATATTTATGATATTGTACCGTTCAATTTTCATGATATTCATGATATATATATATATATCTGAAGATTGTTCTTGCATCAAATGAAAAACTGCCTGTTTAGACGAATTCAATAGTCAATGTGTGCTGACCAATTTCAATCAATCTTAGATCTTGGAGTGAATTGGTAAGACTTGGAAAAGGAAGGACAAGTTTGTTAGGTGGACATTATTACGTATGAGAAGAAAATACTTTTACATGTATTTTGGCTTTTTAATGTACTAAATGGACTATAGTTTATACATCAGTTCCGTGACATCAAGGAGCCACTTTTTTCTCTCTTTTCCCACTACAAGCGTAACTTCTCAGTTCCATTGGAGATTTCTTATATTTTTAGATGCTGACATCCCTTTTGATCATGGTTTTTCTAAAAAAGGTATTTATTCATTGTCAATTTGGTTGCTTCGGCGATGGGGTGTCGGACTCTCGGTGACTGTGGTGAAGAAGGAAGGTTTTTTGGGGCAAGAGTTCATGAACCAACCAGATCATCGATTCTAGACGAGATGCACCTTGGCAACCTGGCTCGGCTTTCAAGGTTTTGTTTTTGTGAATGGTGTTGGGTTAATGAGCCAACCAAGGACTTCTGCTGCTTGGTTGGGTAACTTGTGAGGACCCACTAGCACCCACTGCGTCCTTGTGTCCAATACCAAGCTCAGCTGACTTGCACTGTAAGGAACAGTTTGAAACTTGGTCGAGCCCACTGGCTACGTCCTGCACTCCCTCTCTCTCATCTCACACACAGATGCATCAGATCTCATTAAGCGTGTCTGGGAATAGATGACTTCTTGGAAAGCCCTCTCCCTCTCTTAAGTTGGGTAAGGGAACCAGTTGGTTTGGGTAGCGTGTATTAACTGTATCCTTAATTTGAGTTTTAGAAGGTACTATTCATGTTTCCCTGTGTCTAGAGTATGTAGAGTAACAATCCTAATGGTATAGTAAAAGATCATGGGATTAAAAGCACTCTAAAAACCATACCAAATTTTGTCCTCTCTTTCTCTCTTTCATGCAGAGAGAGATATACGCACATATAGTAGGAATACTAATTAGCCTCAAAAGGGTAAGAAAAACATACTTTGCTTGGTGCCATGAGCATGGCTGCTAATTGCATGATTTTGGACTCTCTCTCTCTCTTTCTCTCTCTCTCTCCAACTCCCAACTAAAATTAAATCAATCTCTTATGCTTGGCTGACGATAGGAACACTTGGCCTTAAAATTAAGATCAAGTAAGAAATGAACCCTTTAGTTCATGCCATGAACAAGACTCCTAACTGACCAAATTAATCTACTCTCTTTCTCTCTCTCAATTTCTCTCTTCCACAACTGCGCTTTCAAACTCTAACACCCTATTTGGTCCCATATTTCTGCATGAAGATGTACTTTAACTTTAGGACTACTGGTTAGCCTTGTTTTTCTCTCTCGTAAAACCCGTTGTTTAAAACTGTGACACCCTCATTTGTGCCCATATTTCTGCATGGGAATGTACTTTTACAACCGTGTTTCACTTTTACTCTTTCTCTCGCCAATAACTGTGCTTTAAAACTCCAACCCTCTCATCTGCTCCCATATTTCTGCATGTAAATCTTATTCACTCAACATCCGCGCTCTAAAACTCTGTAGCACCCTTCTTTGGTTCCGTCTTTCTGCAGCAAACTGTTGACGCGAGAGAGAAGGGGACGGTGACTTACCGTGGGGTCAAAAGTATTGACCAATGAGCCTTACACAACTCCAACCAAATAATTTTTAATACCTTTTAATGTCAACTCATCCCTCTAATATCTTCGATATATGGTAGCCATTTTGGATCGTCAGAAATGAAGACGAACAGCATATAATCGCTCCAACCTCATTTCCATGATCTGAAGTTTAGTTAATCATCAAATCCAGCCATCATAGCCACCGAGTGGACAATTCCAAATATGCTATCTAGCAGTCGCTAGCTTTCTGGTTTCTGTTCCTTCCAACCAATTTCATTGGCTGCTTCATTGCCTCGTTTGTTGGATGAAGAAATATTTTAAAGCCGTCACTAAAAGCACTGTGCAATCTAATCATTAAGAATAATTTATGGTGTATTTAGCCATCCCTTTCCCTTTTGAATATAATCATTCGATCATATTTATCAGACAAAATTTTAAATTTTCCATGTATTGAAATGATAAAAATAAGAAAAATGAATGGCTCCTTACCCTGCAAGTCTGACCAAAATCCTCAATTCTTATCTCCTTAGATTCAATGCTTATCTCCATAGATTTCTTTACAATTTTGGTCCGTCTTTTTCCCAGGGGAGTCGTTGCAGCTGTCGTCTAGCAGCCATGGTTCGACTCTTTGCAAAGCATTACCGCTCTTCCAGAGGCCAACACCTGGCTCGCATCCCGTGTTCTGCTTTGTCTAACGGTGGGAGGAGTGATCAAGATCCGGAACTACTTTTTCCAGGTAAAGCCACGCCCCCGGTTTTTTTCTGACTTCCCTTTGTAGTATATATAAAAAAGAAAAGTAGTTCAGAAGACAAATTGTCCCCGATAACTTATCCCATACGTGATTGATCTTGATCCTCCAGTGCATGCATGTCAAAGACGTTTCTCGCTCGAAGCCAAGAATGCCCAACACACCACAAATGCCGCGTATTCATGCTTTAGCAATATGTGGATGAAGCTCTTGTGCCCATATAAATTCAGCATTCTCAAAGACGATCTAAATAAAGATTACAATAATGTTTCCTTGATTGGTGAATCTTCAGGGCCATAAAGCCAATTCTAGTAAAATATGGTAGACGTTGCTAATAAATAATCTTTTTTTTAAGTGTCAATCTGAAAAAAAAAATCATTCTTATTTGAGGTTCTTTTCAATAAAAGGGTTGGCGCTTGATCTCCGGCAGGGTTGGACCGGAAGCTATGATAGTAATGTTGAGGTTTCATATTAACCATGGTTAGATATTTGAGCAGGCATACTAAACCACATAAATTCATACTTTATAGTCTGCCAACATATATAATGCCGAAAGGGCCTTCTTACCAGCCTTTCAAATAATTAATCATCAGTTTACCTGCTCTTAATAGGGTAGACAGCTGTTCACTTTAATGGTCTCTTCAAGGATGACAGGAAAAAAGAAATTGAACAATTTGGAAGACTATTTCATCTTACCACTTAACAAAGAAGACCGAAATCCCACCGAGCTTCCCATTAACTCACTAGGATATTGGACCTGCTTTTGGTACTCGAGAAGCCACCATGTTGCGCGCTTCAACTTGAGTAAAGGTTGCTCCTCTTTTGTAGCACAGATAGTAGTGGAAGCAGGTACTGCCTAATGTAGGCAATTGCGCATACTATCCACGTAAATTGGCTTATTTATATATAGTTACCCCTTAACTCTTGTTTATTCATGCACAAATGTCTCAAATGTTTAAAATTTAAATTATTAGTGACCCTTAACAAGAAATATTTAGGTATCAAGGGGTTGACACCCCTAAAATTCTAATTAAGACTAGCCATGCGTCTAGTAATCCCCAATAGCTCCATTTAGCCAACTAGGCATTGGTCTTGAAGACTATTAAGATGAAGAAAATTAAAATTGAACACCCTAATTGCATTGCATTGAGTTGATCATAGGGAGTTGTTTGGTAAATGGAACAATTCATAAGTATTTCATGAATCTATTTTAACCATTGGGACATATTAATAGCCCTCTGGCTCTAGTATTCCATAAATCTGGTTCAATCTTTCGGTAATTAGATTCATGTAACACTCACAAAGTATTCCAACTACAAAAAATCTTCATGCTTGTTAGAAAAAAAAAGCCACGGTTGGTCTTTAGTTGCAAACAGTGATATAATTGCAGAGTTATCTATATCAGTGCATATCGAGAGAGAGATCTCCTATTGGTTTGAACTAGCTAATTCTACTCAAATTGATCTCTTATTAATCACAACAGTAATTATCTTTGTTTTTTTTTTTTTTACTTTTCAACGTTTTAAGTAAGTTTCTTGCTTTAAATGCATGCCGGCTCAGGTCGATGGACTTAATATAAGGTCCGATTCTTCAAAATCTTTCTGCAAATTAAAGAATTTACTTCTGATTCCGGTGTTGACAATACTGCTCCACTGCAAAAGCACATGACCGCATGAGCAGTGCTCCAAGTCAAATTATTCAGTTCTTACCAACACAGAAGATGCTAACCCTGTGTAATCGCGTCATCTCTTGACTTAAGGCCTTTTATTAATTAATGGGAAAAGTAAGGTTTCTTGTAAGTGGATAGGAGAAAAGAAACATTCATGTTCTTGGCACTAACTTTCTTGGAGCATCTGATTTTAAAGCTACTACTCGCAATTTTATAAACCCTAAACCTTAAACCTCAAATTTGCATCGATCCAAGCTTACTCGCCATTCGGTATTGTTGCAATTGTGTGTGCGGTCTATCAAACATGCACATTTTAAATGGTCTCATATATGGAACCCAGCTAGGTTTGGTTGAGCTCACCTAATTATTGAATTCTCACTCAAATTAGGTGAAACTAAGCATTGAATGGCAATTTTTAGGGCCAAAGTGTTGAGCATTGGTGTCCCTTTCATGAAAACTACAGTTTTGTATAAGAATATTGATATTGAGATAGTGTCGCCCCAAGAGTTGTTGGAGGTGGAGTTTAACAATTAAATAGTGCTCATTTTTTTCTTGTTATGATAAGTTGTAGCTAGTAAAACAGGTTCTTGGTAGAGAAAAAATGAGAAATCTAGGAGTCTTTTCGACCAGAAGTACGTATGCCATGGCAGACATGCATCTCTTCGATTCACATATTAAATTTGACATATATAAAAGATTAGATCGTTACCTGTCGAGAAAATATTGATTAGATGGCCCATTCCACGAGGCAGTATCGAATTAATTGCTCTGAGTTCTTGAGTATCTTTACTCTGAGTTCTTCATTAGATTAGCCCTCTTCCTATAGATCATAATAATCCGATAAAGAACAAGACAGTGCTGAAGAAGACGAAGACAAGGCAAGGAAGGATGCCACAAGAAGCGACAAGACTGGCGTGGAGAAACTTGGTGCAGAGGATTCGGGTAAAGAGATGAATGTGGAAGAAATGTGGATCACAAAACCGGACTCATGAATGTAGAGACTATCTTTGAATGTTTTCAAACCAATATATCTTCTTCTTCGTCATCATCCATCCATCGGCCGAGATCGAGTAGCCAATAAGAACAAGGTGGTATCTAAGAATCATGCTAACATGGAGATAACTTTTTGATATCCAACACATAACCAGCGATAGAGCCAGAAATTTTTGGCTGAGGAGCAATATAATTTTAAATTTCAAAAACTTTAAGAGACATCCATATAAAAAAAGGGAAAATAGTGAAATACCAAAGCATAAAGAAGACAAATTCTGTGTGCTGGCCATGTGGGCAATTGCCCAGAACAGCCAGAACTTGCCTTCCGCTACTGCACACTGCGGATATCATGGCTTTGATATTTCATGAAATCGGAACTCAGGGAAATTAAGCACGAAATCTGCTTTTACTTTTCCTTGGAATTACTCATATGAGTTATGTTGCTTGCTTGATCTCTTAGTTCACCTTTTACAAGAAACAGGTGGAGATATATTCAATAAAACCACATGTTCATATATTACATGTTTAAAGTAGATTACATTTTAGATCTCAAAATATATTGGAAATATCTAAGACATGAATCGTCGCACCGTATTTCCTAAAACAAGAACATCGTTTTTTTTTGTAGCTTGTGCTTCACGAATGCAATGTTCTTCTATCAAACACCCACTAAATCTGGTTATGTAATTTCGTGTGCCAATACTATTAGTAATGAAAATGTCCTTGTTTGATATGGAAAATATTTTTTTAAAGACGAAAAAAGAAATTAAAAAACAAGTGAAAAGAGTAAAAAAGACAATTCTTTTTTGGTAATTATGAAAATATCCTTTTTTTTCTTTTGCTTAAGTTTGAGCATAGGAGCAGATCTAACTAGAAATTTTGTCTTGAGGGTCACTGATCTGAAAGCTCTTTTGTCTATAGGGGCACTAATACAAGTAAATAAGCAAAGACACTGGCATGAAAATGAAGCATTTTTACGGGGCTGGTGTGGGCAACTGCCCACATCTTCTCTCATATGTGGCTCCGCCAATGTAACAAACGAATTAAATAAATTAAATCAAATTAAATCAGAACAACATTATTAACTCACATCTCGTAAGAAAACATATATAAAACAATAAAAAAAATTGTTCTCTGACCAACTATATATATACACACTATATATATACACATATAGCAGGTGGCATCCTTATACAAAGTCTCCTTCGACCACTGAAGGTCTGCAGTATTTGTATACAGATTTGGTAAATAAAATATGTCATCAAGGGGGAGGTTGGGAGCTGATCAAGCAGACCTGCCTGTGCCCAAGAACATATTTATTAACAATCAATAATGAACATTGCACAGAATGCAAGCAATCTTGGCGTTTCTTTAAAGAACAATGTTCCTCGTTTTAGCCATTGATATTTCACACGGATGACCGTGGAATTGCAGACGATCGTGCACCGAACATGCCCTTCTGGCCATTAAAAAAATTTTACATACTGTCCGCACCTTTAGCCGGAAACGCCGTCCATGCTCGGGGCCGAACACCGGCGGCAGAGCCATATGCGAGTCCATTGGGAAAATCGATCCGCAGGTTTTAAATGAGGACTGGGTGTGTTCGAGTTGGGAGCATCAGGTGGTCGATGCAACAAATATCCACCGAAAAAAAAAGAGTTTAAAATATATTTTTGAACTTATAAGCTTTTTATAACTTTTTCTTATTCTTGTAGTGGTATTTTGATTATTACATATTTCTGAATACACTTTTTGGTCTAAGGGGTGTGCGCATAAGTTGAGTGGATGCAGATCCTGGATCAATTCAACCTCAATATAATTAAAATATTTGTTATTTTCATATTTTTCCATTTGTGTTTTTTAAAAATACAAATATCAATTGTGTTCCACCGATCCGGCAGCTTTGCTTACTGGATTCGAAACCGATTTTTACTATGCTGGCAGTAGGGGTGAACACGAGTCGAGTTGAGCCCGAGTTCAGACAGCTTGAGCTCGGCTCGACTAATGAAACCTCGAGCTCGGATCAAGCTGGAGAATAGCTCGACAGAAGCAGCTCGACTCCGCAGTTACGTGTTCAGCTCGAGCTTGATTTGACTTAGGCTCCACAAACTTGAATGAGCTTTTGTAAAAACTTACATTAATTAACGTCAATACACCAGTCTTTTAATTAAAAAACGAGTCGAATATTTAAAAAATCGCTACACATCATTTTCAAGCCAAGTCAAGCTTTAACATTTCAAGTTCAGTAGGCGACCTCAACTCTATTTTTTGAATGAGTCAACTCGTGAACTCGAGCTCGACTCATTAAGCAAATGACTTGGCTCCAACTCATTCATGAATCAAGCTAATTGTTCACCCCGAACTGGCGGACAAATTGTAATGACTCTCAATCATGTGGTTGTGAATGAGTTGATAATTGCCCAATTATGTAGACAGCTGGGGATGTAATGGTTTTGGATTTGACTCGATGCAACTTTTTCTGTTTGGATTTTGATTAAGATTTAGATCATATTTTCCAAAGCCAAATTCAGACATGAATGTCATAATAAATTCATATGTGGTTACGAAATTGTATACTGAATCCAAATTTTTTCAGTAAATGGAAATGGTTTTCTTTGCCATATCCAGTTAATTGTGTGGGAAAACAGTTCAGCCATCTGATATATCTGATCCATTTACATTCCTAAATACAGACCTGCAATTGGGATCCACCATTTAAGAGTGAATCTGTTGTAATTCATTCCCGACTTGGATTTATTCGGAGTGACCTAGGGAGACCCACCATTTGATAGATAGCCGAAGATCTCATTCAACCCCTTCTCCGGATACAAGGTCTGTTTTTGGTACCTCCGCATGCCGCCTTTGTTGTGCTTTAACTCAGAATTGGTGTACTTAACACAATATTTGATCACGTTGGATCCTTTTTCTGAACATGAAACTCACATCTGAACCGGGACATGAAGCTATGTTCACAAGATCTCACGCAACAGACCCAGATTATTAATTTTCATAGTAAAAAATACGATAAAATCTGTTTTAATCCATTGAAAACTTGAAAAAGGTTATTTGGGTGCAGCCAAACGGACGAGTCAATGGAAGAAACGGTCATTTTCTAAAGAGAAGGCCAATACGTCACTGGCGTGCATGTTGGTGCATTGCCAAAAACCCAGATTTGCACTCCAATTTCATCAATTAGGTGAATTAATTACCAAATCACTGATTATGATTGATTACTACGACCTCAATTGTCTGCTTTTTCCTTGTTTACGAATCTTTTGATATCATAATTGCTTATGCTAAACGTTATATAAGCTGCTCTGCTGGTGAAAATGACAGCCCATTGACCTGAAAATACACAACCAAATCTCTCTCTCTCTCTCTCTCTCTCTCTCTCTCTCTCTCTCTCTCTCTCTCTCTCTATTTATATATATATATATATAACAGGTAGTTACCAGCTCCTCTGTCTGTCTCTTCGTATATATATTGGCTTTCATGGGTACTTAACCATTGAGCGTTAATTAGTGAAGGGAGTGGAAGGGAAGGTTGTTTGAGTTGTCTCAGAATCAGTTGTTAACCATCAATTATATATTATTGGTGTTACCAATAAATGAAAATGACATAAGAACCAAGATGTAGCGATTATGTTTGAAAATGGATGTTAATTTATGTTTCCATAAGTATTTCAATCACATTTCTTTCTACTGAACCAACATTTGGTCTGTGACTTCAAAGAAGGTTAACCTTCTGTAATTCTTCTAGTCACAGTGTCTGCACATCTCAAAAAATTGTGAAACAGAGAGAGAGAGAGAGAGAGAGAGAGACTGGGGATTAGTTTACTGTTGATCATTACTTGAGGGGCACTCCTTTCTTCTTTGTCTTCTCCATTAATCCTCTCTGCCTCCACTTTTGCTTTATATGAGAAAGAGAGAGCATGGGGATCAGTAAAGAAAAGGGAGTGGTGGAGAGAAAGAGGGAGACAAGTTCCACATGCCAAATGCGTCAAGCAACATCCTCCTCCCTTCACAGATCCCCATTCACTTTAAAATTAGTTCAAGATGATGCAGGATTCACCTCTGATCTGAGAATAAGAGAGAATGAGAATAATCAGAACGAACGCTCAAGTGCTTAACCGTGGCTTTAATTTTGCCGCTCGCTCGTTTCTTCTTTATATTTAGACGCGGACTTCGAGAAGCCATCTTCTTAATTTCTTCCCTCTCGATACGCTTCTTATTGCTTCCTCTCTAGATTTCTTACCTATCACCGGCTCACAGTTTATTGACTGGAGTAATTTATTCTTTTACTTTTCCACTTTGACTCGGGCTGCCTGTTAAAGCTCCGCCGGAGTCCGGCAAGAAACATTTTTTTTTTTTTAACTTTTTGGATGTCATTGATATGACTGAGATTCAAACATATTTTTAAATATATAATATGTGTAAGAAATTGAATGGTGATTCTTGTTATTAACGGTCACATATTTCATTCATGAAAGTAGTTTGATCAAAATGTCTTTCTTTTTTCTTGTTTTCCTATCAACTGTCAATCAATAAAGATCAAATGGCCTTCATAAGTGAGTTGAGTGATTCAATTGAAATATATATATATATATATATATATATATATATATAAACAAATATGAGTCAGTGAAATTATATGGATCTTCAGTGACATGAAAAAGATTATCAATAAAAGTCTCCCTTTAATGGCACAAATGAAGTTAGTATCGACGTTACTAAATATTTTTATTAGCACTGACTCAAAAAATATGGCGCTACTCACGATAGTTTTACTGGCATGGTTAAGTCCAGTAAAACTTAAAAAAACAAAAATTAAAGAAATTTTCTTAAACAAAATAATTCGGTTATATGGCCGTGCTGAGTCAAATTTAAACAAGTAGAGTTCCTTTGATTCGAACTCGACTCGTTAATAACTCAAGCTTAAGTTAAGCTCGAGAGTCGAACGAATCAAACTTGAGTCAAGCTCATACAAATAAGTTCGAGCTTACTCGACTCGTTGTTCCGGACTAAGAGGGCTTTATAAGTATTTCTAATGTTTTTCCTACACAACTTATTAAACTAAACCAACTTATGTGACATTTTGCGCCACGATCTTCTGACATCCGATGGAATATGCCTCAGATACTAAAATTTTATGGATCCACTTTTGGATTGATTTTGTATCGATCCAATTTAAACCAAATGCCGGTTCGGGCTGGGAGGCGGATCAGGGCAAACACTGGATCGACATAGACCCGACCCGGTTGACGGACTCAATCATTCATCCACGAAAGCCCATGCACATGAGCGTCTGACATTTGCAGGGAATACAAAAATGGTCCCTTAACTTAGAATGTTCGGCTCATATGTTCAAATTATTAAGCGCGAATATTTTTTTAATACCATCGGATCGGCAACATATGCGCGTATATAAATGAGCGATGACGAAGCTCCAACGAGGGAAAAAGAATAATGAGCATGTTCTTGACACTACCAAATCATCTTTATGGCTTTCTCTCTCTTTGGAAAACAGTAAAGCTAGGTTCCCATGTGACACAAAGTTAATAGAACACTAGAATATGAGTGTCAGTGTGCAAAATTATACAAATTATTACTACCAAACAACCTTTTTAGGTGAATGTCAGTGTACTTTTAATGTTATCACAGAGAGCTTATATTTGATGCACATACTATAAAAATTGTATGTGGCTTTTAAGTTGTACCGTTACCAACAATTTAATAGTATGAACTTTATAAAATGCCCTTTTGAAAAAACAGTTAATAAGTTAAATTATTTTGAGAAGTGACAAAGGTATTGGCGCGAAAGGAAACCAAGGGGAAGAGACGTGGGACGTTTTGCTCCACATAGAATATAAATACACCTATTTCTTGCCTTCATAGAATATGTAAAGACAGTTAATGCATGCATTAACGAAATGTGACAAAATGCATGCGTTGCTTCTAGTTGAGCCAGTGGCAAAAGCCAAACGTAAAAAATTGGACACAGTTTGATCATGCAATAAAATAAATAATATATATAAATAATATAAATTATGTATATATATATATATATATTGAATATTACAATGTATCTCTAAGAAACAGTTAACAATTAAAGCATTAGTGATGGTTTATGGTACAAGTAACATTGGTGTCTTATGTTTTATTCACCAATGAAATTTTAGTTTTAATCTCTCTTATATATATATATACATATATATATATATATATATATATATATATATATATATATATATATATATATATATATATAAA
>JAANDH010000617.1:73623-159086 GCA_011799765.1 Nymphaea thermarum | reverse complement strand
GCTCCGAACCACGTAAATCGTTGTCTTCTTTCTTGTTACTTCTAACCTCCTCTTGAGAGTGTGAGCGGAGTGTTTTGTGTGTTGTTCCTAACAGGCCAAACCATCCGCGGGTCGGGCCAAGAGGAGCGACGGTAGGGCCAAGAGGAACGATGGGTCGGGCCAAACTAAAAAATTTTGATTTTTTTACATATAAAAAAAAAAATTTTTTTTTGCTCACCCGGGCCATGGCCCGGGCGGGCCCCCCCCTCCCTCCGCCCCTGCCCTTAGGGTACCATGCTTGCTTTTTGATGTCTCATAGTGACGCTCTGCTATGCTTTAATTTGCATAAAAGTGTTTTCCTTCCTCCCTCTTTTTACGACACAAGTTGCAATATGTTGTGCAACTCTGAAGGAGTGAAGGCAGCATAACGACGTCTCAATCTCCTCAACAGGTTCATCACTAGATGCTTCAGGATGAGTACATGTGCGTCTAGAGGCAGAGGAAGAAGATGAAGTAAAACAAAACAGGAAGAAGGTGATGATTCTCGGGTTTCTTTTTATGAGGCTCCTCTAGGGCAATCAACTGAGATATTAGACCCTAATTCTGAGAGTTACTAGGCATAAGTATGTCAATCTCATAGGTTTTCCTGAAATCCAACGGGTGGTTAGAGTGTGAGAGAGTTTGACGAAGAGAAAACAGGTAAAGATAAATCTTAATTTAATGATAATTGTCTTTCATTTGTAAATTGTTTTCAAGTTAATCTCGTTACCAGATGTTCAAATAGGGCTCAGTGGTCACTATCCAACAACATCATTATGTCGCATGAATGGACAATAGCTGTTATTTTGGAAGGTTTTTTTCACCTAGGATCTAAGTGATGCGTGATTACGGTCTAATTATGATTCTAGATCATTGGTTTTTAGTAGCGAACTGAATTTTTCATTGGAGTGATGCATGAATTACATCATAAATTTGTAATTCATGAATCTCAAGTCAGAATTTCTCCTCATTTCCAACTTGAAATCCACAAAAGTTTCATAGATACCAAAAATTTTAAATCCACAACTCTAAGATCTAGAGTCAAGTTAAAAGATGAACTCAGTCCACGTCATATTAGTTCCCCGGATTGAAGATCTTTAGTGACTGAGCGCCGTGTGGCGGATGGCGAAGCCAACTGATTTATTGCACTTGAAATATGGATCAACCACCCGAATTTACTGAGTTCATGAATGGCGTTGGCAATCCTCAAAATTCCCCAGCTACCGTGCTGTGATTTCGTGAACCCTAATCATTTAAACATTCCAGAGTTTCAATCTTTCACGCTCTAATGGTGGAAAAAACAGTCCTCTGCTAATTAATTGTTCATCCTCTTTTCCTTCTTTTGCGGATTGTAAAGGGGAGGATTTGGTGGAATCCTGCCAGAGTTGCCAAAGAGACGTACCGCTTGGTCTCAAACTATTGAATTCCAGCTTAATGGTAGCAGAATGAAAGTCCTTTTCCTTTGACTAAACACATCCCTCATTCCTTTAATGAAGACCAAAGAATTTTCTCAACCACATCGTACACATTTTATATATATATATATATATATATATATATATATATATATATATATATATATATATATATATATATATATATATAACTCCGGTTATCTAGAGTTACCTAGTCATCTATCTCACAAGCAAAAATGAATGATTCAGAAAAAACCAAAAACAAAAATGTGTAAAATAATAATAAATGAGAAAATGTCTACCATTTTTTTTGTTTTTCTTCTCAACCATTTTATTGGATTGTTGGGCGGTGCTAAATGACTATATATATATATATATATATATATATATATATATATATATATATATTCCAAAGTTATGAAAATGAAATGAGATTTAGAGAGAGAAGGAGAGGTGTTCCGGAAGGCTGGTGTGGACAAGGGAGCGATCGGACCCATAAGAGTGTGGCTGCCTGTCACCTACGCCCCACGTAGGTTGCCGGAGGTGACTTACCGTGAGGTCAAGGGTGTTGACCACTAGCGGTTTAGTGGGGCCCTTGCGTAAGCCAAAGGGCGAATGGGAGCGATCCACGTTTCAGCATACTCCACCGTCAGCAGACAGCGCCCTTGCTCGCTTATCTTCCAACATGAAGCACACCAGGTCTTCTCGGTGGGTCCCACTTGTCCTTCCCCCTCTTCTCCCCCACACTTGAATGCCCATTACATCCCGTCCGTTTCGTAAAATTTTAGCTGCTATAATAACCAATATTTATGAAAAAAGAAAGCTTCAAAATTGAAATTTTATTTTTTATATATTTAATTAATGATATTTATATTTATTTTAATTAAATTATAATAATTCTTACTTCTTTTTTTTGGTGTCGAGGACCAACGAGATGTGAAGGCATTTGGAAAGTTGATTCAGTGGAAATTATTAGTGTTCCTACTTGAATGCCATTAACTCCCAAGCTTGATGCCCTAAGTCCCAGGTCAAGATGAAAATAGATGAGATTTAAATAATTTAAGATTCAATGTCACATCTCACCTCACAGGACTTCAATTTTATAAGTACAATTACCATTTTACCCTCAACGGGCCTCTGTCCGTCAAGAAAGAGGGTTGGAGTACTTATAATGCACGTCAATAATTTAAAAACCCGAGAAGCATCCCGAAGAAAGAAGGTCAAGAGTTCAATACTTGATGTGCATGTCACGTATAAAACTCGGGGTAACCCGAGCTTCTGACACAGCACAAGTTTGTACATGATTAAAAGACTCAATTCCATATTAATAATTTGATTCTTTTGAAATGGTTGGATCGGATATCCAATTCAAACCAAATATATTTATATTTCTATCAAATTTTTATAGCCCAAAAATGATGTTATATACAACAAATAATAAAAATTACAGACAAAAGAAACAATGAAAAAGCACTGAACAGTGCCAAATTTAATAGTCAAAGAGTAGTTTTAAAGGGACTTGGGACAATTTATTTACCAAGGCCAAACATGGGGCCGCTTCAACCCGATGGCCATGCTTCCCTCAGTGGGGTGCCAAGTCAATGAAGGAATTTAATTTTAACACTCTGTCACATGTTAGCCATGACTGAGACGAAGCGCATTTAAAATAACTTGTCTCCTCCGCCATGAAAATACTAGCCTTTATGAGCAGAGACATGCACAAGAACATGGATGGCAATCAATGAAGGAGCATGCATGGCTTTCATCTTTTCAGACATATTATATATATATATATATATATATATATATATATATATATATATATATATATATATATATATATATATGAAACAAATATTCTCTGTGTGTGTGCACATGCATGCATGAGTGTGTGTGTTTTGCATCATTCTTTCTTTCTCTCTTTTGTCCTTCCCCCCACCTGACTGCTTCTTGGAGTCATGTTTGGAGGTCGTGGCTCATTTCAGCTTGGTGGCGCATTTGGGAGGAGCGCAACAACAGAGTCTTTAAGAGCGCAACAACAGAGTCGCCAGATTCTGTGGCTCGTATTGTGCAAGGGGATGTCCAGTTTGTCATTTGGTTGAAGCGCCGATGTCCGTCTGCGGCTAGGTGACGGTGCTGCGCCGTCTTTTCCCTCTCTCTTATTTTTCTCTGCACTGTATTGTATATTTCTCTTTCCTGATTTTGTTTTTGCAGTTTGTTTTTGCGGATGTACCTAGGGGACCTCTTGTCCCCAAATTTTGTTATATATTCTCAGTTTATCGACTCTCTCTCTCTCTCTCTCTCTCTCTCTCTCTCTCTCTCTATATATATATATATATATATATATATATATATATATATATATATATATATATATATATATATATATATATATATATATATATATGTGTGTGTGTGTGTAGGTGCGCGGCAGTTGGTTGGGCATGGGGGCAGCATGTCACGAGGTGATAGAGAAGGAGTTGAGTAAGTCAGCAGGCAGCAGCCGGGATGGAGAGACGAAGATCGCCATCGGCTGCGCTCTTTCTTCAACTGCAAGTGATGTAAACAAAGGGCTGGCTGCTCTCTATCTATCCGACTCTCCTTCGTCATCCATCATAATCTCTCTCCCTCTCTCTCTCTCTCAAATCAACAAAGGTTGGCCCATCTTGACCACACAGAACCCACTAGACGTTCAGATTCACTCCACCTCCTCTTCCTCATCCAATCATCCATCGTCTTCCTTCTCCCACTGTAACTCCACAAATGAACACAGTGAAGGAGAATTTCTTCTTCCATTGACGTGATGAGAAAAAAACTATTGTTAATCGTTTCACAGAGAGAGAGAGAGAGAGAGAGAGAGAGAGAGAGAGAGAGAGAGATGTTCATTGTGGTAGGACCCAGTTCTCAACAAGCCAAAGGAAGAAATCTGATTTCTCTCTCGCTCTCTCTAATGGGGCCACCATCGTTGTATTCAACAATTTGACGTAAAGTTGCTTCCTGGTCGTCCCATTTCAATATATGCAAGAAATGTTCTACAAGTTAAAGCAATAGATCGTTCTAAACATACTGCACAATCTTCTCTCTCTCTCTCCATTGCGCGTGCCTTTTACATGAGGTTCTTACTATTGGTAATTAATTCAATAAAAAAAAAAAACAAGATCAGGACCTAACTCATAGAAAATATGTTAAAATGGAGTCACAAATTGACATGACATCGTTTGCATCACTCTGTAAGCAACGATCGTATTGACCGATCGATTAAGCTAGTTACTTGTGTATAGTACTCAGTGGTGACGGGTCCCCCCTTGGGTGACAAATATAATGCATGCACATGCTCCATTCAAAGCTACGATTGGAAGGGCGCAACAATGTTATTATTAATACCCTCAACCAAAGATGATATATATATATATATATATATATATATATATATATATATATATATATATATATATATATATATATATATATATATATATATATATATATATATATATATATATATATGTTGGGGTCCTTTACAATTTTAAAATTTATTATTAATACCCATTAACCAAACATTATATATATATATATATATATATATATATATAGTGGCATTCTCCCAGCACAAAAAATTTCTACTAAACAGGGAGTGGGAAGCCAAAAGATTTTACTTAAGGGCATTGAACTGTCTTATTATTGCAATGGGTTGGGTGCATGTTGGGCTACAGAACAGTGGCTTAAGTCTGGTTGTGGGCACTGGCGATGCCTGAGTCCAGCATTATCATAGTAAAACTTTTGTAAGAGTTTACTCAGACTCACCAGTAGGAGAGAGAGAGAGAGAGAGAGAGAAAGAGAGCTAGGCTATGAGCGGGAGCGAGGGAAGGGGGCAGCAGGGACCATGGCCCCCAAAAGTTCTAAAAATAAAATCATGTTAAAATTTTTAAAGTTTCTGTTTGACCCATGTACTTTTTCTTAAAAAAAAGGATTGGCCCCTGTGAAGATTTTTGGAAAATATTATTTTGCGGATCGTCGAGTGTCCGGCCCTCACAACAACGACATCCTAGCTCCGCCCCTGGTCATGAGAGGGTTGGTGCACTAGTGTTGAAATGGGTTGAAATGGGTAGCTCGGCATACGGTCACAACCCTAAACAAGTGGGTGTTTAACCTCTAGAAACCTCGTGTATGAATAAGTCCACGACAAAAGCCTATAGTCCTAGGGTTGGGCAGAAACATATATATATATATATATATATATATATATATATATATATATATATATATATATATATATATATATATATATATATATATATATATATATATATATATATATATATATATATATATATATATATATATCGTAACAATCTTAGTTTGAGATTGGCTTTTCTTGTCTTCACTATATATATATATATATATATATATAGTTTTTTTTGTTATCTAGTATTATTCATGTGTTTTTCTCTTTGTTTTTCTTTCAACCAAAATGGCCGAAGTCATCATTCACTTTCTATACATATATAGAGAAAGAAGCGAAAATTGGAGGCATTTCTTCAATTTAAAAATATTGGAATGCCAAAGTATTTCTAAGTTGCATGCAATATGAACTATATTTCAATTCATGAAAAGTTTACATCTATAGATGAACCGATATACAGGAGAATCAGTTGCTTGTTGATTAATTTAACTCTTAGAAAAAATAAAAAAGTTGGCTGGGCGACCATTTCCATTAATGTAAATAGCTGGATGATTAAAAGAAAATTATGTTTAAGGCCACAACTAGCGCCGTGGAAGGAATTTTTTTTAAGTAATCAATGGATGTTTTAAATTATATATTTAATAAAATAAAAAATTAAGACATACAAATTAATAAGACCGTTATTTATAAAACAGAGGCCCACTTAGGCTCATTAAGAGGTCCTTCGGGTACGAGTGCAAGGAATCTGAATTGAATTTGGTGACCGGTAAGGGTGAACAACGAGCTAGAGCTAGACTTGTTAAAGCTCGGCTCGTCAATGAATCCAATCCGAGTCATTTGCTTAATGAGTCGAGCTCGAGTTTATGAGTCGACTCGTTCAAATAATCGAGTTGAGTTCGAGCTCAACACATAACTGCCAAGTTGAGCTCAAGCCTTAATAGAGTTTGTTGAACCTTAATCTAGTCAATATAGTCTAACAAGTTTACGAGTTTATCGAGTCTTAATCGAGTCGAGTTCAAGCTCAACAAGTAACGATGAATATCAATTCATTCAAACGAGTTTGTCGAGTCAAGCTCGAGCTCAACACGTAACTGTCGAGTCGAGCTTGAACTACTTCCGTCGAGCTATTCTCGAGCTCGAGGGTTCATTAGTCGAGCAGAGCTCGAGCAGACTGAACTCCGCTCCGCTCAACTCAGCTTGTGTTCACCCCTAGTGACCGGGTTCGCATGAACCAGTCAGTCCGACGAGTTAAGATACACGCCTGGAAACCATTAACGGGTCTTGTCGGGTTTTTGGTCAATAAAAAAACAATACACATGATTTTGAGCCTCTTTTTGCCGGAAAAATTTTAATAATTTTATATTTATCTTAGCATAAAAAAGTAGCAAAAGGGAAACACACATGCGTGCGTGCGCCCTAACCGCATTTAAAAATGCCAAATTAACGCAATTAGCGACTCATCGGCACGACTTTATATTAAAAATGCAAATCTTAAAACCCGCTTTAATTATTTCCCTCGCCACATTAAGTTCGTCCAATTGCGCCGGATCGTGCAGAGAACATGTTCTCCCCGCCATTAAAAAAATCTTGACCAGAAAAAAGAAAACAACGACCAACTCGTTGGGGCACTAAACATTCGATGCCGCCACCATGATGGGAAATTGTTGCCGCCGGTTTCCGGCACCACCGTCGCCGGCGGTGGTCGGACATTTCGACTTAGAGACGACAATTTCAGGCTAAACGGAAAAAAATAATATGGATATTCGCCTTTAAAATCTTATAAAACTATAGAAAAATAAAGACGTTCGGTCTGTTACCACGTGTCGTGTCTTTTGGGACGTCGTTGCCGGACAGAGTGGAGGTGGGCTCGGCGTGGGTCCAAACTTGCAAACTGGGCTCGAGCCCATGTGGGGTCTGACACGATCAGCGGTCGCTCAGTGGGCACCATAAGTAGCTGCGTGCATCCCACTCGTCCTTTTGTTTTATTTTTTTGAGAGAACTGAGTTTCACCGTATTACTCGCCGATTATTTGCCTTTATGTTTTAATGGATCCGGCGAGCTCCTAATTTGTCCGGGTTCCAGCCAACTCAAAAGGTGAGACACGTGACCGGAGCTCAGTGTTGCATGAGGAGGTTGAGGCACATGGCCGGGACACTCATCCATGAGAGGCGGCGAGGGACGCTTGTCTGATAGGCTCACATGCAAGTGATTCAATCTACACCAAAAGTTTTTTTTATATATACAGTATTCCAATTTATGTTTTTTAATTTGTTTTTATGTATACAGTATTTCGATCTATTTTTTAAAATTTGTAGATTTGATGGTTTATAAGAAATGGAGTTAGACTTGATTAACGCTCGACAATACAAGCTCGACTTGATTAAGGCTCGGTAAACTTAAATGAGATTTTGTAAAAACTCTCGTAACTAATTAACATCAATATGTTTTTTTTAATTAAAAAATAATCATATACTGAAAAAATTGCTACACATCATTCTCGAGTAGAGTCTAAATTTAACCGTAATTCGAACTCAATTCGATTATTTAAACGAATTAACTCATGAACTCGAGCTCAGGCTTGAACTCAATCTTACGAGTGGAGGTTGTTGTTTTAGAGGCGGCGAGTTTTGGAAAAAGTCGGGGCGATTTATGTATGGGGACTGGGGAGGTGCCAGAGGGTTCCGGAGCTGGAAAAAAGAAGGCTGGACGAACTTGGTTTTCCCTCGCTTCACGTGGAGCCATGCTTTTGTTGGGCAGCACGTGGAACGTGACCAACTTCGTGCCAAATCTCATGATTTTGCTTCCTCCACACGACAATCTCCCCATTAAGAACCAGCAAAGTCGTTGGATTTCATGAACTTGGTCAGATCCGCTCCCACGCTCTAAAGAAAAAATACAGATTCTTTCCGCAGGCTTTTAACAGAATCAATCAAAAAGTATTGTTATTTGCTCAACATCCATGACAACACAATGTGATTTCTTGAACGGTGCTGGTACTTTTTTTTCATTGTTTCTCTTTTAATCAACCATCATGTTAGATGAAGGGTTTTGATTAGAATATATATATATATATATATATGATCTAACTCTCTTTTACGTTTACATAGAAAAAGGGTACACATACTTGGATTATTACAGCACATGCATAAGTTTGGGTATTTAAATTTTTGATCTTTGTGGGCATGAAGATTTAGTTTCCATCTCTCTCGCTGTGTGGATGGAAAACTAGAACTGCCATTTTTGTATCGCATTACTGGTTGGTAGGTGGAGATCATGTGAAGAAGATCTAGATTTTCAACGATCAGGAACTAATTTCATGAAGTAGTAGAGCGCAACGGTCGAATTCACGAACACGTTCGTATTCCAAGAATGCTCTAGTAGTTATAGGCAAGTGTTGCCTTCAATTTCACATGTGACTGCCCTCAACACCTCATGGTGAAGCCTGAATCTAGAGCCGTTCATTTCCAAATCAATGGCCTTGATTCTTATATGTCGCTTTCCGTTCACAAAATGGCAGTCTGGCTCTATTTGGTAATGGCGCTCTGAGGCACCAAGAAAAGATTGGGAGCAACCAAGCCATAAATTCGGATTCATTTCTTCCAATTTGGTTCAAATGATCGTATGAGGTGACCAGTTGTTTCATTTACTACACACAATTCATTGTCGTCTTCATGCAATCTTCCCTATTCGGCAAGCCTTGCAAATCCAGAACAACTAAGTAGTTTCTCTGGTTGTACAAGCAAAGAAACGCAATGTGGCTTCGTCGTTTTCCGGCGGACGGCACGAAGTCGACCGGCTGCCGGCGATTTTGCAGAAGAAAGCTTAGCGGAAAACTAGATCAGTTCTGCACTCAACTCCCTGTTTTGGAAAGAAGATGGTGGTTGTGGGCCTTTAATGGCAGAAATTGGTTAGGGGTTTCTTTTCTTTGGCACCATTATAAAGGGTGATCAGAAGAAGGTGATCCACTCATGGCAGAGAACTGGGAAACTTTGAGGATTCAATTATTAAAGGCGCAATAACAGATGCTGTTTGTTACACATTTACTGTGGAAAAATTTTACTCAATATGACAACAAGATGTTTCTTTCACCAAGAAAGATTTTAACCGTATTGAGATTCATGGAGAAGATGGTGAAAAGATCTAGTGAGAGAGAGGGAGAGATTTAATTGGCAGTGAAAAATTTTTGGAATGGTTTGATTGTGTTTGTTGGTAAATGCCATTATGCCAATGATGGTGCAGCTTTCTTTCTGAAAATGACCTGCATGTCCCCTCTCTCTGCGGGGTCGGGGAGCCGTCCATCTTGGCGATGAACGGCCGTAGAAGGCCATCTCTCTCTACATTAGTCAGAGAAAGATTATGGCATGTTTTAGAGAAAGAATCTGAACCCTCCATGCTTCATGATGGACGGTTCAGGTGTTGACACGATGCCATCTCTTTCTGTCCATGTATCTCTTCTTTCTCTGCTTTGTATCCGTAGCAGTCTGGCTGTGTACTTATTTCCACTCTGTAAAAGCAATCTGATTCTGGAAAACAAGTTTTAAGGAAATATATTGTGGCGTCCTCGCCGGCGAGGACGCACTTGTTCCGGTTCTAGATAGGCCGCCGGCGACCGGAAGTTGCATCTACAGAGAAATGAATGCAAACATAAACGTAGCTTCATCAACAGTTAATCGGAAAATTTTGGTTTGGATTATCATGGGAACAACTAAGATATTTTAGAGGATTTTCTCGACTTGAAGTTACAATCAACTTTCTCTTTGCACAAGGAAACGGCCAATCTATACTTTATTTTCTTGCTAATCGTGAAGAACCCACATTATACAACGCTCCTAATTTCCTCTGCTTAATAAAGGCAAACGTTTATTAGAAAGATTAATTATGAACGTAGAGTAATTGCACTCTAAGTTCTCGTAGAAAAGGCTAAGAACATAAACGCCGGTGACCTGAAGAGGTCGCCGGTCAACGGCTCCGGTGGGAGGGGGCCGGGCACTCAACGGAAAGACCAGAAAGCCGGGGTCAGAGGTTGACTCCGTTCCGTTCAGTTCAGTTCAAGCTTAACCACAAGCGGTAACCGAAGTTAGTTGCCTAAACCAAAAAATTAACCACCGTAACGATTGCATTCCCTAGAGAGAGAAACACGACGACCATTCTATAGAGAGAGAGAGGAAAAAAAGCGAGGAGAGAGAAACAGGGCAGTGTCTTAGAGAGAGAATGAGAGAGACTTTTGAGGGTGAGAATTTAGAGAGAGAGAGAGAGAGAGAGAGAGAGAGAGAGAGAGAGAGAGAGAGAGAGAGAGAGAGAGGGCGTGCAGACATGAAGGAGGAGGAAGAAGAACTTGTAAGTAAAACAAGTAACCGCAAGGGCCGGTCAACGCCAATTGACCAGGGGAGGGAGAGGGAGGATGGGTTTTTTTTTTTAATAAAAAAATAAATTAAAAGAAAACGTTGGGTGCAACTAATAATTAAGATTTTCTTTTTTTAGTAATTTTTGCCTTCCATTTTTCATTGCCCTTTACTGAAGTAAGAGAGAGAGAGAGAAAGAAGAGAGAGACAGATAGAGAGAGAGAGGGTCGTCAGGGGTTGTTTTTATTTATTGAGGGTGACGATGAGGCTTTTGCCTCGATGCTCTTGGTGGTGTTGTTGGGGTGTGAGGGAGCGCCTCTCTCTCTTTCTCTCTCTAAGATATCTATCTATCCCTGTGAGAGCGATTTCGTGTCTGGGGAATTGATTGGTGCCTCTGTGTTCTCTGGTTTGGCTGTCGAAATCATCTGGTGGGGAGGAGGAAGGAGGGATGCGGACGAGGAGGGGGATGTGCTACCCGAGAGTGAGGTTGGTGGAGGAGAAGAGGGGGGAGGAGAAGAGGAAGAGGGCGGTCTGGCATCAGGATATCCGGCGGAAACGCCGGAGAACGGAGCCGGACGGTGAAAGAAGGGATAACTTTTTCGACCAACTTCCCGACGACCTCGTCCTCTGCATCCTCTCGAAGCTCAGCTCCCGGGCGTTGTCGCCGGCGGATTTCGTCAACGTCCTCCTGACGTAGGCCCCCTGCGCATCCCATCCTATTCGATTTATCGATGAATGGAGTCTGAGTGCTGAACATTTTGTTGGGTTCTGATTTTTGTTTTCCTACTTATTTCAGGTGTAAGAGATTGAACGGGTTGGGATTGAATCCGGCGGTGCTGGCGAAGGCTTCCGCCGGGGTTCTGTCCGTTAGGGCGTCCAAGTGGTCGGAACCAGCTCACGCGTTCCTGAAGAGGTGCGCAGACGCCGGCAACGTTGAGGCGTGCTTTACCCTCGGCATGGTAGGTTCCGTTTTCTTGCCTGCCGGAGTTCCGGTTTTCTCATTCCCCTTCATTCTCTCTTTGTTTCTCTGCATACCGGAAACAGCCATTTCTCTGTAAACCAGAAACAGTCGCCGACTTTATTCTTATTCAAATGAAAGCCTTTGATGACGATTCTTCACTAGAACCAGTAACCCCATTAAGCCCCTCTCTCTCTCTCTCTCTCTCTCTCTCTCTCTCTCTCTCTCTCTCTCTGCGTGTTGGTCCATACCCAATAACGATGAGAGATTTTAGAATTTCAGATACCAAAAATTTCTTCCTCTTCTCTCTTTCTCTCCCTGTCTCGCGCTCTGATCTTGATTGATGGTGGTGCATTTGGGATGGACAGATACGGTTCTACTGCCTAGAGAATCGGGGGAGCGGGGCCTCGCTCATGGCTAAGGCGGCGATTGCGTCTCACTCGCCGGCGCTCTACTCGCTGGCCGTGATCCAATTCAACGGCAGCGGCGGGACCAAGAACGACAAGGACCTCCGCGCGGGTGTCGCGCTCTGTGCTCGCGCTGCCTCCCTTGGCCACATCGACGCCCTGCGAGAGTTCGGCCACTGCCTCCAGGACGGTTACGGAGTCCGCCAGAACGTCGCCGAGGGCCGCCGATTCCTCGTTCAGGCCAACGCCCGGGAGCTCGCTTGCGTCCTCTCCGCCTACTGCTCCGGCAGCGGCGCCATCCTCCCGCAACACCACCACCACCACGACCAAAGCCACCATCCTTCGAGCCCTTCACGGTTCCGGTACGACCCCACGAGGTTCCGCCCTTGGCTTGCGAGTCTTATCGAAAGCCGGTGGCAGTCGGCCGGGTGCCCGCTACTCAGCGACTTCGGGTGCAACGTCCCGCCTCCCGAGTCCCACCCAGCGAACCGGTTCCTGGTAGAGTGGTTTGCCATCCGGCCGCCGGAGGGCGGCCTCCGGCTGTGCTCTCACGCTAGCTGCGGCAAGCCCGAGACGAGGAAGCACGAGTTCCGTCGGTGCTCCGTCTGCGGCAACGTGAACTACTGCTCCCGCGCGTGCCAGGCGCTCGACTGGAAGATTCGCCACAAGCACGAGTGCTTGCCTCTGGGGAGGTGGCACGACGGTGAAGATGAGGAAGATGGTGGCGACGAGGACGATGAAGACGACGTTGATGGCGAGGAGGAGGACGAAGACGAAGAGGACGACGAACTGGACAGAAGAAACGACGATGTCAATGGTGATTCAGTGTCAATGCTGAGCGACGGTGCCATCACGCGGTGAGGAGAGCGAGAGAGAGAAAGAGAAATGGCAGTGGCTTGTACAGTTCGTTTTTTCCTTTATTTTTTTCTCTTTCTTTTTCACTCTAGATGTCTCACGGCAAGAAGATGAAGTTCGTGTACCATAGAATAGAGGGCAAAAACCGGCCATGGAAAAACATAGAAGTTAAAAATTTGTTTAACCATTTCATTATCTTTGATGCTGTTCTTCTTTTCAAGCTTCTTTTGATTTTTAATGGTGGTGCCCTCACTGTGCGTGAAGACGAAGAGCATTTATGTCAAGTCGGGGAGAGCATCAGATCCCGTTTTAGGCAAATGGTAGGTTCGTTTCTCATCTTTGTCGTTGGGTCATGACTGTGAGCAGTGACTGTGCGCTGCGACTCACTGTTCTCTTCTATCAGCTGCTGCTCGTCTACTGTGCTCCAGACGTGTACTAGATTCAGACTGCCATAAATGGGACACGCAGTCCTTGAAGATGTGTGAGAGAGAGACCGCTAAAGAGAGAGTTTGAGAATAGCGATACTGCAGGCTTTTGGTTGGTGGAGAAAGTAAAAGGGTTGTGGGTGGTGGAAGAATCTCTGATATGTGTAAGTTCCTCGTCAATGGAGATAAAAGGTTTCTTGTCGCCACCCTCGTAGCCATGACACATATGTAGAGAGAGATGGTCGTGCCGAATCTTTCGCCATTTTGTTGATGAGGACGATAAAAGAAGAGATGAAGAAGTAATTAGAGAATTGTGTGGTTGATCTTTGATCTTCTTCATTAATGCACACAAAAAGGGTTTTCAATCCGTTAGAAGAATCTGCTGCATGTTCTTCGTTAATGGAAATAATTGAGGCACTCTGGCAGGCAGGGGAATCTGACTGTTCGGCATTTCTTGAAATTATAAGATCGAGATATTCAGTAACCACGGTTCATTTCTACAAATAACAGGAGTTCAAGTAGCATGGACCTGTAAATTTTGCTGTCTGCAAAACTTTCAGAGCGCGCTGAAATTTCTCTTCATTCTTTATGAACTTGACAGCAAAAGCATGCGTAATTTTTTCCAAAGGCAAATCAAGCATCTCCACGCCATGCGTGAAAGAGCAAAAAAGCAAAAGAAGTTGGTCTTTTCACTTTTCATCTTTTACCATACGGTAAATAAAATATTTTCAGGGCAATAGATTATGTAGGGAAGATGTAAAGCAAAAAGGGAAGCATACGACGCATGCTTTAACTTCAAACCTGGTCAGAAAAGCAACAGAAGAGCCGTAAATGGCATGTAGAAGCAAAGGTGAAATTGACCAAACCAGAACAAAAGAGAAGGTGGGGAAGGGAGGGAACACGATTCCTGTTCCTCCCAAGGCAGACTGTCACTGGGGCAGGACGGCAAAGACGACGACCTTCAGCCGTAGATTGCAAAAAAACAAAACAGGTTTCCACTATTTTAAAAAATAGCTCGTCTCTTTTACACGCTGAAACTATACATTTTCACCTCTTAACTTTTATGCAATACGTATATACGGCGGCTAGCTGCCGACAATGGCCGCTTCTGCGTTCTCTTTGAAGTGGACACTTCTGCCTTACTGGAATTGCAAGGGCGCCTTTGTTGGGACCAGGCGATAGAGAGAGACGGGTATGTGATGGGCCTGCTTTGTGAGATCCGGACCCTTGGTTGTGTGGAACGGACGGTGGGGATGGCCGGTACGGGTCTTGGTGGGTCACCGGAGATCTCGGATGGGGCCTGAAAATCTTCGTGGGGACACATCCGGCCGGTCTTTTGTGTAGACAATGGAGATAAGGGAGGGCGTGGTCATGGGGTCCATCTCGCCAATGGAAGCCTGTAGGTGAAGCTGTCCCGGACTCGGGAAAGTGAGGGAAAGAGGGCCGGTGCGGCTCATTTTTGCTACAACCTACGGCTAAGATATGGACGTTTGGTGAGCTGGCCGGAAAAAATGGCTGACACGTGTTTGGTGTCGGTGTTTCCGGCAGGGGGCGCATGCGTGCTCACACACACAAAAAGAAGATCTTTTAAGATGAGCAAGAGAATTACGACCCATCGACAAGCAAAGAGCCAAACCTCATCGCTTGTTCTTCTTATCTGTAGGGTCCAGAGCTGCTTGTGTGATTGCGTTTGAGATATATGATGATTGGTGAAATGAAATGCGAGGACGGATTCATATGAATTTGCCTTCAGATCGTAGTTTAAGTTCCAATAAGAAGTATGATTTTTAGCTTCATAAATTTACAGCCATGTGCATGTTTATTTTCTTGGAGTTCATTTGAAATATTTAAACATCAAGTTGATTAATTAACTGTACTGATTTCATCTTTCGATTGCTAATAAAACCAAGACTACTCCATCTGAATGGTTCAGTTCATCAATCAAGCCATTTTAGCAATAAGTTCTCCAGAGCTGCAAATTTGAGCAATAGGAAACTGCAAATTTTAATAGAATTAGCATCCTATTGTTTGGGCATGGGCCGTTTGATCAAATTTGGATTCCCCAAATCACGATCTCCAGCCGCAGATCTGATCCGGTAAAAAGATTCATTCTGTTCATAAAAAAGTTATGAGCTAGCACTAATAAAGAGTTCTTTTTCTGATTCATCTTAAAATCTCGATTCAAAATCATGGTGCAACGTACAGATCCCTTTGTTCCTTAGTCTTGCACAGCTGTGCCGAATGGTGGGTGAAAAAGTAGGAGCACTAGTGGGATTTGGTGCCTTACATCTCGACTCTTATTCAGCTGTGCAAAGTTTAGGTGCAGTTAAGTTCATAAGAAAGGTTTATATATATATATATATATATATATATATATATATATATATATTAAGCGAAGCACCAACAACTATATCCTGCAGTCTTAATCACCATGTCCTGTAATTCACTTTCTCTCTCTCTATCCAAAATGGCAAACTCCAAAAACCACAAAGTGCAGTTTTAAGGACATTGTATTGTAGTTCAATTAATGATTCTCTCTCTCTCCCTGACATACACACAAACACTTAGAGGGGATCATCATAGCTGGTGGAGCAGTCAATAAGGTAAAAGACCTATGGGTCGTTCCATTCCTATGAATGGTCGAGCAGTCAGTCAGGTAAAAGACATTGTGGGCAGTTCAGGTCCTGAACTGCAAATAGTAGCATGGGTGACACTCTAGTTGATGGGGTGTACTATAGGTCCACTATGTTCTGAACCAACGTTAGACCTGGGGTCATAGCTGGGTGAGGCAGCCTGGTCGTAGCCACATGTGAGCTGTCCACACTAGCTCTTTAAAATTTCTTGATTTTTACATTAACAAATTTAATATTTACTTTTGTACATATGTAAGTGCCCCTCTAGATATTAATGTTTCTAAACAGGTGTCTTTCAAGCTAATTTTTTTCGCTCCGCCCCTCTTTCTTTCTTTCTCTCTCTCTCTCTCTCTTTTCATGAATGGAGTGTTTGGCAGCAAGAAATGTTTAGTGAATTGCTGTGAAACTTGTTCTCAGGGTTATCAAACACCCCCTTGGTGGGCAAACAGATTGGAAGAAAACAATTGAAGCTCAACTACCATGAACTTTGGAGGAAATTAAGAAAGGGAAGAAAACGGAAAAGTACAGGAATATTAGGTCAACAGTTGTTTTAGGAGCAGGACAACATGTTCGTGGCGATATGGACAGATCTTGTGGCGGCAGCCAAAGTGCTGCCTCTGGGTTTCTCACCTCATCACTTCCCAGCTCCAATTAAAATGGGAGAATGCCTCCACAGGGCCCATCTCAAAAGCTTCCAGCCACATTAGGTCAAAAGTAGCTGTAGTTCTACATGGTTATATACAATATCTTGGAAAAAAAAGGAACACACATCACATATTAAGAACTAAAGGTCACAAGAACAATGTATACATTTATTTTGAAAGGAAATTAATCAACAAGAACTTACATTTTTGCAGGTAATAAGTAATTTTTACATGTGACACCTTATGAAGCATTAACATAATTATCAAACGACTCAGAATTATTTGATTATATGTGAAAAACATAAGCAGAAAGAATGTTATGGATTCTCAGATGTGATTTTGCAAACTGAATGAAAAGATATAACATTTGTAGTATTAATCAATAGGTAACAGGTGTCTTTGAAGCTTGCAATTCAGTGGCATAGAAAGTGTCACAGAAACATAAACACCAAGCAAATTGAAGCATAATTATAATAAACAAACCAAGTTGTATACTTTTATATATCGTACAAGTATGTCTCAAGGGGAACAAATATATAGTACAAGAATTACTATATAAAAATATGATTTAAGGGTAGATGGATCTACTGCTGATCGATCAACATCTTGTGATGTCGCCAGAAAATGCCGTCCCAAACAGCTGTGTTCATATAAAATACTGCACCAGACACCAGACATTAATCTAGAGAGAGAGAGAGAGAGAGACAAAGAGAGCCGATAAAATGGGAATATATTTAACAAAATTTGGGGACAAGAAGTCCCCTAAATACAAAAGCAATCCGCAAAAAACACACCGCAAAAACACACACAGGAAAAGGAAATATACAATACAATGCACAGAGAAGAAGAGAGAAGATGAAAGACGAAGCGGCACAGTCACCCAACCGCAGTCCTGCAACGGCGCTTTAACCGAATGGCAAACTGGACATCCCCCTGCACAAGACGTGCAACAGAATCTGACGAAGAGAAGGAGCCCCTGAAGACCCTGTTGTTGCACTCCACCCAAATGCGCCACCAAGCTGAAATGAGCCACGGCCTCCAGACATGACCCCAGGAAGCAGTCAGGTGGGGGGAAGGACAAAAGAGACTGATCACATGAGTGTTAGGTAGATTAGAGAGAGATTCACTATTTTCCCATGAATTTATGTGTAAATCAATTAGATGAACGCATAGCTGTTTGTATGGAAATCCGTCTTAATCACATGAGTGTTAGGTAGATTAACTATTGAAATCAAAGAGACTGATCGTACGTGAGGAGATTCCAATCCACCAAGCAGCAAACAGATGTTAAGTAACCGACATTCACTTTCAATCATCTACCTGGGATAGTGAAGTGGAAGTCCCAACTTTTTAACCAAACACGAACACGTGATTAGGTGAGAAATTATTCACTTTGCACTGCTCCGCTATCTTAATTCCGAGTGCCATTAACATACCTTCCAGTAGTTTTGAAGCAAATAGCCAATTTATGAATGTCACCGGCATCAGCACCCGCACCCTGCACTATGGTGACATAGGTCACAATCCATGCACGGCTGTGCTTATATATATATATATATATATATATATATATATATATATATATATATATATATATATATATATATATATATATATATATATATATATATATATATATATATATAGAGAGAGAGAGAGAGAGAGAGAGAGAGAGAGAGAGAGAGAGAGAGAAAAGAACCGGGTTTGTATCTCAAACCATTTAGGTCGGAGACAAAAATCAAATTATCGAATAAGAACAAATGACTCAGATAACATATATAATCATTTTTTATGGTGGAAAATCTAATATTTTTCATGAAAAAACAACTTGAATTGGCATGTTTACATTTTGTTCAAGATGTTAATGCATGCATAATTTGAATTGTCGGAAATATAATTTCGTTTTACACTCTTTGGAAGAGTGCACGCCAATGAATCGCAGCTGTTCATTTTCACGGTCACATGAGTGAATGATTTCCGTGGAGAACTGTTCCGCATCCATTGGTACTTACGAGCAAGCAGATCTTTTCCCTTGTGATGAAAATTTAGCTTTTATGTGAAAACTGTGACCTTCTGCACTTTTTCTACATCACTTGCTGATTTTCCTAAAAAGGATGAAGAAGCCATCATTAATGTGAAACTAAGTCTCTTTCCCAGCATCCAAGGGCAACCATATGCCTCCCCGAGGAGTACTAGTCACATGAAACTTGGGAAAAGGATTCTCGTAAGAGCAAAGGAGTTGACAGAAAATTTTCTCAGTATTATGGAAAGCTGTGCTGTGATCTTTGAAATGATTTGCCAGGCAATCAAACATGCTTTAAAGTTAAGGAATATTTAGCAAAGTTTAGTTATACTCAAACCACTTAATATTAATTCCCCTTCCTAACAAAGTTTATATAAACTGTAGTTTTCGGTGAGCGAGAGCCACCGGAGTTAGAGACAAAGCTGCTTTCTTTCCCTTGCTTTCAGGGTTTAGAGTTGCATCGGTACTAAGTGGTCAGATCTTTACATAGGCCAACTTGCATGTACGACCCACCCTCTTTATGGTACATGAGCATAACCTCCTATAACTTTCAAACTAGAAATGTGTCTCGAATGCACCCCGAATCTGCATGTTTGAGTTATGCCCTCAAGTAGGGGCAGAGTCAAAAATTTTTCATGGAGAGGACTGAATTAAAGTTTCCAAATTTTACCAGGTGCCAAAATATCATTTTTTAAAATTTCTATATCAAACAAGTGAAATTTTCTAAAATTTGCGAATATTGTTAAGTGCACCACAACATGGGAGGAAATAAGTCACTTCCCTTTTATTTGTTTCATTAAAAAGGCTTGATTGTGCAAAATTTGTAAGGATATATAAATGGAGATATAAATTGTTACTCAATCTCATATCATTTTCTATTGCAGCGTATCTAATTGAATTCAACACGTATGCATCCTTGTCACAAGGAAAAGGATTCCTGCAAAGACAACAGGATACAAAAAAATACACCAACTGGACCATGATGTGCCTTGTCTTCACATAGTTTGCAAGAAACCTTTTCGTGTGTCTGTAAGCATCTTTGGTGCATGCAGGCCGAGCTGGCTCGGTCGGCTTGAACTCGGCCTCAGCTCAAGCTTGGTGGCTCGAACTTGTGCTGAGTTAGAGTCCACTAGCTCGAGCTCGGCTTGAACTTGAGTCGAGCTAAAGCGTGACCACGACAAAGGTCCAAAATCATCAATAATGGAGCCTTTTTAATGTACGTGTCAAGTTCATAGAAATCTAGCTCAAAGTTACTTGACTCTACAATTGACGGCTTGCAAAAGAAAAACAAAACAAAATGTTGGTGCTTTCTAGCTCAGAAGCTTCATGTAATCAAATCATGCACGTGATGGGTCCCCATGTTCATAGCACGCACACCATGCATTTAGATGTCTTCTTTAAAAATGCACCAACCATCCATTCGTCAGTCGCTCGATATGTTACTTTAATTTATTAGAAACCTCGACATACATGCTCTTTTACACAAACGCAAGTAACTTATTAAATTAATCTACAATTTGCTACATAGAGCGCTAATCATATATATATATATATATATATATATATATATATATATATATATATAGGGAGAGAGAAAGAGAGAGAGAGAGAAAGAGAGAGAGAGTATATTTATTTGTATATATTTTTCTTGCTAACTGATGAGGGAAAACTGAAAAGTGCTTGCAGATAAGAGTTCTAGCTAGAGCGCACGATGCTTGATCGAAAGATAACAAATAAAGATTCGCAGATGATGACTACTTTAGAGTAAAAGTTAACAAGAAAAACAACTATGTTAATAATTAAACAAGATAAGGCCCTTCTCCTATTGCATCCCTGCTGTATTTGGCTTCCACTTTGCTTTCTCCAATCCATTTTATATTAAAACATTTCTTTCCGCGTCTCATCTCCCATCCGTTGATAGCGATCATGGAGACTAAAGAGAGCGAGAGAGACAAAGTTCAACTACTAAGGTCGAGTGTCCAAGCAGTCTTCCACTCTCTAGAACGCTTCCACTTGCCCAACTTGTCTAGCAGCGTTCTGCGGATGCCACCAACCTCGGGTGCTTGATGCCATTCAAGTGTCCCTGCAAGAAATCAACCCATTGGCGGCGGCTAAAACTGCAGCAGATTGGAACAAATATCTTGGCCGTTGATATTTTTCTGCCGGCATGTCATGAGACTTCGTTTCTTGTAGCGTACTCGACCATAATAGTAGAATTTGATCAAAGCTGGTTATATGCATCACCGCGGAGAGGGTGAGATTCAGCGGAATTGAATACATTAGGGTGTGTTTGTTTCTCGTGGATCCTTAGATTTAAGGTTGTGTTTGATAGCATCGGATCTAAGAGACCAGACTGCGTAAGGATTTAAGGTTGTGTTTGATAGCATCGGATCTAAGAGACCAGACTGCGTAAAAAGGTGTGTTTAAAATATGGATCTCAGTACCATGAATCTAAAATATATGCTACATGTTAAGAATCATGAATTTAAGGTATGACAAAAGAGAGAGAGTGGGGTTCTGATCTTAAATCCATCGATCTGAGATCGTAGGATCTCAAATCACCACAGATCTTAGACCCATGGTGAAACAAACACAACCTAAGGTCAGACACTACATGTGTCGCATTCAACCTTGAATCTACGGGTTTTTACATGTAACATGGATTTAAAATCCACACTACTAAGAAAGCATCTTATACTACATAACTTTTAATGCAGTCACGAATCTAAGATACAAGGCTATCCAACATGCACTACCTTAAGGATGTGTTTGATTTCCCTAAATTATGGATGAGAGGTGATTGAGTTTTTGGGATTTTAGATCTCAAGGTTTTCATGAATGACTACGGATCCATGTATGATTTTTATAACCTAATGCCGATCTCAAATCTGCAGTCGTGGAATCCACTGTTTGCTTCATCGGCGTATTAATTCTGCTAAAGCTGATCTAACATAATGTGTAGTTAAAGGTCATATCGGAATTGACTAAGATATAATTAAAAAAAAAAAAAAGAACAAGAACTTCAAACTAGATTCAAACCATTTGCAGCCGGAGCGGCGGCGGCGCACAAGTTATCTCTTCTGCCTAGTTGTTTGATTCCTGCCTTTTGTTAATTAAAATGTAAGAAACTGGTTCATTATCTAGTGCTTGGTTTACCAAACCAGGTCCCAACCCCCCACCAACCATTGAAGCTCTTAGTTCAGGTCGATTTTAATGACATTCCTCTAGGTGGGAGCTGGGTCTAACCACTTTGGGTCCACCTCGCATTGGCATGCGATATGGACCAACCTCCTTAGCCACTTAACCTGGCCCATGCCTTTTGGTAGTTCAGCAAGTCAAGGCTTTGCACCAGAAAGTGTGACCCTGAGCTCACCTTGCTTGGACTCGAAAGCAAACGTTGAACAAGTCACCAACCAGGAACTTTAAAGATCTCAACAAAGTCGCCACTGGATAAAATCTAGCTAACATCTCAATGAACTGCCAACGACAAAACAATATTAGATAAATCCTGCCATAGTCCTATGAATGATGCAATATCATATATAGTCCAACTCCTATCATCGTGCATTTGATGGCATAATTATCAGGAAATCTGCTTCCTTTTTGTAAAATTCGGCTCCCCGTTTCAATTTTTTCTCCTTAACATCCCATTTGTGGTAATTTCTTGCAAAAAATTTGGTTAAATATCTTGTTTTCTCCAAGGGCGGAGCCAGGATTTTTTTCAGGAGTGAGCCGAACAATCCAACCTCTAGATTCAAGTGGTGTCAAACTAAATCTGAATTCAAACAATACATGGCGCAACTAAAATTTTTTAACTTTTTCATTTTTTTTCCATTGGCTGGGGTGGGGCGATGGCCCAAGCAGGGCCCCCATCCCTCCGCCCTGGCCTCCCCTATTGTTTCCCACAACTTTTTCATTTACTAGTAATTAGGGTTGCGCCCTAGTGGTGGAATCACATATCATAAGACAAAAGAAAGGGCACATTAAAATCTCTTATACAAGTTGATACACACACACACATATATATATATATATATATATATATTTGTATTTGATGGGAGACATATATATGTGTGTGTGTGTGTGTGTCGCCCATCAATTATGAGAGCGTTTGTTTACCAAGGATCTCAAATCTAAGGATTTGATGTTAGACCCACTCTCCCCTTGTTTTTCCACCAAGTCAGGCCTCAGATATGAGGTTTTGACAACATACTAAGGATTTTAAGTTCGGTCTTTGTTTACTTTGTGGGCCCCACACAAAAAAGAAATTTAGGTCAGCCTCGGATTTGAAATCCAAGGCTATCAAACAGTCTTTGACACTATGTTTAATAGCCTCAGATATGATCTTCAATCTGCATTAGGTGAAATCCACTGATGAAACAAACAGTGGATTTCACAGCTGTCCATTTAAAATCCGCATTAGGTTATCAAAGCCACAGATTTGTGGTCTCGGGTGGAGGGATGGGGCTGGCTCGAGGCGGGATTATAGATCTGAGGCTACCAAACACAACTCGAAAGTTTAAGTATTACTGCTATTGTCACCAAAATTTTTAGCTCTGCCACGGGTTTGGATACCAAACTTCAATGTCAATTTGCTGAGCCGATAAAATGGGAATATATAACAAAATTTGGGGACAAGAGGTCCCCTAAATACAAAACAACAATGCCAATTTGCTGGGGATCATGCGCTAAGTCTTGGTGATGGATAATGCAGTGATGTCATGCATTATTTCCATTCCATTTCATATTTGATGGTCTAACAAGAATGTTCTTTCAAAAGACCAAGACCTGTGGCTTGTATTGTTGGTGTTTTTCCATGGATGGTGTTGCTGGTTTGTAGAAACAGCTGATGAGTAGGTGAAGTAGAGGAAACTACTGGCACAGGCACTGTTTTTGAAAAAAACGAAGAAAAAAAATCTTTGTCAGCTGTAAATGTGCTGAATGATGCCTTGTGTATAAAATAAAATCAAGTGGAAAATTTTTGCATTTAGGTGCCTAGCTTTTGATCGTATGTCCAAGTAAATCATGGTAGAAATCCAAATGAACATTTCTCAATATAAAATATGTGACCCTTATAATTAAAGAGATTTTTTCCTAATGTTTATGGAAATTACCGCATATATATATACTTGGCTACTTGGTTTGAAGCCGTTTGGATTTCTACCATGATACCAGGTCCAATGCCTTTGCTCTTCATTCTTATCAACTTTCATGGGTCAATTGGTTTGATAGCTATGCTCCTCCTCCTACCAAAAGTAGGAAGCAATGCTCAGACAGGGCGGAGACAAGGTAGGGCTCGCATGGTCCCTGGTCCTACCTCAAAAAACTTTCAATTTTAGAAAATTTCACTTGTTTTATATAAAAATTAAAAAAAAAAAAAAAGATATTTCAGCCCTAGTAAAAATTTAGAAACTCTGATTCAACCCTCTTCATACAAAATGTATGGCTTCACCTATGCGCTCAATTAAAAATTAAAAAAGTTGAAGCTAAAAAACAGTTGCTATATGGAAGATGTAATGGCAGTTTATAATCAACGGCGCTTGTTAGATGGCTAGGTGATTCTAAAAAGTCTCTCTTTTCTTCATTCTTCTCCATCACGCGATGCAGCGCGTAGTTTTCAGAGACTCTGAAGTTTGTTAGCCGCCATTGTTTGGATGAGTTCATCAAGTAACAGTCAATACATTTTACATCATGAATGAAGTTGGTAGAAGCTAGAAAAGATAAGTTTTAGAGTGTGGGCAAGTTTTTAGATTTTAGGATTCACTCTATCTCTGAAACTATGTGCCTGTCTCTAAACCAGCGAGCATAGCTCACTTAACTGGAGGTGACCCTTCCAGTATATAGAAAAGAAAATAAACAGCATCTTCTAGGGCCTTTCGTTGTTGAAATTATCCTTAATAATATGATCTTAAGAATAGATTGATGCAAAACATATATTAGGTTGATCATTTGTTAGGCTTTAATAACATTTTTATAATGAAAAATGAATGGCCCCCATAACATCAATATTTGCGTTCATGAAAATTTGAATTCAATCAAGAAACGTGAAGACAAGGAGGAAAGAAAAAGTTTTTGCTCCAAATGGCATTAAACTATAGTAAAGTTCTGCCTATACCTTAATTTAAAGTTCTTCCCAGCAGCGTAGCCGCAATTTCATTTCATTATCTGAGAGCCTCTATCCAACAATTTCAGTGGAAAACTAAAGTGGCAGTGATTGTGTTTTCCAAAAATGGCGGTCCCTTTAGGGAAAAAGTTTAAATGGTTTGGACCGGTGACGAAATTTTCGATTTTGAAAAATCGTTGAGCGTCCCGCCAAATTCAGGCGAAAAAACAAAGAAGCGAATTTTGGGCAACGGCTACCTGTTCTCCCGCCATCCAGGCCTCAATGGAGGCGGCTAGGGGTTTTCTTTCTAGCCCTAAACGGCGCCTGAATCTGAGGATCGGAGCCCTTCTTCCGCTCGATCCGAGGGAACGCGGGGAATCAATTCGGCGCAGAAACAAAGGAGTTGGATCTTGCGCAGCTCTTCAGTTACTTTCCTTTCGTCCTTTTCTTCTTTTCTTCAGAGTTGGAGTCGGAAGGAGAGACGGAGGACCGCTCGAGATTTTCGGCCTTTCTTGAGCTCCGTTCATCCTTGGATGTATCTTCTCTCTCTCTCTCTCTCTCCCTTTGTCTGTCTCTCCTTATTGTCTTCTTCTCTTGTTTAATTAAGCGCAGAGAATCAAACCCTAACCCCTTTTCGTTAACCCCTTTTGCAGAGTCGTGGGGACGTGGAAAATTTTGGCGACTCCTGTGCGATGGGAGTCAGAAGTTCTGAGAAAGAAGTAAGGGTCACTCACTCTCATCCCCTGTGCTCGCTTCACTTTAATCATTTCTTGGCATAAAAGTATGCTCATCTCGAAGGCGGGAGCGTTTTAGTGTTTCTAGGCGCATTTTCTCCCAATTTCCAGCCGTTACCTACTTTATCTACCAGCTCATTATTGCCCTTCCTCTCCATTATTGCTCTTCCTCTCTTTATTACGCACAGGCATGTGCTTCTGCCCGATCGCAGCCGTAAGGATGATGATGGTGTTCTGCAAATCGATGTAGTTGAATTTTATATTTGCGATCTGAGTCGGGATCGTCTGCGAATCGGATCACAATTACAATTTTTATATAGAAACTAATGTTTACAATATTCTTTTTACGTAAAAGTTCATATATTTAAAATTAAAATAAAAATTTAAAAATTTGTCATGTATCCCCCATTGATTTCTTTCCTGGATAACAGCTTAGATCAAAACTTTGGGGAAGGATATATCAGCAAACCATGCTCTAATGTCCTTGGTAATCAGAATAGTAGTAAAATTCTCTCTGAATCGGGAAGTTTAGATTGGTTGGTAACCAATTGATTCGAGCGAATCAGTGGTAAACGGATTAATTGTTTGAGTGGTCAATTATGTGGTGTCATGTGTCATCTTTTACTATTTTTAGAAACTACTTTTGATTTTTTATTTTCTGTAATCTTTATATATGTTCGATTTATTTTTCAAAAAATAAATCTCAAACTATTTTTCTTGCCAATTCGTAACTGGCTCAGAATCTGCGAGTCCTGCTCGAGGTTCGAGTTTAGTAGTCTGCCCGAATGCGACTTTTCCAAACCATTAATTGCTTTTCTGCCGCAATATCATCACGCACCCCTTCCTGCATTCTTTTCATTTACTGTCAACTACAACTACGCTTATAAGATTGCTTTCGGCAACTGTGAGCGAATATTATTCATGAGGGCATTTATGCAGTCTTGTCAATATCATATCAGGCACCATAACAGCAGTGCGCTGATGCGGGTTTCTGTAAGCACTGGATCAATTTCTTTAATCGTTTTATTAACAGTTTTAATTATTTTAATTTGATTAAATACTATACATATCGGCTGATGTGTCGATGGTGCTGATCGCCCGATACTGATACTGGTAAGTTCGCTCTGGCATGCCTTAAAATAGGCTCAGACCAGAAAAACAAAAAAGAATAATTCTCAGACTGTGATGCTTCAGAAGAAACATATCTGGGTATTTAAAATGGACGGCTGAAATTAAGGGGCTTGCTGGATAGTTTGATGTTATTGATTGATGAAACGGTGCCTGTGTCAGTTTGGACATCTATAGGACAGCACTCACGTGTACCACGAGAATACGGGAAATTAATATCTTTCTCGGAGTCATGCTTTAGTCATTAGTTTAATAAAATTTTAACAAATCGATGTTTTTCAGGGACATGTTAGGTAGATATCTGTCTTTATCCAATTGTTTAGGACCGGTTGACATATTTAATATTGTTGAATAGATGTTGATGGTGAAAAATTAAAAATCTATCATTAAGAAAAGTTGTCTCAGGAGCATAAACGATAATTTATGATATATCATGATATTTTTAGCAATTATTCATGGTGCTTTTAACATAGCATAAGGTAGGATAGAATTGAAACATAATAAATGATTTTTTTTTTTTATTCGTTATTAGAAATCTCAAAAACTGCTGCCAAAAGCCTTGAAAAACTGTGGTCCAATGAAAATCATTGCTAATACATTTATTGCAATAGTTTCCTGCGAATGGATTTTTTAAATCCAGCGACATTCAGCAGCTCAAATTTTTAAACATTTTAAATGTATTTGATACTGAATGTTGTTGGATGGATAAAATAAAAAAAAATATGTCACCGAAAACACCATATACTATTGCGAAAGGTATCATGAACTGCTGCTGCATTGTAAATTGTCACTAATGCTCCTGTCGAGACTGTTGTCGGCGATAGATTTTATTCATTAACTTTTCATCAACATTTGGTATTAGCACATTTGAGTTCATGAGTATATATATATATATATATATCAGCCAGCTTTCAATGTGGTAGGATGACTAAATACTTAAACTCACTGTTAAAAAACAACGTAAACAGTGGCTGCACCATCAGCATTGCCATTTTTTCCTTTGTAAGGGGCTTCTACAGACGATGTTAAAAGATTTTGTCATCCGCCATATTAGGCAATTGGCTGGCACCAAACTTCTTCTTAGTTACTAGTATGAATCGAATCATGACATTTTTCTCAAGTACAAGCCACTGGATGTTTTTGAATAGCAAAAAAGAAGAGAGAAGAAAGCCAATTAACTGGCACCCTGTTCACCGGCATGCGTTGTTTGTGAGAGCCAAGTCTGGACAAGGGATTCCGCATGATGGAGCCTTGAGTTGGGAGACCAGTTTGATCAGATCCAACCTGGAAAATGCTTCCACTCTAGGCGTGAGCAGAAAGGCTGTAATCCACTCGCATAAACTGATCAAATAACTGGGCCTGATTGGATACAAATCATGCAGCTTCATGAGGCAGTTGACTTATAGTTCATTCAGTGATTCAGAACCAGACTGAACTAATCAATGGGTTCTATCTTAGCCAACAGATTCTAGATTCAAGGTATTCAGACTCAGTCGTCGGGCTACAAGAATTTCATGGATTTACTGCTTGGCACCAAATTCCTAGACTAGCAGCTCGTGCTCTGCGCCCAAATGGGACTGGTTACTAAGTCGATCATGCCCCATTTGAGAGTTAGTCCAGTTGACTAGACGAATCTGAGTATAGACAACGGAGACAGTTCATGCCTTCCTCAGTCCTAATCTTGTTCCGTTGACCATCGTTTGTTTGGGAGACAGTTCCCTGAGCGAGTACTTTTCCAGTTGTAATCTTTTGTCATGTTGGAAGATGCACTTCCCAACAATTTGAGCAACGATTCCTGCCATGTTTTCTAGATATATAAATTTTCTCTTAAAACCCATACTTTACCTGTTGAGAAAAGAATTTAATTGCCTCTGTTCTGTAAAATTGGCAGCAATACCATTGTTAAAACTTGATTAACAGGTGGCTTCAATGGCCACCATGGTATTTAGGCCTGTGAAGTGTAGACAGGCTTAAGGGCCTACTTTCATTTTTCTGCCATAAAAAGGCCACCATGATGTCTCCTGTGGTGCCATATCCAGGACAGTCACTAGACAATAAATGGCATTTGATCGGTTGAGCTTGTGAGCAGTTGTGCCTGACATGGACAGTTAATGAGCAACAAGCGCATATTTATGGAGCTCATTGATGTTCTGACCGTGGTGGTGGTCGCTCACCATCTCAAGCTCGTGAGTTGGCTGTGCGAAGTGGTGAAAATGATGGCTTTTGCGTGCTGTCTACTGGCTTCTTAGCTCCTGCTTGTTATCTTTCTTCTGAAGCTGAAGAAACCACTCTGTGATGGCTTTCTTAAGGCTTTCTCATTTTTGGGCGTGTTTGGTGATGTCGATATGCTTGCAGGGAGGCGACTCGTCTGTTTTCATACATTTTAACAGCGCTCCACCTGCTAGAACGCGATTTACTAATGCTATTTTCAAGTACTCCCTGCTGGACAAGTATGGCGGTAATCCATGTTCCAAGAGTGATTGCTCTTTGAACTGTAAGGTAACGTGCCTGTCGCTCTTCTATAAACTATCTCTCAGTTGTGGTTCTGAAATTTCTAAATTAAGTTTTGATAGACTGATTATCGTCTCATGTGATGCTGGAAGTAATATTCCCCAAACTTGTTCAGTGATGTATGGTAGCCTGAATTTGCCATAGATTCTTATTGTAGCCTTCAGGCCGACTCGTGATACTTCGTTTGAATGATGTTACCCTTAACCAGAAACATGCGCCGATCTGTTGGTACAGATCACTGAGGTTTCCACTTTTTTCTCGCAAAACAGCCACAAACCACGAATCTTTCTTTTCTATTCGACTTACGTTTTAAAGCTTTTGGAGTTACATTGCACGGAAGAGCTTGGTGACAAGCTCCCAGCATGGTCAGAGAAAAGAAGTAGGACCATCCAATATTCTGATGAATCGGCACCACCTGGCGTCGGGCATTTCTGTAAGTGACTGTTTCTATGTAAAAGTCGCGCAATGAAAGAGATGGCAGGGACACTTGTTTTAGAATCCTATATTATTTTCTTTATTTATTCAGATAGTTAATATAAGATTCTCTGAATCATTCCTTGAGAACCGTCTGGCCTAAATATCGTAGTCATTTTCCTGTTTCAGCTATATATCTTGGAACCAAATTTCTTCACCATATTAAAAGTTCTTTGGTTTTCCAGGAAACGAAAACGTCAAGGAAACTGTACGAAACGATCATTACATAACTATGATACCTTGAGATGCTTTAAAAGCTGGTTTTTAAATCCATCGGAATGCGTTTCCTTTTCTTACCTTCTCCGTTCTTGCATTTTTTCCGATATTTTCAAATACCAAATGTGGTTGGGAAAATGAGTTGCAGATATTTCTGGAAGCAGTTTCACTAGTCAAAATCAAATCCGTTCTCAGGGCGTATTTGTATTTTATATCTGTCCATCTACATCCGAAATAAAAGTGTCATTAAGAAATCAGTGGCCGATTGAAGCGGTATTTGCACACTCACTCATCTATGTGACACAGTGACAGTGTCAAAGCCACGGTTTTACCAATAATAAAATAAGCAGAGAAAAGTAGTGTGCAGGAGTTACACCTTCCTATCTAGCTAAATAATTATGGTTTATCACCTAGCATTTGATACCATATACCATGATTAGAAACCAACTCGAGCAGAGACAAATGGTGACCAGGGGGCTGCAGGCTGCCCTTGATTTTTTTATAGAACTTCAAAAATACATTCAAATTTTTTAAAATAATCTTTAAAATTTTTAAGACCCCTTTCCTCGAATGAAAATAACTGTGTCCTCCTCCCCTGAATTTTTTTTCTGGCTCCGCCATTGGAAAAAAAAGTAGGGCATCCCTTGCTGCAAATTCGTAACTGAGTGCGCTCCATAAGGGCGTTAAATGTCTTACTGGTCTTCTCATTGTTACAACGTCTGGTTTTCATTTCAACAGCTTGACGGTCAGCCTCTTAAAACTTGTCCAGTTGGGCATCTAACGTTGAAGAATTTGACTGCAAATCAGTATCACGTCCTGCACTTGAAAGCTGCAACCTCAGTTGGAGAAATAAATTCTACTTCTTACAAATGGTTCATAGGTGAAACTTGAAAGCAATGATCTTGCTATCTTTGTCTTTTTATGTTGGAAAATTAGAAGTTCACTCCAGCTGTTTATCTCTTCTTTCTTCTCTGTTTGATGCATCCTGGCAGATACCATTGCCCCAACTGCTTCACTTTCCAGTCCAGCTGGCTTTACAAATGCTGATAATATCTCCATCGACATTACTTTTACTGAGGCCTGCACCGGTGGAGGTGGATTTAGGTGTGTAAATGCTTCGACTTGCCCTGTAAGTCTCTTGTTTGCCATGTTGACCAAAACTCAAACTAATAGGATTTTATTATAGTTCTTGTTCAATATCAATAGACACAAGGACATAGTTGAAACAGCAAGTCTGCAACTTTAACTAGACAGCAATTAAGCTTGTGCAAGAAAAAAAGTCTAGGAAAGAAACAAGTGAAAGAATGTACATGCATGGATAAATGAGCCGCCAGGGTTCAACACTCATTTTGAGTTATGTTTGTCTTGGTTCTTTACAAAGGGAGTAACTAATGAAACATTTTTTATGCATTGATTGCCTTGAAATTGATTAAAAGGAAATAAAAATAATACCAATACTACTTGACAATTATTGTCAATAATGGGTATATTATATAACAGATGACCAGAAAAGATAGCAGTTCAATGAGGCATCAATTTGCCAATGATCCAATTTGAATGCTTGGAATCTAACATTAAAATAATCAACAAGCGTGTACCTGGATTACGATATACAAACGGATAAACGCTTAATGCTAGTTTGAACAGGTAACCATGGACTAAAAAGCTCATGGCTTGAGTTTTTTTCCTCATCCAATTAAAAGTAAAGCCACCAGCAGGGAAAAAGCGAGTGTGAAGAATAAGAGATCTGTAGGTTGTGCGCGTACGAATTAATGATTCGCCATTTGCTTTACTTTGCTTTGGTTGTGAAAACAGGATAATATGTGGCTTTGCTGTGTCAATTTTATCAGCTTCCCCTTCCCAAATTACGTAAGCATTGGTTAATTGTTATGCTGTATGCTTCTTGCTTACAGGTACAAGTGAACGGCCCTGCCAGTATAGATGCGTCAACATTTCAGGCAATTAAACCAGACTACAAATATAGATTGGTTATTGCTCTTTCAACAAGCATTCAGTATGGACGTGTGGTGGTTGAATTGGCAGATAACTTCTGTTCTGATCAGGCAGGAAACCTGTTTACGAGATCAAATTTTTCACATTTCATTGTGCGATTCGGTATGGAACCTTCACCATTCTCCTTCTAATGCCTGCCTTTAGTATCTGCCCTTGTTTTCATGAATACTTTTTATTCTTTTGTGCGATGTAGACAGAAGACCAGTGCTCGGCAGTTTATGGACAGTCATTCCGAATTACAAATTGGAGATCAATGGGGTCCCACGGACTGTATTAGCAACTAACCAAATGGATGACCTGAAATTTTTCTTGGACTTCAGCGATCCTATAGTAAATACAACAGAGGACGTATTAAAGATGTTGCGAACCACTGTAGGTCAACCTACACCAATCCACTGTAAAAGCCGTGGAAATAGGCGATTTGGCTTTCAAGTAAGTAACCTTCTGTTCTGTTAGTTCATGTATTACTGATTTTCTTTCTGTTCTATTGCCTGCATATAGGAACTGTTTAAGCATTAAGACTTCACACAGAATATAGAGAGCAGAGATTATTTTTTTAAGAAGTCTGTTGGTTAGCATGAGAGAAATGAATATACTGACCCCTCAACTAGAGTACACCACAACCTTGAAAAGATTAGTGTAAGACCATTTTGTTAAAAGTTACTTATTCCTGATAGAGTTGAGCATGGATATTTGTTTTATATTGTGGTTTAGATAAGGGCACAAAGTGGTTTTTCATGGGCGCACACTCTGTTAATGGAAGTTTTGTTGTAGTCTACAGAATTATGTTAGTTGCAATCTGATAACACTTCATCTTCAAATGGCATCATTTTCTACAGTTGGGCACGTATGTTCTGCACATGAAGAAATGGAGTTAGCTGATGTAAGCATGACCATATCAATTGAAGAAAAAGGAGCTAGATACCTCAGAAAATCTTTCTATGGTTGAACTTAGATGGTACAAGCACAAATACTGGAAAGCAACATTAGCACTCTTTATAAGCTAGTGCAGTTTCTTAACCAGAACACACTAATCTCAAAATGAATTTCCCTTTTTTTCCTATGGCAGAAGAAAGCTTCACAAGTTATTTTGCTTATTCTCGATTTTTTTTTTTTTTTTGGCATCTCCCGGACTGAAAGTGAATCAAGAGATTTACTCATTTACTGTGCCTCATATGGCACTGTCTTCATCAATCATCATTAATTACCTTCACTATCTTTAGCTGCTAGCACGAATGTAATCTCTGAAACCTTCTCGATCTTTAACTGCTAGCTGTTTCCATGTATGTAAACTTGCATGTCGTAGTTCAGTCGCCTTTTGCCACGGATCCCTGAAACTGAACGATTCCTAGCTGGATTCAACTATCAGTCTGCAATTTTGTGCATTTAATATCTGGCAGAGTGCAAAAATTGACAAGCAAACAAATGATCAATCAGAATGGCTTGCTGTCGGATCAGTTGCTCGAATTTATATCTCATGCATAATCTTTTCTTATGTACATTTAACACTTCAGCTGGCACGCCATTGTCAGCTTATTACATTATGATCAAGCGAACTGGATCTGAATTTCTATTACTGAAAATGACATGCTTCAAAACCCTGCTTTTGTAGCTGAAAAATGTGTCCAGATCTGAGGTAATCACAATCAAGCTCCAGTCTTCTTTTCTTATTGGACGAACAGGTGCTGCCGTGTCCTATGTTTTGCCTTTAATATTCCTCTATGGTATGTGCACACTCTGCATGCTTTCTTAGCTTTGTATTTAACCATTTAATTTGTATTATTTACTAAAAAGGATGACCACAAAGAAAGAAAATGTTTATTTTTTTCACATGGTTGTTTTGCAGATTCAAGAAGGCCAGAGGTAAAGCTGAGTACATTAGGAAAAGCTAGAGAACCTATCGTCAATGTGATGGTTGAGTTCACAAAGCGTGTGTTTGGATTTGATTGTACTGGGATACAAGTGGGTGGGGGAAAACTTGCAAGGCAGGTGCATAAAAATAATTACTTGTAGTGTCAATCGGTTTTGGTATGGTTTATCATCATTGTTGTTGCTGTTGATATTACTTATCATGTCTTCTTTATTCACCAACAGGGGAACGTCCAGTAAAGTAATTTATCAGAAACTCGGAGGGAATAGTATTACGAGTCCATTTCTGACTGCCTTATTGTCTGACTAGGATACAATCTCCATCTCATGCATCCAATGTGCCACCGGTCTGCTGCATGCTTGCCTTCATAACTCATCGCTGCCTTTCCTAGTCACTGCCATGTGCTTGCGATTTCAGAATTGCAATTATTCGCATCGTTTGTCTTAAAAAATCTACTTTAGCACTGCTATCTAATACATTGCAGATGATATATCATGCCCAGACTTAGAAAAGTTTATTTGCTTATCAAATCAATAATATACACTGGTTAATCTGTTGAAGTTTATATACAATAAAAAATAACAATAAAAGAAGAATTCCACCAAATGTTGAAGGCAAATTTGTCAGGGCCAACCACAGACTGAGGCTTGGTGTTTCCTCCCCAAGGAAGATACAAACTTGTTGACTATGTGTTGCATCAAATCATTATGACAGGATATCTCAATTATAGAAATATGTTTTAGCCATATGACTATCAACTGACATAAACATGTAAAGGATAATTAAATAAGTACAATTTCTATACTACTAAAATCTGTCGTTTAATCTGCTAGTCATCATTTACACTACCAAAAACCATCTTGTTTGCTTACAGGAACAATTCCTTCTGTGGACTCATGGCCACTCTCCCGTCATCTACTCAGTAGAATTGTGTGTGTCCAGCGCAGAATGCCTTAAAAGAATGGGGTTGACATTTTCGAACATTAAAGTACTCTTTTATGCTTTGCATCTTGCAGTCTTTTTTCATCCTTATGGCCATTCAGTAAGATATATAGAGGGCAACTATGAAATGGTTTGTTTTAGTAACTATTACCAGTAGAGTGATAGCGATGCTAAAGTAGTAGTGACAATTCACTTGTGCCGATGTTCTCTCATTGTAAAATATTGTTCATTTCTGTTATTATCCAAAAGACAATTTCTTCCTCTGCTGAATGGTAATGATAAAATCCTGCTCAAATGGGATATCTAGAATAACGTACTTATTTTTTCTGGACTGACAAATCATGGTGCAATGTTTCCTAAGTGTCCATTCAAGTAAAAACAAACCTGCTATACATTTACATACATGCACTCACACACATGTATATTAAGTTAAATTGAATTAGGACTGCACAGTTCCTAATGCAGGTCTTTTCTGGAAAGTTTATAAATTCTTAAGTTGTCTCAGCCATTTGCAGGTTTAAAGAGCTTTCAAAAGCTCTCTATTTACTAACTATTTTGGGGGAACCTGGGAATGCTGTATCTATACTTGTCCCAGAAGGAAAAGCAAATGATATTTCTGGAAATACAAATGTGGCTTCCAACGACTTGAAAGTGATGTTCGGTAAGAAATAAATGTTGGATTACGTTTTGATTATGCATCATACACATAAATGTTTTCTTCTTGATAACTGGTTGCCTGAAGACGAAATTCCAATTTTATTTTGCTTTTATCAAGCTCAGTTCAAACGTTTGTGGATGCTGATGTGCATCATCAATTATAGTTTCACTCAGTTGTCAGAGAGATGGAGTAAACCACGTGAATCTCTTTGCCTTTGGACACTATTATGAGAATCATCAGAGGGCCGCCACTACAAGAAACATTAGAAATTGCATGCCCTCTAAAGTAATAAAAATATAACAACATTCTCCTACTAAAGTTGGTAGTTAATTGAGATATGGATCATGAATTTCATTTGGTGCTAGACTACGGGAACGTCATCGGTCAAAGAAGCTCTTGCCAATTTACACCAAGCAAAAATTAATAAAGCACCAATACACCACATGAAAGATGCCAGCATCTCTGTTAAATTTTTGGCTTATTATTGTATTGGAATTGATAATCTGTTGTAAAACACTCCCAGTACAATTAATTATCAGTCTTGTTGTTTTTGCTAGTCAACGTTCATTTGCTCCTTCCTATCTCTGCAGATGTTGTACCTTCAGTCTCCATAGGGCTGTATTCATTCGTGACTGTAGGCTTCTTAGCAACTTCTTTAGCAGCTACTTCTCTTGCATTGGCCTCCGCAAATCTTGCTGCTACAGGTGCATTGATTGAGGAGCTGGCAGGTGCAGATCCATCTAGAAATCTTCTAGTAAGTTTCAAACATCAACTGGTTAGTTTCAAATCATTGATTGAGGAGCTGGCAGGTGATGACATTATTCAAATCATGAGAACTTGTGTAGGGAATGGTTGGGCACCTGCAAGTATTTGCCTTATCGAGTTGGCTTTCATCAGAGTTGACAGAAGAATATTTTCAAACTGTAAAAGGTCTCAGGTGGCTCATTCCCCATGCTCGAGTTCCATGGAAGAAGGAAGATACATCTCTAGAGGTTTACCATCAGTATTCATATGGAGGTGCTGACTCATTGCAGATTACATATGGGGACTGGCATACAAAACAACCTCTTAGTGATAGAGAAATAGGTGGCTATGTTGGAACCCGATCCATAAACTATGGTCTTCCACTCAACTCCACCGAGTACTTTACATATTTTCTGGTTGGTAGCCTGTTATTATTTTGTTATTTCCGTTTTTATCTTTTCAAATTGACAAGCATGTGTGCTTTTTTGAAATTTGTTACACTATTCTGATCATCTATTCTCTGCACAGCGCCGGGAGCCATTATCTGCAGCCAATGTGATAAGCAACATTAACAATTACACAGGGTAAACCGTGACCCTTCCCAAACTCTCCTCTCTCTCTCTCTCTCTCTCTCACACACACAAAAATGAATCACGCTGTGTCCTATATATGGTCCACTGATATTATGGACGTCAAGGCCCCTATGAAATTTCTGACTTGTACCCTATAGATGGCAGGATTTCCAGAAGAACATGTTCTGGCTTGGTACCGTGGGTGGCAGTTTAGTTCTGCTGCACTTGTTGATACTCTTCTTGCTAAAATGGAGAACAAGATCATCAGCCAAAGGGGAACTCTCCCTTCCAAGATTTGAAATTTTTCTTATGATTATCTTGCTTCCTTGTTTATGCCAATCATCCGCATTTGTTATTAGAGGTATGGACGCTTCTACTACAATTTTCTAAAAATTCTTCTCCTGGGCTGATATTTATTAACTTCAAATATGACAAAAGGGGGCACGACTGGCGGAATCACTGTTGGGGCGCTTCTGTTGGCTCTTCCTGTTGCACTTGTTCTATCAATCTGCCTTTTCATGATAACTGCAGTATTCATTGGGAACTTCGTGCAATATAAGAAAATTATCATTGACAACGGCGAGGAGGTAACATGGCATAGCCGTCTCTTGGATGCAATTGCTGGGAAACATACAATAGGAAAATGGTGTCAAATGGATAGGTTGCCATCTACTTTTCTTTCAAGATTCGGGATTCTATTTGAGGATTTAAAAGGTCCTCCGGCATTGGTGCTTGTTGAGAACAATGAACCTGGGAACGTCCCCACCTGGGTCAGCAGTGACAGCAGTGGCATTGGAAGGATGAGGGCCGTAAGCTCTGATGATGGCAACAATGATGCTCCTCTGCCTACTATAGAGAGGATTTCTGGTTCTGCTGGCACAGCGTACATAGTTGTTGATCTTATCAGAAGAATATTTCTCGGCATTGTATTTGGCGCCTATCCACTTGAAGCCTCACGCCACCAAAGCATTCTGGCCCTTAGTTTCACTATGTTGCAATTCCTACACCTATTTCTGCTAAAGCCCTACATCAATAGGGGAGTTCAGATAGTGGAGAGCGTCTCCCTCTTGTGTGAAGCCGGTGTTTTTGGACTTTCTTTCTACAATCTACAGACTCGCAAACTAGAAGACCAAAAGGTGATCGGTGTTTGGATGCTTGCCCTGTTTCTGATGAGCTTTATAGGACAGATCTTGAATGAATGGTATGCATTGATCAAGTGTCTGCTAAGGCTTCCACAATCTGAGAATCCTTCTTTTGGTTTAGGAATGAGGTTTGTTGCAAAAGGCCTTGTTATTCCTTTCCTCCCAAGGAAGTACTGGTCGAGATTTGTTTCCCGCAGATTCTCTGAACCAAAAACATGTCTAGTCCCAGTGGTTCCATTAAGTCCTGGGCGAAAGTTGGAGAACAGAAGGGGCCGCCCAATGCATGTTGACACAGCAAGTGCATCGTCTGCAACTGTGGTTCCTTTGTGCCTTCCAGACTCACCAATTCTTGATGACCAGCTTCAGTTGTCAACTCCCTTGCCAGAAATTGCAGCAGTGGCTCATTTAGGTTCAATCCCCAGAGGCACCTCTTCAAGCACCAAGAAGAAAAAGATGAGAACAGCGGATTTGAAGCGTCCAAAGGGACTCAAACTTGCTTCCAAAAATGAGATAAAGCTAAGAGAGTTGGCGAAAGCTAGTTTTCCAGGAAGTACAACTACTGAAGGGGTTGGTCCCAGCAATCCTGCGCAGGACTCCTTGTTTGGATCCTCTGATGAATCAGAAGCCTCATCTCTAATAGCTCAGTAGATGAAAGGTCAACTGGAAGATTCTTTCCTCTAATGGTGCTTAAGAATCCCAACATCCTTACTATCAGAGGAGATTATGGCAACCAGCATCCCAAATTGTGGGCACCTACAGAAGCTGTAATATGTTTTGGGCTGGTCTGCGACCCTTGTTGTAATTATGTTTAGAGTTTAGTTGCTGGCCTTGTTGTGTATCAGGGTGATGCCCTCTATTCGTGCTCCTTCAGTTTGCCTTTCTGGAGCAAGGAATCTTGTTGAGTTGTATATCATATTAGATTTTTTCTGACTCACAAATCTGGAGAACATGGAAAAGATATTCTGGGCTAGTAAAGCAACCTATGCAAGAGTTATCACTGATATGAACAAAAGAAGGTTTGCTCATAAACAGACGAGCAAGAGATTTGGTGCTTTCATGCATCGTTATTTGGTTGGCAGTAAACGGCAAGCTTCATCTACTAACGGAACTGGTTGTCGGCCACCTGAGTTTCACACCAGCTCTAAGGTCGTAAAAACCTGTAGTTAGAACCCTGGCTCACAAGACCTATATGTGTCTCGGCTTGCTCAAAAAGCGTTGGCGCCCATAGAGCTTGATCCATTTAACAGTTGAAGCCTAACTTCACTACGCCAATGCCCTTGGGGCTCGACAAACTGAACTTATATTTATGAATCTTCTTATTATGGACTATGGCCACCTGTGCTCTTTAAATTATCTGCAGACTCAAATTAATAGTATTAGGACAACTTGAAGTTTCATTAGATTAAACAGATTGTTGCTTTCATGGCCCCAAAAATACCCAAAAAAAAAAAAAAGAAAAGAGAAAAATCACCTCCCTCAAAATGACTGACTTAACGTGAGCTTTCTTCTGATAACTGGCAGAAAAACAGTGGGTTCATATTAGAAACAAGAAATGTACAGATCAGTTTTGTGTAAAAGCTGCCTGATCTTCTCCATGAGGCAATGCAACCACAAGTGTGGAGCTCTTGACCTCTTTAGAGATGAAGATGTCAAGTTCAATCCCTTAATTAGCGCGATGGATAGAGTTCTTCTTGGCAATTCAATTGCTGATATTACCTAAACGGATCCTCATTCCTCATGAGCACATGGGCAGAGCTTTTGTTGGCAATTTGATTATAGATTTTTACCAAAAAGGACGATCAATCTATCAGTGTTCATTTAAAATTGAAATAATGCACATTTATGTGTCTTGGCGCATTCATCAATTGAAACAATCCACAACCATCGGTTTGCTGAACAGCGTGAGCTTAGAGCACAAGAACAAGTTTATATGAATCAATTAAGGAATTATTTGCAGCAAAAAGAAAAACCATCATGCAGGAGTACTCTTGTATGAAAAAAAAACGACCTGATATTTGAAATTTTTCTGATACATGCTTAACTTTTGCTGACAACTGCAAAGTGCTTTAAATCGCATAAAACTATAAGCACTTTTTATACTCCCATTTCATGTTAAAAACTATTTGTTACGTAAAGAAAAGTATGAACGTAATTTCGCTTAACTGAGTCTTTTCTTTTTACTTTAGACTACATTATGAGAAAACAGGGAACAGCAAAACTCAAAAGACATGTATCGAAAAAATAAGGAACATGGATCTCTTTTCTGAAACCAGGCCCGAGAATTGAGTACTTCTGAACAACGAAAAAAGAAGATCTATTCTTTCAACATCAATGAACCTTAAAGATCTTATCTTCATCTATACAGGTGTCATGATTCCAGTGGCCATTTATTCTGGGAAAAAAGCCGGTCAGAAGCTCTTTCACACTTTCTTAACGCACCAAAACAAGAGAAATCCAAATAAGAGAAAAAGCGAAAGAACACACAAAGATTTAAGACAATATTTTCCTATGTCCACAGCGGCCATATAAAACAGTTTTTCACTATCACATAAACATTAAACATTATGGAGTATAAGTCTAGATCACATCCTCGTAAACATGAAAATAGGGCAAAAACCCAGAAAGAAAATGCCATCCATTACGGATTAGGCATCACATTCAAACACTGCCAGCATCCCAAATTTCATGGAATATTTTCTCCATTTCATATTGGTCACCCCAAAACTTCAGTAGGATCCTTAATATCACCCTCATGAATTTTGTGGCCCACCGTTCTAAAACTCTCTCTCTCTCTCTCTCTCTCTCTCTCTCTCTCTCTCTCTCTCTCTCTAACCAGATTTCTGTCAAACACGTCAGCGTGTAGCAAGAGGCTGAGGAGCCAACTTTAGATTCTGCTGCTGCCATTTGGCCTGGCGTTAGCCAATCAGGATGCCGATTCCTATCTTCAAAGGATAAGCCCCTCTCTGCCTTAACAAACAGGCGATCTCTCCCAGACATTCTGCGATCCCTAATAAGCGGAAGACAGAGAAAGAGGGAGGTGGGCGAGGAAGAAAAAGAAAATGGCGTCCGCTTGTGCCTCTTCCGCCGTCGCCGCTGTAGCTGTTTCCGCTTCCAGGCATGTCTTCTTCTCTGCCCTTCTACCCATGTTGCCCAAAAAGCTTAGTTTCTCCTCTTAACACAACGTCTGATGTGCATTTCTGTGTCATCTTCTTTCATTTTCCAGCTCCCAGAAAAGTGGGAACTCTTTGGCAGCAACAAAGGCCTCCTTCCTCGCCGGAAAGTCGCTCCGACACCGGAAATTGGCGACTCCGGTGGTCGCACGTGCCTTCTCCGTGAATGCCGAGGCTGCGCCTGATAGACCCCTCTGGTTTCCTGGTAGCACACCACCAGAGTGGCTCGATGGAAGGTAACAAACCGCTACAACGATACACCATTTCGATTTCGTGTTATTGGTGATAAAGATTGTACATGCATGTTTCTTACAACATATTAGCGTGGCCTAGGCGTGTAAAAATTGTTTCGAATATCACTGTAAAAACATACGTAAATTTTCATCTCTTTGGAAGTCCTTTTATTTCATTAAATTAACTCTTTCATGAATAATTATCCTGGTATCATGGTAAAACAATAGTTCTTTACTGAAATCAACTGTGATACTTTCTAATGATATCCCATTGAATGGCAGCTTGCCTGGAGACTTCGGATTCGACCCTCTTGGCCTTGGTGAGTGACTCTTCTAAAGGCATAAAGATCTCTCTCTCTCTCTCTTTTGCACATCTTTGAATTTGAAAATGGGTATGCGCAGGGTCCGACCCAGACAGTCTGAGATGGAACCAGCAGGCAGAGTTGGTCCACTGCAGATGGGCAATGCTGGGTGCTGCTGGAATCTTCATCCCTGAGTTTCTCACCAAGATAGGCATCCTCAACACCCCATCTTGGTACACTGCTGGAGAGCAAGAGTACTTCACAGATAAGACCACCCTCTTTGTGGTGGAGCTCTTCTTCATAGGCTGGGCAGAGGGAAGGAGATGGGCAGATATCATCAAGCCCGGGTGCGTCAACCAGGACCCAATCTTCCCCAACAACAAGCTCACAGGAACTGATGTTGGCTACCCAGGAGGCCTCTGGTTTGATCCCCTGGGTTGGGGCTCTGGCTCCCCTGAGAAGATCAAGGAGTTGAGGACCAAGGAGATCAAGAATGGAAGGTTGGCCATGTTGGCCGTGATGGGTGCCTGGTTCCAGGCCAACTACACCGGTACCGGACCCATCGACAATCTCTTCGCCCACCTTGCAGATCCCGGCCATGCCACAATCTTTGCTGTAAGTACTGTAATTAAATTTCGATCATGTAGGAATTTTCTATGTTCTTTTCCAGTCATTCCCGCATCCATGAAAACTGACTGAAGAATGGATTGTTCATAACATGAATCACTTTTCCAGTCTTTCCTTCTTTTTGTTGTTATTCTTCCATCTACTGTAAAATTTTTCCTTGTCTATATTGTCCTTCATCTATCTATTTCGAGCATTCTATTGACAATTGAAAATGTTTGTGTTCTACAGGCTTTCTCCCCCAAGTGAGAAGAGAGTTGTGCTGCTGCAGTTGATCCTAGAGAGTGGTTTTGTTGTGTAACACTCATGGCCTTGAATCTTAGAGGTGAAACCATTGCACAAGAATTCTGCGCCATATTGTATTCTTGGGTTGTATTATGCTTCCAATCTGGATCTTGAATATGTCAGTGTAGTGTACAAAAAGTTTGGTTTCTTCTATCAAATTCAGCATCTTTATTCTCTAGGTATCCAACACTAATTATATACAACCTAGAAAAAACCTAAAACACACCACCGACGTTCAAGGTCAACACCCAAAGAATATCAATCTTCAAGAACAGCAGAAGAAATACTCGAAAGATCGACGCTTCACACAGATCAGGTTATGCTTTGAGCAGGGATCTGATCTTATACTCTCTGTCTCAGGTTTTTATAAGCGTTTTTTTTTTTAATATTGATCAGGAAATTTATCCAGATCCTTCTAAGATAATGTCAGGGAGTTAAAGTTATAAAATTAAAATAGAAACTATAAAAATTTGGGTTTTAATCTACTAATTTTCTTATAAAGACATTGATGGACATTTATTCAAATATTCAATATTAAGATATACTAAAGATTATTTCTGACTACCAAAAAATTGACATTTTCAATTTGACATGTTATTTTTTTCCACTTTTCCACATTTTCTTGAAAACAAAGAAGAGCCACATGTATGACATCTATAATGTTTTAAAGTAACTAGAAAATTTCAAACGACCTTCACAGCTGAGAAAAGCAGTAATATTCCATCTCCTACACATTGAGTCGACGTTTTAAACAGGAATCTGATATTGGTAGAAATGCGACATTAATTGGTCTCTCTCGCAGTTGGAAAGACTCAAGATATGGTAAACAAATAAATCTCGAGATATAATTTTCAAATTGGCAGAAAATTGGTTAACAACATTCCTGATGTTTCTGATAGAATGAAGACGACAATTATGCAATTTGGTCTCGCTGAAAAACGCATTAAACATGATTTCTTTTTAAGGGACAATAGTGACCTATCATGCTACAAAGTAGGACCGCGAAGATATAACAAGATTCGGGTTATATCTCTGATTTTTCTTTTTTTCATTTAATAACAAGAAACTGAGAGTGAGATCCAACCACCAAACCTTCTAAAGACGACACCATGAGAAAGCTTAGAATAGCTATGATATAATTTTGGGATTTTGATATCTTCTCAGGCAAATTCAATTTCAAATATGTACAAAATTCAGTTGATCCGTCGGATGCCGAAAAATGTTGTAAAATTTTTCCTCCCTTGTAGTAATTGTCTGTTCACAAGGAATTGTGTTCCAAAAAACACAATGTTTTTGTCACCAAATGCATCTATTGCTATAGAGCATGTTTGGCAACCGTAATAAGTTGTTGCTGCATGATCATGGTGACACAGTGTTTTAAAAATCTGCCCCAAATATTATGGTAGATTCATGGAGAGCAACAGCTTGTTACTGTTGCCAAACCGGGCCATATGTATCCAAGGTTTTGAGAAAATATGATTGTCATATATTCTTGAGTTTCGTAGGGTTTTATGTTAACGTTTATGGCTTTTTAGGGTTTCACATCTAAGAATATTGTTGGTGGCAGGTTAAGATCCGCTAGAGAAGCTCAGGACTGTTTTTAGTCGATCAATTCCATGATTAATAGAAAGCACATAATAATGTTTTAATTGTTTTCATTCTTAAATGTGCTTTTTCTAGATATTGAAGCACTAAAATATTATATTACCATTGTAAACTTGTTCAACATTTTCTGGAAAAAAAAAAAAACTGCCCAATTCAACGGCATGGTTTGCTCAAACAAGTAAGGATGCAAACGGTTTGTAGTTGTGTCAGATATTCTAATCTGTACTGGACTAATCCTACCCGATTCTATGTAACCAGATTCAGATTCATGCTCAAATTTAGACCTTTGTAACTTAATTTAGATCTGACTAGCATAAATGCCGACATCTATATGTGATCAGATGGAAATTTTATGGGAGTTCAGTTGGATATCAGAATCGTGCCAGATTCAAATATGGAGATTAAAAAATGGATCGATAATCAATTATTCAGCCCATTTACATCCCTGCGAACAAGCAAAGATGAGAAATATCATGGCCGGAAACATGTTTTTCTTACAAATATCTAGGCAGCAAAGATGTTCTTGCGTCTAGCTTCTTGGAAAAAAAAATTCATTATTTTTCAAAGTGATATTTTCTTTCAAATACCCAAAAGCTCATTCCCTGTTTCTTGGACAAAATATAGAAAAATATTTTGCCTGAATAATGGAGGTTATATATGTATTGTTATTTTTATAGCCAAAAGGGAAAATCACCCTTCAACTCTACCTGTAAAACGGCAGAAGTCTTTCCTCAACTTCAAAAGTACATCTGATTTTGACTTGCATTCGAAAATCAAGTCTTACATCTCAGGAAATCAAACGCAACCAACCAATCTCTATAGAAATAACTGTTCCATAGTGGAGATACTTTTGCCCAGACATTAAATATATCCGATGTCTCTCTCTCTCTCTTCCACTCCGCTTGAAAATTGCAGCTAGAGATTAATTTTAACACGAGAACAAACTTCTACCACTAGTCTGTGAGTTATATCACCGAATCTCAATTTTTCAGATATAAATGTAACTCGACGTGTTTGATTGCCCGAAAACTCTTGATGGTGATAACTTTAGAACTGCAAGTAGAAAATCCTGGATTTTCAATGCGAAGTCAGGTATGAGAACGAATACCTTATCGCATATCCAAGATTTTCAAAGAGGCCCGTTTGACGGCCAAGGCCTATACCCGATTCTTCCATTCTCTCTGCGACATATTTGCCTGAACAATCTCGTTAAGACACGATAAACTGCTTCAGTTCTAGAAAAAATTGTCAAGGCAGAAAAATATATTTAAAGAAAATTTTCTCTTTCATAGAAGTTATTGTACAGTTCTGCCAAAAGTTCCGGAGTTGTAAGCTCCAAACTTTTTTCTTCTTCTTCTCACAAACTTTCCCACCGTTACAGAGCATCAAATATTTCAACTGAAGAAATACTCTGTCAGACGCCCACCAAACATTTCAAGAAGGAAGAAAACTCAAACAAATGCAAAAAGCAAAAAACGCATCAACTAAATTGTATCATTCAATGTTTTCCTTTTCAATATACAACTACTTCTTGTTCTTCTTCTTTGCAAAAAGCAAAAGAAAAAGGCATCAACTAAATTGTACCATTCAATCTTTTCCTTTCAATATACAACTACTTCTTATTCTTCTTCTTTCAGAATTCAGATCTTAAAAAATATAAAGAACTGGCACCAACTTAGTTGGCAGGCAATTGGGGCTTTCCTCCCTTAGAAAGGAAAAAGGTTGCTGAGAGTAGGAGAGCCTTCGTTAAGGAGACCGACTGCTGCTTCTAACGGAGAGGGTGACGCGGATGGGGCGGCCGGTGCCGGTGCCGCCGCAGCTGCTGCAGGGCATCCGCCCCGAGCCGGCGCACGTCCTGCAACCGACGTCGCCGTCGGACCAGCGGGAGCAGAGGCAGCTCGTGCGGCCGGTGCCGTTGCAGCTGGGGCAGCGGGGCCTTCGCTCCCCTCCCGCCATGGGCTCCTGCTCCATGGCCGACTTCACCAGCATCGCTCCGGCCAGCACCCCCAGCCCCGTCGCCAATTGGGTCAGCACCATCGGGCCCATTCTTCTCTCCGGCGTCGCCTCACAAAGAGAGAGAAGAGATAGCTAGAGACTCTTGGTGGTGCTAGGAGAGGGAGGCGGAGGCTCATCTTGATATCAAAGAGAGAGAGAGAGATGGTCGGAGGATTACGGTCATGCCGACGTGGTTGGTAGTCAAATTGCACACGCTACAGAGAGAGAGTGAGAGAAGAATCCACCAATATTGACTGGCCCTCTGGTTTGGAATCATGTGTGATATTTCCAGGATCGTTGTGTGCTGGGAAAGCAAAGATTCTTGCCTAAACACAACAAAGATGTATCTTCTCCTATCCTCTTTCTGTTTCTTGATCTGTTTAGTTTTAAAATTTCAGTCATACTTGGCTATTGCTTCATTCAAATTTATACGCAACGAATAAAGATACAGACCCAGAATTGTTGAAGTCTGATTCACATGAATGAATTTTCATAATAAGGTAGTAAATTCTTAGACAAAAAGAGCTGACATGCTGTTGGGGGAGTTGCCATTTTTCCGATGGCGTGAAGGAAAAATCTAATTGACCGTGATGAATTCACCTGTATTTTGTGCTTTGCATGGAAGGCCTGAGACGGTGCATTGGTGCAAAATGAAAACGTGGAAAGATAGGGAAGATAAGGAATGACCATAAACAAAGTTGTCTAAGTCCCTCGCACCGCGAAAGGCAAAAGTGGCTTCTTACCAAGAGAAGAGTGTGGATGATAATATATATAGAAACGAGAACAACAGGATTTCCTTAATTTCTACAATGTGTCATTGCACTTCCAATTTGGTTCTCGCTTCTAAGTTCTAGCCAGTCAAAATTTCATTGCTTATGTTAATGTAATGTTTTCAGAAATCAGCACTTCAACCAACGTTTTTTAGTTCCCCTTGCTTTGTTCTTTTCATTTGTAGGTGCTTACATAAAAAATGGCATCACAATGGGCTCTAGCTTGAAGAAGGCGAATGCCCATGTTGTATGACTGGTATCAGTACAGGGGGCTGTCAATGGATCGAAATAGAAACGTCAATTAATTACTAAATGTCGTTCATGTTTGTTAATGAAATCCAACATGAACAATATGTTCAATTTGGGGCGTGATTTTTTCTCAGATATACAGTCTAATCCAACTAGCTTATTTTGTCTTTGTTCACTGGTGTAGGTCTACGTAATTAACTTCGCCTAGTATCAATCTCTGATCAAAAGATATGGTCCTTGAACTGCTCTTCTCATCCAAAAGGGAAGAAATGACAGAAAAGAAATGAAATAAAAAGTGATGAGAGAAGCAGAGTGTTGAAAAATATTATGATCGCATTACGTAGCGAAAATCGTTTTAACAGCAGAAGAAGCGTATATATAGGAGAAGGTATGGGTTAATTATATACAGACAAGATTAAAACAAGATATCAGCAGAAAGTCATGTACTTACATATACTTAGTATAGCAAAAGATAATGTATATTAACAAAACAAAATAATTGCCAGGCCTGTTCAAATGAAAAATTGCTGAAAACAAGCCAATCGCTTCACAGAAGCAGGTTTTTCATCAAGCAAGAGAGACCAGTTTCCCCAGGTTTATGCCGGCCGGGAAGAACCGTACAAGGCCCGCTTTCTTCTTTAAGGGAGAGAGACAAAGTTTAGGTCAAGAATTCAACATCTGTGGTCTGCCTCTTAGCACAAACTGACAATGGTCTGGTTACCCAGCTTGCTTATCAAAGAAAACCAAAAATTTACGATCCCTAGCTAGTTTAATTTTTGCAGATGTCAACCGGCGCTCAGCATTCTTTCTGGCCATAGGAGTCGCCGGATTCCGGCACAGCTTTTTTTTCTGGCCGTGTGGACGCCTTGTAAGACTCATCATGCAATTGAAAACATATAGATCTTATTGACTTTGAATTTCGCTATTGGAATCTGATCCTGCCCAAGCCATGTCCCATCTGACCCAGACCAAAGATAGACTCGACACTATCATATCTGACCTGTCGGCCACTGAGCCTATCATTCTGTACATGTTTCAGAAATGAATTGCCCATGGTAAAAAAATTTACACACATTTTTGCTTCTCTTCCACAGATGTGAACTAGGTTCCCACAATTTTGTGATTCCTTTCCACGTTTGTGGCCGGAAAATGGCCACGGACTCGTTCATGTTTCTCCCACATTGGTGCTGCCTTGATTTCCATAAGTTGGAAAAAGAAAAATTAACTAACTTGCTCCACCTTCCGCTTCGGTTAAAGTGAATTTAAACCATTAGATGAAAAAAAAATCCACATAATGTTTATAGATATATATATATATATATATATATTCAGATTGTGGGCTTTCATATGATCAGATTGAATGGTTGATGCTTAAATTGACAAAAGAACATATACTACCTTAATATATCATTGTACAAATGACAGAGAGAACAGTAAGATTACAAAGTAAAGTTTTAGCTATACTTTCGTCATGCAAATCAATACAAAGTTTTCTTCATGCTTCGTTCCCGAAATAACAGATATTCCACCAAAACACATGTTTTGCTGCTCTGGAGATTGTGATTTCTGAATTTGCTATTTGGAAGAACACCATCAATCATATATGCAGCAGCTATGCATGCAAATGCAGCGCTCTACGCCTCTACCGTGAGCATCCATGGCCACTTTCACATGCAGAATGAAACATACATAGAGGATACATATCTTTAGTTCCAAGATTCTTCAATTTCAGATTGAAAATTTTGAAATGATGCCAGATGATTGGCATAGGACTGACGTAACTGTTCGGGATGTTGGACTAGTGATTCTGGGCCACTTACTCTTCTGCCCACTTGCATGAAAGAAGAATAATAATCTGTTGTCCAGTGGCTGTCAATGCACAAAAGGATGCATCCGACGGCTGATATGTGTTATTAGTGCATCCTGACTAGATAAACATTTTTTTTCTATTTTATAGAGAAACTATGTAGACATACAATATAAAAGAGATATATTTTGTCTATACATTTACATTGCCAGAATTAAATGCGAGTGCCCAAGTGCTGACTTTGAGTTTGGTGTCGTCTCAATGGAAATCATTTCTGAAGCGCATAGAATCTTCGTATTGGATTGGATTTGGTTTCGAGAGAAATTTTATTTAGAGTCCCAGTGTTACTTGAGATTTCTTGTAGGAGAAAGCTAGTTGGAGTAATTCAAGTTTAAATCAACAGCTTCAAGTGACAAACTTCCTAACCTGGCCTTCTGTTGCAAGAGGCTGGTTAATGAAGAACCATCAACACTAAAGGTTAAAAAACGATAACTTGTATGAAGGTAAAACTCTCTTTAAAACTTCATCCTCGAAAAGATATTTGCACGCATTGGAACGTAAAATCTGTTAAGCTGAATTACATATTTATTCACCTGTCTGAAGGCTTGAAAGCGATACACAATTTTAAATTTCACAAGTCCAATCTGTCCTGGTAGGTTAAACCTTGCTGGTCTCTCCATATCACTCCTTTCTAGCTGCAACAAGCATACATATATCTATAAGCAAGGCTCAGAGAGGTTCAAAGAGCTGAAAGCAATCTAATTTGCATGTGATGGTTCTACCATGAGAGCTTTTGTTCACGTCTTGGAGGTTAAACATAAGATTTTCAAGTTAAAGAAGGTCAAGAGTTAAATATCTGTGGTGTCTATCTGTCAACATAACCTGGGCAGAAGTCCACTGAATCCACAGCTACCCAACCACAGAATTTCTCATGCTTGTACCTTGAAAGTTTCAGAAAAAAATCAGGCCTTAAGCAACCTCTTAAGACAAGCCAGCTGCTGCTCTGAAATACCAACAAAAAGATGACACCCCAAAATGATTTTGTTTTTCTTTCTGTATTAGGCAGCAATGCATGGTCAATGTAGCATCTATCTAGCCAGCCCTAGTGTGGAACAAGTGACTGATGGGGCTGTAGCTGCAGACTTGGAGAAAGGAGGAAGGGGGTGATGGGTCTGATTGTGTTAGCCAAACACTGGCTTTTGGTGGCTTGGTGTTGGGAACAGAGATGGGATATGTGGCTGCTAGTGGGAGACCATGATAAAGATATGATTGTACATCCAAAGCGACCCATCCTTTTAAGTGTTTCCTCTTCCTGAAAAAAGATTGAGGCCATCTGGGAACCAGGCAGAGCACATGTCCACGCCCAGCACGCCACCTTTTCCCTTGAGAAAAGCAGCTTCTCTCACTTCTCTGGCTCTGCTAGAGTGGGCCTCCCTCTAGTGCTCTCCAGAAACAAATAAAAATAAGATTGAAGATGTATGCGCCCTGCTTATGTAGGACTTGACTATAAGGCCTCCCACCACCCACCCACAAGCAAACCAGTCCACTTGCACCTTTGGCATGTGCCTCTCTCTCTGTCTCTCTCTCTCACTCTAATGGCTGGTGCACAATGAAATTTCAATAGAGCACGGCTTTTACTTTTCTTGGTCTTGATCCACCACCCTCATGGTCCCATAATGCACTGACCCGTTCTGCAACTAGTTGCCCAAACATGCAAATGAAAGATGGATGTGGAGTCCATGAATAATGTTGGTTCGCTGCCACCTGCCCCACCTGGGGTACTGTTTCAAGGTCCACCTACGTAGACATAGTGTTGCATAGGCAAGGTTACAGGGCCTTGAATGTGATGTAGGACGGGATATCAGGTGGGGTTCCACATGTCAGAAGCTTTAGGCACAGATGAGTTGTGCAATAAGACGCTTCTGCCTAGCTTTAAACCAACTTAAAGAAAACCGAGTTCAGTGATATGCATTATTAGTGTCACACCTGTTCATGTGATACCTCAACACTTGGTTTCCTTGTATATCTGCATAACCACAGGCAATTGCAGACAAGAATGAGCATCCAAAAGTATATGTCAACTTTTTAAGAAATTCATGAAATAATCATGCAACTGAATTTTTTTTTAGATCATAGTTACATTATATAGCATTTTAACATCCATACGGAATCTTGATCCTACAAGGCAGGCTTCAGTTTTGATTCCCTTGGTCTATCTGGAGAAGAAAAAAGGGGCAAGAAAAGTTGGTTACACAGCTCACATTGGCAAAATCTGCAAAATCCGGCCCAATTATATCTGATCGTGTTGAGCTGCATATTGGGTCTCTAGTGGAATTGAAAAAGAAGCCAGTAGACATGGCAAGACATGATCAGACCAATCACAACTTAATTCAACAAACAAAGTATGAAAGTTCAAACTGGGCACACCATCTGATTAAGAGGAATCACAGAAGTGAAGATTGCAAATTTTGGTTTATTTAGGAAGTTGTGGATCATCATCCAACAAGCAACGAAACACCATGCATTACTTTGATGATTTAGTTAATTATTTGCCTGCAAAAATCAATACTTGACAAGTCAGAGTTAGATGACAAAGCTAACGATATAGGCTCATAAATCAGCAGGCCCCTTAATAATTCATCAAATTGATCTTTACACTACGTCTTGTCTCACACCAAAAAGGCCAACTGAGGCATCATTTTCATCCCAAACTTTTTTGCAGGCCAAACCCCATTTGCATTCAGAACTTTATAGATTTAATGTCCAGCGGTGTGAATCCAGCAAGAAGATCAAAATCAAGAAACTCAGATACGGATGCCGGAGAAGCCTTTTCGTGGCACAAGTTTAAACAGTGTTTAGACCCAGCTGCCCCTTTAGCCTGGCTCCAAAAGGTACAGCTTTAGTACTAAGACCGACAACTCAAGGCCTACGCACAAGCATCCCAAAAGGCAAAAAAGGAGCAAACCAACCTACACGTGCAAGTGTAATGATTATACATCCATACTTCCCTTCCCACGCAAGCAGCAATTCAAACAAAACCCCATCTAGCCTGGAAAAGAGAGAACAAACAACGTGACCGCTTCTTTCTTCCTACCTCACCACCAACACGGTATGCTCAATACAAATAGGCACACAGTCCATCGGCTATTCATGCACACTAACAGCCCCTTCACACTCTGTTCCAGCTCTTGCACATGGATCAGAGAGAATTGCAACTCCTGCCAGACAAAAGATCGACAGGTAAGACACCTGAGTTCCCACCGCCATCTGTATATTGCATTTCTTTCTCTGGCAGCACTCCAGGATGCAGCAACCTTCCATCAACTGATCTGCAACTCTCAATCTCTCCCCAACCTGTCAACAGCTACAGCCCTTCAGCTAGACCAACTAGACAACAAGCATTTCTCCGTAGAAGCAGCGAACATGGATTTGAGAAAATTATGAAGGGATATGATGAAACTAGGAGTGAAATATGTTGTGCAGAAGCGATGAAAAGACAAGCAGAGGAGCAGCTACGGCTTGCTGCTGTGGAAAAGGCATATGCAGAGAAGGTAAGAGAGTTGACTAGGCAGGAAATGGAGTTGGCAGAGTCTGAATTTGCATGTGCAAGGCACATGTGGGAGAAAGCAGCAGAGGACATGGAGAGAGCACGGCGGATGAAGGATAAGGCTACTCGACATGTTGATTCCAATGGAATGGAGATTACTTGCCATGCATGTCAGCAACAGTTTCGCGTATAGTCTTCACAGATCATATGATAAAATCTCAAGATGTTCAAGGAAAGAGCAAAAATCAAGGGCTTGCTAGGAATTCCTGTAATCATCATATGTACTTTAAACAGTGTGCAACTGGAGATTATGGTCTTATTTTTCTTTATCTGTTTCAATGTCACATCATGTTGTCTCTAGAACTAGAGGTTCTGAAAATTCTGCTATGATCCATGGACAGGTCTTCCTTCCTGAATCAAGGCACTGATGATGGTAACGGAAGACATGAGCCTTTTTAAGTCTTTCTGTTCATTGTTCAAGACTGTACCCAAGCAATCAGAAACAATGAATAAAGCAGCTTCTCCTGAAAAGCACAGAAGATGAAACAATAACTTTGATGACCAAGCAGAAAGGATAAGTTGGTTTTGAGATCATAGATTTCAGAGGTCCAAGCTCTTGTATTTTCGTGATGATAGAATCAGAAAACTTGTCTGACATTGATGTTGATCCTTGACGTTTGGATATAATTCTTGAAATAGAACTCATCTGCACTAGAAAATTGTTGAGCAAGAGCAGAAACGTCTGCATTTTCTTCATCTGTGAAGATCCGTGGTACTCCTGAAACATCATACACAACCAGTGGTATATCAGGAAAGCAAAAGTACAAACTAGACTGAACTGATAATGGTATATATAAGGCACAAAGCCAGTTGTATCAGCTTAAATGAAAAGAATCCAGAATAGGCAAAGTAGACACACTACACTTGATCTTAGCCAAAAGGCCAAGAAAGGTATATAGTAAGAAAAGTAAGAAAAGGAGTAAAAAACAAAACTCCTAGAAAGCAACACGTCAGCATCCAAGCTTGAGGTATTAATCCTTCCAGCCAAAAGGAAGAGAAATTGGTAAGACAACCATAAATTGTTTGTGTCAAAGACTCAAAGGCAATCCAGATCCATGAGATGATTCAAGGCTATCTTTGACATAGGCAACATAAAAGGAGAATAATCAGTCACTGTGCATTTCTTCTTTTGCTTTAGATGCTGCCTTAAGTGGTATTCAGGATTGAGGTTTCTGTTAAGCTACGTTGTTAAAAGTGTTGAGCTATGTTGTTAAAAGCATTAGCATGGCCTAAGCATTGAATAGATCCTAGAGCCTAGGCAAACCTAAGTGGGAGTAGACACTTTAAGCGCTACAATAGAAAGAAAATAAATAAAAGGCAATGCTAAAGATTAATAGGGGAAGAAGAAGTTGAAGATGAAAAGTTACTTCAGAGAAAAAAAAAAAAGAAGGAAAAAAAGAACCGGAAGATGAATGGTCACTTAAAAAAAAAAGGACGATGATAGGAGGAGGAGGAAGAAAAAGCCAAAAGAAAAATTGGGATGGTGAACAATGACCTCAAAAGACCAAGAAAAAGGAAGATGGCAGGAGGAAAAGGAGGAGGAGAAGGAGAAGATGAAAGGTCATTCATTCAAAAATTAGAAGGAAAAAAGAAAAAGAAAAAACATCATGGCAGCAGAAGAAAAATAGAGAAGAAAGGGGAGAAAAACAAGTTCTGATTATATATCTGCTGTACTGCAAACCCACAAATTCACTTTTTTCTCTTCTTCCTCCTCTCTCATGCAAATAGGTAGACAGCATCGTCTCACGTTTCTTTTTTTCTCATTTAGGTTTTGCACATTGATAGACAATATTACTTGTTCTTACAACTTAACAGTTATGTTTCTTTTTTATTTTTATTTTTTTTTTTCAAAGACTCAGAAGATATAGTATTTGATCTGTTCTTTTAGAAAGGAACATAAAGCCTAAGCTTCAAGTTGCCCAGGCGATAGTCTAGGTGCATTTAACAAACATAGCAGTTTAAGTGAATAGACATAAAAATCCAGCATGTTCTTACAAATGTGCACCTTGAAGTTTGGTGCGTATACTTTCCTTGCTGGAGACAAGGAAAGCAAGAAAAAAACCCCACATTCCTAATTGAGGATGGAATATTTCCCAATGAATAATAATGAGCAACTAAATTGTTTTCAATTCACAAACACAGAGGAACATCTAGGCCAATATTCCAACATCAGAAGCCCATGCTTCACATGCAAAGCAGAACTAGATCCATACACTTGTCAGTTTATGGCAGGAGATACATCCCAGATTTGAAACCTGAATCTTCAACCAGTTCATCCGACAAGACAGTGAAGACTAGTTAACACTGGAAGAAATAAATACATAAATCATGTCATGCACAGAAATTGGACAAATAGGAGAGAATTGAACATTGGGATGGAGCTCTAATCTAGTCAAACTACACAATGTAAATAGCTGTTACCTTGACAAAAACCAAGGAAAATTTATTTACTCCCCATTACTGGAAATACAATTGCAACACCTCAAAAAAGATCATGCTGCACGTTTCATGGGAATACTTTTTGCAAGGGAAAATTTTATGCCATGTAACAACGGCATATAGTGAAAGGCAATAAACTTTCTATTTTTACTAGGAACCCTGTTGGCTTAAATGCAAGGGTTGTCCATAAATAAATAAACACACATCTCGTTATCTCAAAGCAACAATGGCCACAACATTTAGAATGAGGTTTTCCATATGTAGGCTGTCAGAATATCAATCTGTGCAAGGAAAGGGGTGCATGAACTGATATATAGTCCACTTGCGTTAGTGCAGGATCACATTGATTTGTCATGAGGGGCACATGTATTTCTAACGGTAAACATCTTTGATAGAAAAAATAGAAAAAAGATATGAAATATTCAACAGAGTTAAAGAGAGATTTAACAGAATATAGCTAGTTGATTTCCACATATATGCCTAGGGCAGCTACAAGAAGTTAGAAGTAGAATATCTGATTTTTTCAGTTGAAATACTAAAGTGTTTCTTTTCAATTTATTAAGATGATATATTTGGTTTTTGAATTTGATTTCTATAGATAGATTCAGAATATGGTCTGAACAATGATAGGCATGCATGAACTGATATAGTCAACTAATGTTAGTTCAGGATCACATTTATTTGTCATCATCAGCAGCACATTCGAATGTTAAACATATTTCATGGAGAAAAAGAAAATATTAGAGGAAATTTCAACAGAGAGGGCTAACAGAACATAGACAGTTGATCACTCAGATACATGCTGGATGAATGGTTGACAAGCAACATGACCAACCAAAGAAACAAGATCTATATGGATTGTTTGAAGATCCAGAATTTATCACGAATCTAATCAAGCACTGGATTGGTTTCTCATCTATCAGCTCTTATTCTCCTTCCCTCCACCCTACCAAACCGCTCAAAAAGAAAAGGAACAACAGAATAAAACCCAAAAACACCAAAGAAACAAATTATTACTTCATTTCAACACTAACAAGGAATCAACAGGTGTAATACACCAAATATGACAAGACTACCTTATGAAATGGCATCTGGTTTCAACATCAATAAGAAAAATTTTCTCTTTGTATTTTTTCAAACAGCTAAATTTTGTGTCTAGTGGTTTTGCTTCTGTCATTCTTCGCCATCATCACCACCAATATCACTATCACAATCACCAACATTACCACTACAAACACCACCACCACATTCTTCACAACTGTTATTCTTCCACCATTATCACCCCATTCTCATCTCCACCACTGCTATCACCATCTTACACCTCTTTTCTCTTTCTACTTCATACACGCATATAAATTAAACTAGGCTCTTCTATGTAACATGCATTTGTGTTCACATCAGCAAACAAAGAAACATATCTACTATATCCTCCACCTGAAGCAATGGAATTCATGCAGTATTTCAACTAATTTCTTACACAGCATACCAGTTTGTTTCAGATAATAATAGTAAGGAATACCACAATGCTATATGAAAAAACCTGCCCCATATAGCACAAAGCAGACCTAATGAAATATCATGAACAGAAACCAAATGACATAGAAAATTATTCTACTAACCATGAAAGCATTCCCTTGCTGCCCCAGCCATAAGAACAACATCACCAGTCCGCACGAACATTGCAATTGGAGGGTGATCCCTCTGGTTCCCACCCAGCAAGAAAACAGCTTTGCATCCAAGACTGCAGTCAACATACACACACTACTTAGGTTCCCAAAAGATAATCATCATACACAATAACAGGCTAATATGCTATCCAGCAATACCTGATGCTTACAATGGGCTTACTCCAATCTGCTTCCATGTCATCAACATGACCACCAAGGGTATCATCTAATCACATAAGGCAGAAACGGTTGGCCAATAAAGCTTACAATATGCCACTAAAGACATAAGAAAAAACTAAACTTTATGAATGAAAACCTGCAGGTCTACTCTGACATTTCAACAACAAGCAGTCAAAGGACATTCAAATCATACACATACCAGGACCATAATAATTAACAATTGCAGCTTCTGGATGGAATTCATCCTCTGGCGTGGCTAATCTAGCCAGTCTCTTGGCAATTTCAGCTAGCATGTCCGGAATAGTGCCATGTGGAAGAGAAACATCATAGCTACGCTGCATAGTGAAATGGTTGACAAAGATGGCAAACAGATGAGTCAGAAATGCAAGTGCTTAACAAAGGATAAAATGACATCTTCAAGTAAACAACATATCAAGGTCAATTTATTTACCTTTACTTTGAATAATGCTCATGAATTTATTAAAAGACAAAGAGCACGAACATGAAAAAACTCCTATATGTACTGGCCTAAGTTCTACAAAAAACAAACCAGATTTAGATGCTTACAGCAGCTAAGGCAGGGAAATTTTAAGAGCCAGACTATAGAAGTTGAACAGTTCATATTTGATAACTCCACATACCCAATGAAAAACCTGGAGGCCCTACGAAGAAAACAAGCCAGCCAAAGCTACCACAAAGAGTAATTAAACTTTACCTATGTTTGCCAATATTCCTAAGAAACAAACTCAGGAGCCCATGTGCAGCTGTGCTCCATGTGCTTGCATCTACTTCTTCACAAACTACAAAATGATATTATTCTGCTCTCATGCGTGAACAATATGCAAGCATGACAGATTATTAAAAGAATTACAAGAAAGATAATGCTCATATCAATAAGAGTTCAATAAGAAACATGTGTACTCATACAATTATATCTTGTCTGGTTGCTACTTTTCTGCAAATGCAAGTATTAAACACAAAAAAGCATAGTTACAAATATCGTTTTCACGTTTTCAACCAGGTTTTTCTCCAGTAAAAAATACGCAGTGTTGTTCTTTCGGGATAAACTCAGTAAATTTTAAAACAATTGAAAAAAATGAAGATCTTAAAAGGATTGCCAAAAATATTAACCGTGAGATTTTTCTTGGGTATTTTTTGGCAAACTAGTTTTTTCTCAGAAAACTCTCAGGAAAAGTGAGGCAAACTTTAAAAAATTAAAAAAAAAATCTAAGCTTTAGTAAAAATAAAATAAATGAGAAAGTAAAAAGAAGACATAAATAAAACTAGATGAAAGTGATATAAAAATGTTTTAATGATGACAAAAATAATGAAAATTAATTTAGTTTAAGTTCAAAATTGGATCCATGATGATATTAATGTTAAAAAAAGATAAAAATAAAAAAATCGGGAAAATTTGCTATAAAAACGCGAAAATTTTGGGGAAAAACGTGATAAATGTAATTTTTACGTTTTTTCAAAATATCAAGATTCAAGATTTCTTCACTTTGTTTTTCTCATCTTTTCCTTTGATGTCATAATATTTTCAAAGATATCATGATATTTATGCCAATGTTAACAGTAAAATGTAAAAATTAAAATGTGGTAGTAAAAAATGTAAAAAAAACATGAAAAAAATGCAAAAAAAGGGAAAAGCTGTATGAAAATACATGAAAAAAGCAAAAGAATATGAAAACAAGTCCAAAACAGAAAAAAAAAACTGCGAAAGAAAAATTAAAGAAACTTTTTTTTTAACATTTCTTCATTTTGGCATTTAAAAAAAAACACATTTTTTGCATTTTTAATGTGTTTTGAAATTTAAAAAAAAAAACATTTTTTGTAACTATGGTATGTATCTATGCAACGATCCTTAAGCTTTCTTTGCTTTTGATTTCTTTTCTTAGGTGTTGGGGAAAGGGTGGTTAGACAAATCAAGAATTATACCTCATACCCGTACCAACACTACATCAGCAAATCACACATACCTAAGGGTGGGTATCGGGCCGGGCCGGCCTGTTTTTGCATCCTGCATTGCTTGAGGCATTTCCCTGAAAGAAAATCATGAAGAAAATAAAAGTTAGCTCTGGGTGCGCATTTTGCGGACCCTGTTAATTATTTCCTCGATCTCAATCATGAAAGGGCATGCAGTTTGGCAGATGTATTGCCAGCTGTTGTGTTTAGAGGATCGAAGGACTGTGGTCCACTTCAGTTCTTGTATCTGTTGGATACGTTCGAGATTCAGAAGGACCTGTTCGTAAATCTCGGTTTCTAGTTCGATCAATTCTTTTAGCAGTTCATCCCGGTGGGTCCGGGATAATCCCAAATCCTCGTTGCTGTGTTCTGGATAAAGCCTGTTGAGGATGTTTGTGTATCGTCTAGCAATTGAATCACCTGGTTGCATAGGCATTGGAACTTCTGTTGCTGGGATGGAGGTCCTGGATGGTCCTGCCATTCCTGTAAGCAAAGTTCAAAGGCTGTCAACAATTGAGGCTCGAGATGGATTGGTGGGGAGCCTATTAAAAGGGTGATTATCCTTGAAAGAGAATCTGCTAGAATGTTGTCTTTCCCGCTGATGTGTTCGAAGGACACATCTATCCCTAGCCCTGTAATAAAATCTACGAAGGCTATCCATCTAACTCTGGAGGGTTTGTTGATGTTGGATTTGTTGAAAAAGCTAATGATAGCTTGGCAATCTGTTCTGATTAGAATTTCCTCCTGCTCCAGATAGTAGATTTTTAGGGACTCAAGGCTATTCATGACAGCGTAGATTTCAGCATCAATGGTTGACTTTGGTGGACTGAACTTGCCGCTGGCATATGCACAAGGCTTCTCCATGTTCCTTGAGTCATATTTTTGAGGCTTCCATTTGCATATTCCGCCCCATCCCTCCATACATCCATCCGTTTCTAGGATGATGAAGCACTTTGTAGGAGGTATTGATAGGGCAGGTAGCTGCTGAACTTGTTCCTTTATCTGTTTGACCAGCATCCAATCCTGCTGGTTCAACCTCTTCTCCCCTGTCGGGCTTGTTTTGCTATACAGGGGTGAGAGCAACCTGCCAAGGTTAGGAATGAAATTTCTAGCATAATTTAATATTCCTAGCCAGGATCGTAGGCCGGTTTTTGTTGACAAGTCTGCCTCTTGTTTTTCTACGATCTTTTTGATAATGTTGGGCTGTAACCGTATTTCTCCGTGGCCGATGATGGCTCCGAGAAATTCTATTTGCTTCTGCCCAATTGCCATTTTGGTAGGGCTGAGAATGAGTCCGTTTTCTTTGCACCTTTCTAGTAAGATACGCAAGTGTTTTGCATGCGCATCTTCTGTTTCTGAGAAAACTAAAATATCGTCTATGTAGACGGCAATGAAGTTTTTCAGTTCCCTTGAAACAGTTATCCATCTTTCTTTGGAAGACTGCGGGGGCATTCTTCAAACCAAATGGCATTACCAACCATTCGAAGAGTCCTTGGGGTACCCAGAATGCTGTGAGGTCCATCATAACCTGATGGAATCCACTCCAAGATGGGTTTTCAACTTGGTTGTTGTATTGCCATTGAGAGAATGGTCTTCATTCCTGGTAATGATCATATTTGGGAAGCTGCTTGACTTCCGCTTGCATGGCTAAGTATTGGTAATATTCCCAAACACAGGTGGCAACCACACAACCAGAATTTGAAGATCAGATCCGGAATTATCGCACCGGACAAAGGAGACGCCTTAACCTTCAAAGAAGGGTCAATTCCCTAATACGGCGTAATTATCATGAAGTTCTGGAAGAACAGCTGCAACCAGAGCAACAGCTTGCAAGGTCGCTGCGTGAGCGAGCAAACATGGTACCAGCAGAGGTACTATTCACCACTTTCAAATCTCCATCCAAACCAGGGGCTACACCAACTGGAGAATTTCCTCCTGCTCCAGATAGTAGATTTTTAGGGACTCAAGGCTATTCATGACAGCGTAGATTTCAGCATCAATGGTTGACTTTGGTGGACTGAACTTGCCGCTGGCATATGCACAAGGCTTCTCCATGCTCCTTGAGTCATATTTTTTAGGCTTCCATTTGCATATTCCGCCCCATCCCTCCATACATCCATCCGTTTCTAGGATGATGAAGCACTTTGTAGGAGGTATTGATAGGGCAGGTAGCTGCTGAACCTGTTCCTTTATCTGTTTGACCAGCATCCAATCTTGCTGGTTCAGCCTCTTCTCCCCTGTCGGGTTTCAGTTCCAGAGGAAGCCCTGGAGGATAACACATTCACAGTCCAATTCACCGGCGTTAATTCCCAGCAAAACTCCAACAAGAATAAGGGTGGGTATCGGGCCGGGCCGCCGCTGGGCCGGGCTTGGGCTGAGAATTTTGGTTCTCGGGCCGAAGTTCACCTGGCCCGGCCCGGCCCGATATCTTAACGGGCCGGGCCTGGTTGTCACTTCTCCGGCCCGGCCCGACGGCCCGTTTCTAGGATGATGAAGCACTTTGTAGGAGGTATTGATAGGGCAGGTAGCTGCTGAACCTGTTCCTTATCTGTTTGACCAGCATCCAATCCTGTTGGTTCAGCCTCTTCTCCCCTGTCGGGCTTGTTTTGCTATACAGGGGTGAGAGCAACCTGCCAAGGTTAGGAATGAAATTTCTAGCATAATTTAATATTCCAAGCCAGGATCGTAGGCCGGTTTTTGTTGACAAGTCTGCCTCTTGTTTTTCTACGATCTTATTCCAAATCATCGATTTCTTCAACTAGGGAAGAGATGACTGCTTGCTGTTGTGTATTAATTGTGGTCACGTTTTTGTAGAAGGTGATAGTATCTCCTTCAATTTGTAGACCTCCTTGCATGGCTCGAATGAAGTTGCAGCCGATGATCAATTGAATTTCTCCTCCTAGGAACATGGGGAAAGCATAAGTGTAGGGGATTCGGAACTGGTTTTCCCCTATTGACATTTGTCCATGCTTTAGCTTCTTGTAATCTTGTTGGAGTTTTGTTGGGAATTAACGCCGGTGAATTGGACTGTGAATGTGTTATCCTCCAGGGCTTCCTCTGGAACTGAAACCCGACAGGGGAGAAGAGGCTGAACCAGCAAGATTGGATGCTGGTCAAACAGATAAAGGAACAGTTTCAGCAGCTACCTGCCCTATCAATACCTCCTACAAAGTGCTTCATCATCCTAGAAACGGATGGATGTATGGAGGGATGGGGCGGAATATGCAAATGGAAGCCTCAAAAATATGACTCAAGGAGCATGGAGAAGCCTTGTGCATATGCCAGCGGCAAGTTCAGTCCACCAAAGTCAACCATTGATGCTGAAATCTACGCTGTCATGAATAGCCTTGAGTCCCTAAAAATCTACTATCTGGAGCAGGAGGAAATTCTAATCAGAACAGATTGCCAAGCTATCATTAGCTTTTTCAACAAATCCAACATCAACAAACCCTCTAGAGTTAGATGGATAGCCTTCGTAGATTTTATTACAGGGCTAGGGATAGATGTGTCCTTCGAACACACCAGCGGGAAAGACAACATTCTAGCAGATTCTCTTTCAAGGATAATCACCCTTTTAATAGGCTCCCCACCAATCCATCTCGAGCCTCAACTGTTGACAGCCTTTGAACTTTGCTTACAGGAATGGCAGGACCATCCAGGACCTCCATCCCAGCAACAGAAGTTCCAATGCCTATGCAACCAGGTGATTCAATTGCTAGACGATACACAGACATCCTCAGCAGGCTTTATCCAGAACACAGCAACGAGGATTTGGGATTATCCCGGACCCACCGGGATGAACTGCTAAAAGAATTGATCGAACTAGAAACCGAGATTTACGAACAGGTCCTTCTGAATCTCGAACGTATCCAACAGATACAAGAACTGAAGTGGACCACAGTCCTTCGATCATCTAAACACAACAGCTGGCAATACATCCGCCAAACTGCATGCCCTTTCATGATTGAGATCGAGGAAATAATTAACAAGGTCCACAAAATGCGCACCCAGAGCTAACTTTTATTTTCTTCATGATTTCCTTTCAGGGAAATGGCTCAGGCAATGCAGGATGCAAAAACAGATTTTGACGGTCCAAGCTTCGCACAAACAAGCTCCATGATCGTCAATCGCTACAAAAACATTGCCCGATTGCGTCACCCACAGGTAGTCGAGCACTGGGGCTATCATGTAGATAAAGGGTTCAGTATCTCACTCGACCATCACAGCAAACTTGGTCGAGAAATGAGCGATTTAGAAGGAGCATTCTGCAATAAAATTCAAGTGGATCTCGAAAACCTATAGGAACTCCTGCAGGTCAAACTCTTGGTCTGCACCAAATGTTCTACTAAGGACAACTATTGGTCTGCTGTCATTCAGTATATGAATGATTACCTCCGATTAGCAGCAAAATCAGGAAGAATGTTCATCAGCCCAGAACTCTCTGAAAAATTTTGGGTAAAAATGCTAGGAGACCTAGGCAGTAGGGTCAAACAGGCATTCGATACTAAGTACCCAGGCGTAACGATAGCACTCACCCCACGAATTCTGTTCACCTATCAGTACCTTGAACAAGAGTGCAAGGACGCCGCGTTCAAACGATCTCTGAAGAATTTATCCTTCTGTTCTCAAATCTCCTTTCAGGGGGGAGTTTGATTTGGGGGCGATAGCCTCCATCTTGTTCCCCCAGCATGTTAATACTGGGAGTCTGAACCTGATGCTCGAGTGACTCGTCTATGTCTTCATTTTCTGAAATGGAGTAGATAGCGTCACTGAGTTCCTCTCCTTCATGCACGGAGACGATATCATGATCTTCAGGTAGTTCTAGACCCTCAAATATTGCGGCCCTTTTTACATTTCTTCTGTCACTGGGACATTCTCGGGCAAAATGTCCTTCTTCGCCACAAAGGTAGCACTTGCATTTTTTGTTCCGAAGCAGGTGCTTTCTCTTTTCGATGCGGGCATGCGTAGGGTGTGGCTTTCCTTTGTAGGTTGTGGTCCTTCGCATGTCGTACCTTTTTCTTTTCGAATCTCTGTAATATCCTGGGATCGGGATTTGAGAACAGAAGGATAAATTCTTCAGAGATCATTTGAACGCGGCGTCCTTGCACTCTTGTTCAAGGTACTGGTAGGTGAACAGAATTTGTGGGGTGAGGGTATCGGGCCGGGCCGGCCCGGCCCGAGTCTCGTTCCGGGCCCGGCCCGGCCCATTTAAATTAAAAAAATATTTTTTAATTATAAAATAACATTTTTTAATATAAAATGTATTTATTAAGAATAAAAAAAATATTATTAAAACAAAAAAATTAAAAAATATATATATATTTTTAACTTACCGGGCCTAAACGGGCCGACCCGGGCCGGCCCGGCACATACCTATGTGACTTAGCTCCAAATGACTTTTTTGTGTTTTTTCGTATTTTTTACATTTTCGTTACATTATCTTTGCTTTATAGTTTAAAACTTAAGTTAAATTATTTATTTTCATTTCTATCATTACTAAAACATTATTTTACCTAGTTATATTTTATTACTAATTTTTAAGTTTTTTTCTTTTCTAAAAATTGTTGATTTTTTCCAACTTTTTCAGTTTTGCCAACAAATGCCCGATAAAAACCTCACCGTCTAAAACACCTTTACGATATCTGCGATTACGAAAGAAAGCAAATATAAACAAAAAGTTCCTAAGGCATCTGAAATGGCAAAAGAAACAAGACACATAAATATACCAAAATACTTCTCATAAAATACTGGGAATGTCTTGCAATGATGTCACAATACTTTTCCTGTGCCATTTGTTGGTTCCAAATGCACAAGATTGAGATACATTTAAAATCCCCTATAAAGGTTCAGCATAGCTATGTTAAGTGGGCACAGATGCTGTTATGAGATTCTTGCAAATTTTATGGAATTCATGGTGACTTTTAGACCAGGGGAAATGATGTGGTAGGCAAAGTGGGGAATCTTCATGACGAAGCATATAGGTGATGGAAAGATAGAATATGCGGAGAGGATGTTACCGACATCAGTAAAAAATGTAATGAGAACACATAATAAAGAGAAAACATAACATCCTTACTAACCTTGGACCAGTCAAATTGCAATCCCAAAGTACTCCACCGCAACTTCCTCAATAGCATAGATGCTGGAAATTTTTTATGTGGACTCCCCTTGCTTGTGCAATAGCCTTCCTCTACAAACACCCATCTACAAGCATTTGAATCTATTGAATCCAAGCATGATCCAGCATCAATTGCTCTTGTATTGGGACTACATAATTCAGCCAAGACCTTTCCTTCTTTGTGTGCATCAAATAAATTGTAAATTGGACCATAGATTGCATTATGATTAGTTCTGTTCGGCGGTTGAGGAAATTGGGTTAAGCTCTCCCTCACCAAGTGATGTTGTTCCACTATACTCAGTGCATCCAGGATAAAATAAAAACCTAAAACATATCAAGGGATACCAGTCATTCGCATGAACAATGCCTTCCAGAGATTGCAGAATAGAAGACCAGTTATATAGTACAAGTTTGTGATTACTGAGTGGACTAGCAGCATCAAATAAATAAGACACTAATAATAGACAACAATCACAAACATTAATAACTAATAAGAAAACGCTCCATATTCAAACTGGTAGACTTCATGTGCCTTCAACGAGCAAATGGCAGTGGAGAAACTATTTTTGAAAGTCGAAACATAACACCATGATAGATAGCTGTGGACCATGATGAAAAATTTTAAACAGGAAAATATACCACCATTTTCCACATAACAAATTGGAAATGTTTTCTCATGCTAGCAACCTTTTATGACTGAATCATCAGCAATAAAAGTAACTACAATAAAAAGTAAAAACTTACCAATGAAACAAAAGACAGGAAAACAAAATACTTGCCTCGATTTGTTACTGTTGTTACTACTGGTAAAATATCATTCCCTTCGTTTCCCCTTCTTTTGCAAGAAACAAATATTTGTGAAACAAGTTTGACTAGCAGCTTCCCTTTTTCTGAAATTTTGCATTGTACTAATAATAAAAGAATCACATTTAGGTACTTGTATTTTGGTTTTCATCAGCACATCTTTTATTTCGCAAGCATATATACACATGGGTGTACAATATACATACTTTACACATGGGTGTACAATATACATACTTTCTGGCACTTACAGGTGTACAGTGACCATTTGTCTTTCGCAGAAACCATCCATCATCAAAATTTCTATTAATTGGTCTGGATCAAGACCAATAGATGTCACCGTGGCACTTAGCTGCTAACACGTTTCCTCAATTGCCAATCAACTGCATGATCTTTAAACAGAATTATTTGCACTAATATGTGATTACTCAGCAACAGAGCACATTGAACGCACATCTGGGTCACAGTAATTAGATTAACCTGATGATGTCATTCTACTAGACAGCAGAGCAGTACTGTCACGTTAAGAAGTAATATTCAAGAAATGAGGTCAAATTGTTCGAATGAAGCTCGCACCCATGAGTTTATCGTAGAGTACTTTGGAGTGGAACCATATTTCACACTCTTGCACCAGTGACCAGTAAGAAGCAGCAAGCAACTACCACTAGACAACAAATAAACAGTAAAAGAAGAACAGAACCCAAAATGCAAGCCCATATTAGCGACCTTCTATCAGTTAAAGTGGCACAGCAAACATTAGACAACCTTGAGAAGGTCGAACCCGGGAACCCTAAACCCCTATCATTGAATGCAACTAAACTCAGAAAAAAAAATCTTCTCGCAACCCGTACCAGGGCGATCATCGAAGGTGAAGACAGAGAGACCGGAATCATCCGGGAGCTTTCGAATTCCTGGCGGCAGGACTCCATTGCACGAGAAGGAATCGAGGACGGACCTGAAGTCCGTGACTTGCGAGAGATCGACGGGCGGGTGGTGGGGACGCCACTGCTGCTTCTTCCTACAACATCCATCCCAAATCAATCAGAGAAGTAGAAAGAAAGAAAGAGAGAGAGAGAGAGAGAGAAGATGGTTTGCCTGGGTTTGGGTTGAGGGTCCTTGTAGAGCTTGTACTTCTTCTCTGCAACTCTGAACGCCGTCCTCTCTGACGCGTTCCCGCCCTCCCCTTCCTCCTCGCCGTAAGTCATCCTCACCCTTGAGTCCCTCCCCCCCCCCTCTCTCGTGCTCGGGGACAATATAAACGTCAAATAAATCGCCGTTAACATCCTCGAGAAACAGACTTTTCACGGAAGTTTATAGTTTTCCTCGTCCCGCGTCGTCTCGGAATCACGGATTCGTCTCAACCGATACGGGAAAACATCACCGACGATTCACCGTGAAATATGTATTCAAAATGTCGCAGATATTTTAATTATGGAGGCATCCGTGTCTCAGTCGGTCTAATATGGCATCTGAGTGTGCAAAATCAGTATCAGCCGATGCACTTTTAAAATCCAACAACAATAAATCGTTTTTTTAGCCTGTTAGAGGTTATTTTAAAAAGAAACCTGAGATTGGTCATCATATGTCAAACAGTTTGAACTCTCTTCTCAAAAGAAAAGAGCACAACACCACATTAGATTTGCTTTCTTATTCAAAAAATTTCAACCTGAGATTTGTATTATTTCGCCAAGGAATCAACTACCATTTGGTAGACTAATTAAAAAAGAAAAAAAACTGGTAATATTTTCTTCTCCAGTTTGGTAGATCATAACCACCAAACTCACCACCTTCTCAAGCAAAACCCCTAAAAAAGAAGCAACAGAAAACTCCCAAAGAACAACTTCCCTTCACTTTCACTCAAATGCCCAACAACAACAACTCATAAATTGATCAAAGCCTCAACAGATGAACCATTACCATCTTGATCAGATCCTCAACAAAAAATGCCTTCAAAGCGCCTGCAACTTCCCCTTCTCAGATCCCCAACAATGCCTTCAAAGAAATTCCAGTTCCCCCTTCTCATCTTCTTCTTCATCCTCTCTGCTCTCTCCCTCCTCAGACTCCTCAGAATCACTTTCAAAACCTCCTCAAAGACACCATTTCCTCCTACCATCCACCCCAAACCCCTTCTAACTTGCACCAACCTCCCTCCCAACATCTCACATACACTCATCACCCACCAAAGCTCTTCCTTGCCATATCCCAATGGTGAGCTCACACACAAGGAGCTCTGCTTCCTCCTCACGCTCGTATCCACCAGGACACCCATGAACCTCCTCGTCTTCGGCATGCGGCACCAGGCCCCGCTTCTCGCGGCCCTAAACTCCGGCGGGCAGACCGTCTTCCTCGAAGACATGTCGAGCGTCGAGGTGGCGAGGTTGAGGTTTCAGGGGCTGCGGATCCACAAGGTCGAGCACTGCCAGCCGGTCGCAGAAGCCTATGATTTGCTCCGGCGCGCGAGGGGCCGGGCGGCGTGCGGCTTCCGCGGCACGCTTCGTGACTCAGAGTGCGAATTGGCCATGAGGGGGCTGCCGAGGGAGGTGTATAAGCGGAAATGGGACATGGTGGTCGTGGATGGGCCGGACGGCAGCCGGCTTGACGCCGCCGGGAGGATGGCGGCCATATACAGTGCAGGGGTGCTGGCGAGGATGGGGAGTAACTCGACCAAGGTGACGGACATTGTTGTTCATGATGTTGATCGGACGGTGGAGAGGTGGTACTCTTGGGAGTTCCTTTGTGAGGAGAACCTGGCCTCTGCTAAGGGCAGGTTCTGGCATTTCCGGATCAAGGCCTCGGTTTCAAGTGTCTTCTGCTCAAATTCTGATGCCCATGCAGATCATTAGTAAACTAAGCGTAATCTACGTATTAGACACTTTCCAATGTTTCCTATTTACTTAATCTCAAACTAGAAATGTACAAACATCTACTACCATCAACGTTTACTTACTTATATACTTAATCTCAAACTAGAGATTTACAAACATCTACTACCATCAACGTTTACTTACTTGTATACTTGATCTCAAACTAGAAATGTACAAACATCTACTACCATCAACGTTTATTTACTTATATACTTGATCTCAAACTAGAAATGTACAAAGATCTACTGCCATCAACGTCTACTTACTTATATACTTGATCTCAAACTAGAAATGTACAAAGATCTACTGCCATCAACGTTTACTTACTTATATACTTGATCTCAAACTGGAAATGTACAGAGATCTACTGCCATCGACGTTTACCTACTTATATACTTGATCTCAAACTACAAATGTACAAACATCTACTACCATCAACGTCTAGTTACTTATATACTTGATGTCAAACTAAACTAGAAAGGTTCAAACATCTACTACCATCAACGTTTGTCATGACATTGAACATCATTAATGTGTGACACAAAAACTTGCAGTAGGATCATGCTCGACTTTCCTTCCCGCACTGTGTTAATTATTGTTCGTGAAGACGTCTTTATAATCAGTAATACAATGGTAAGTCTCTATGATGTTCAAAAAAATTATCCGGATCCGGATCCAAATCCCTTTGTCCTTCAATCTCATGGAGACCCATTTTGTTCACTGGGTAGTGGGTAATCGGATCGGTTTCTCCTTTTCAGGAAATAAATAAATATCATTTTAACGCGATATTTGTCTATCCCGTCAAATTAACGGACCGAGCAGGCCCAGCACCCAACGCCAAGTTGCCAACGGCCGATCTCGGTCAACCCAAAGTATGCAGCGTCAAATATTATATCCGGCATTTTTAAATGAGCTTCGGGCATTTAAGTCATTCAGCTGCTCGAACCGCTTTAAACACGTGGAGACACGTGGCGGGCATGCAACCCATCTAGCTTGCACAACGCCACGTTCTCATGCACCAAAAAACTGAAGTTACCAAAATGTCCTGCAAGGCAAGGTGGACATCAAACACCTGACAAATACAATTACCTCAGCAATTGACAAAATGATAGACGCTGATCTCGTCAGGAGCCCGTACTTCATTCCATCAACAAGGGTAGGTTCGTCACTTTGAAAAAAGACAAGGACACCACTTTCGCAATTTATGCGTTCAAGTGACGGTAGTTTGGTCATTGTGTTTGATTTTCATCACTTCCCCCGTTCGTTTTCCTCTGTTTTCCTCGCTGTTTGCAGAGAACTTCTCTGTCTGAAGAAGAAGAAGAAGAAGATGTCTGGTGTATCTCTGGCAGTGGCGCCGAGGAGCGATCCGTCGGCGACGGAGGCGAAGAAGATGCAGAGCGTCGGCGGCGTGATGGGGTCGCTGCGCGTGATCGAGCTGCAACTGGTGGCCTTCATCATGGTCTTCTCCGCCAGCGGCCTCATCCCTCTCCTCGACCTCGCCTTCCCCATCTTCACCACGCTCTACCTCCTCATCCTCTCGCGCCTCGCCTTCCCCAACTTCTCCCGCTCCTCCTCTTCTTCCTCTCAGGAGATCTTCCGCGGCTCCCGCCTCTTCCAGCTCTACGTCATCGTCGGAACCACCGTCGGCCTATTCCTGCCTCTCGCTTACGTCCTCGGCGGCTTCGCGCGCGGCGACGAACACGCCGTCCGGTCGGCCACCCCGCACCTTTTCCTCCTCTCCTGCCAGATCCTCACCGAGAACCTCATCTCCGGCTTCTCCCTCTTCTCCGCTCCCGTCAGGGCGATGGTCCCCCTCCTCTATACCGTCCGCCGGATCTTCGTCATCGTCGATTGGGTCGCCGACGACTGGACGCGCAAGTCCCTCCCCAGCAACTCGGTCATCAAGGTGAGGAATTTCGGATCCGGATCCTCACTTTTCTTTCTCGCTCTGGATTTGCATTTTGGATCCCAGCCATGTGGTAATCCGCATCACCAAAATTTGTCATATACATTTTAGAGACCGTAAACGACGTGACACGTGGCAGGCCCCCTCCTATGGGAAATATTTCGAATTCAGGCCTACTGTATGGGATTTTGAACTCACCCTTCCCTCGCGCATTCTGAATGAGGCATTGAGGTCAAATCTGTCCACCAATTTTCAGACGGCGCGACATGTAATGTAAGTAAGTTTAAGAAGAAAGAAAAGTTAATCGTACATTGGCAGATTGGATTTTTTTTTCATGCTTGTAATTTGTAATAATGATTTTTTTAGTAATTTTCTTAGTAAAAAGTACACTGATCCATGAAAAATGATCCAATAAAAAGGCTTTTTTGTTTGACTAATGGAATAAAACATTTGTTGTAGCCGTGTTTTTTTTTTCAATATCACTTTTTACCACTAGATTACTATGGCGCGCACTTGATAGGTTTTTTTTTCTTAAGAAAATATCACTTATCTAAAATATTGTAAAAGTTGGTCGCTTTTTTAGTATAAACGTAGGGTAGGCAGTTTGGTGTTGGTGCCGGCGGCGGCGGTGTTTATGGTGGCGGTGGCGCTAAGTTCACTAAGGAGTGGTTTTGTTGCAGGACTTGGCGTGGCTGTGGTTCGGGCGGGGACTTTCGCTGGCGAACTTGGGCTACTTCTCCATCAACCTCTTCGGCTTCCTCGTGCCTCGCTTCCTCCCTAGGGCCTTCGACCGATACTTCAAGGAGAGGGACGAGGTGTTCGCCAAGACCGCCGAGGACCGGCGCCCCTCCTCTCCGCTGGCTGCCTCTGTCGGCCAGAAGAAGACAGACTGACGTCTAACGGATCAACCTCCCCACTTCCTCATCTTTCCATCAGAGAGTCTTCGACGGTCCCCTCCTTCTTCGTCCCTTTCTTTTTACTTATTGTTTGCCATTTGTGATGGGTGCGCCTTGCCATCTGTTATCACTGGAAAAAAAAAATGTTTACAAATTTGAAAGAACAGCAGAAGCAACTACATGGTCGAAGGTCTTATTTTCGTTTGCCGCTTCAATCCCGCTGCTACAGGTCACATGGACAAGCGGTTAAATGAAAAGTTCCAAGACTTTAGGTTGCCTGAAGATTAGGCACCTTCTTTGTAAAAGTTCATTTCTTTTAGATGCTTGTACTTTTGTGCTTCCGATGTAAGAAGAAGGTCTAGCGAACTCTCTGTTTTATGAATTTCTTGCCATTTGTGAGGGCATTCAACCAAGTTATTTGTGCTTTCAGCAAGTTTTTCTTTATCATTTGTCACAAACTTTCAATTGTGATCGGTTGTTTGTTATTTATGTTTTGGTATGAGTAGGAGGGAACTTACTGGCCAAATGAAGGCCGAAGGTTTCTCCCTTCTTTTCTGCTGTTGGTAGTGTTTGGGGTTGCAGAGCTTGAAGTATGGTGTACCAGACACCATCAATCACAGTGATTCACTCCCGAGGAGCTGAAATTGTTTAAATTTTTGGCGAAACCTTCATAAGGGGGTTATATTGACTAAACTTGTGGAAGAGATGGAATATATATATATTTGGAAATATATATACATATATGCTCATTGGAAATTGCAATTGAAGTGTCTTGTTTCTTTTATATATATATGCTCATTGGAAATTGCAATTGAAGTGTCCTGTTTCTTTTATCTGTTGTTGTCCGATGTCAATGCTAGCTCATTGGAATTGGCCAGCTGTGCTGCCCAGCGAGGTTACTTCATTTTGCAATCTACCATTTATCTCCAATGAGTGCAATTTGATTTTTTTTTTCTTCAAATAGTCATGTCAGTCTGAATTTTCAGAAAGTTTCAGAATCACAAGTTCTTGGTGAGTCAAAATTTCAGGTTTTAGTTTTCTAATTCGAGAAACAAAATACCATGTTTGCTTGATAATTTCAACTTCTTAGGAAATGAGTATTTTGATCATTCTAAAATTCCATGATTCTAAGTATATCTAACGCCTCTTAACTCCACATAAATGCTTTTTTGTAATAATTAGCAACTTGGCACAAATAAAAAAAAATACTGTGGACTACCATGGCTCTAGTCCAAGGAGTTACTCACATAGCCAAATTTTTCTAGCTTCGTGGATGAGGTTGGAGAGATTTATTTGGATCGCAAAATAATGGGTCTTATATTCAACTACAGATAGATCAACTAGCAAAAGATAGTCAGCAACTAAATGAACCTTTAGGTTGCGTTTGATTGACGCGGATCAGATATCCGCAGTGATATCAAATTATTATAGCTCTTAAATCCGTGGTTTCAAAGTCCGACCCCCTCTCCATCCGATTTCAGATCCACACTTTTCAGATTAAAGTGTGTATTTGTAATCTAAGTTGCGCGTAGATACTGAAATCCACAATTTGACACAACTGTGGATTACAGGTCTTCGGGTATGAGAATCCTAGGGAATCAAACACACTGTTAAACTTTCATAAAATCCGAAGCTGATTATTTAAAAGTTCATTACACTGCGTATGAACGCAGTGGCGTAGCCACATGTGGGCTGGTGTGGGCAACTGCCCACATCAGCTCTTTAAAATTCCTTATATTTTCACATTGAAAAATTTAATATTTACTTCTATACATAGCGTGGGCTGGTGTGGGCAACTGCCCACATCAGCTCTTTAAAATTCCTTTTATTTTCACATTGAAAAATTTAATATTTACTTCTATACATATAGGTGTTCCTCCAGATATAAATGTTTATAAACAGGTGCCCCTTCAATTAATTTTTCTGGCTCCGCCACTTTGTAACAAGAGGATTACAAAATCCATTGCTTGGAAGTGTCACCACCGCCCTCCTTACTTTTCCTCTTTGTCTTTTGGGTTCAGGGCTGCTTTGTGTCAGTGTAGAGCAGGGCTGCTTTGTGTCGGTGTAGAGCCAAAGTACCTTTACTTCAATTTTGCGCTTCACGCTCATAAGGCACATAAGAGCAACTGTTTATGGTACTTGAACGCGCTCTTAATGGGGCTATTAGTCAGATCAACTATTCTACGCCCCTTAAGCAGAATTGAGTATACCCATTTGCTCTTTTCTATATTATTTTTTCTGAAACTTTTATATAAACACCAGATATATAGTCTGATATTTAAAGATAAAGTGGAATCACTTTGGAAGTGTTTTTGAGAGATGAAGAAAGAGGATTCTGGTGAGTGGACGAATATTGCCAACAATATTTCTAAGTTATATTGTCTGGCACAGAATGAGTATATCCTCATAACGTGGACCTTTGCTTATTTTATCATGTTTTTAGGTCCAAAGGTGGAGAGCACAACTTTATCGGAATCCCATTATTGTCTCGATCTCTTTTCTCTACGGGCAAGCCTCTTTAAAGGGTCTGATCCTTCCAGAGTGGAGAATGATGGAGATTGAGGAGCTTGATTAATCTTGGTGGCAAATCCATTATATTTTATGGCCCATTATTTATTTGTAGATTTTTTTAGTATTTTAATAATTTTTTTTATATAATCTTAATTTATTTTTTAAATGACTTTTTAATATTGTATTGGCCAATTCATAGAGCTTGATTCACCAAGAGCAAATTGGATCCAGATATTCGATTAATACCCATCTATGTAATGTAGACAGACTAAAACACCAAGTCCAAATCTTAAGCATGCAGATGGCTCAAAGAAAGATCTGTCCATGATGATTAATAAACTGAAATATTGCTTCCCTGGATTGTAGGATATGGGTCTGATCTCACATGATGATCCATCGAAATTGTTCTGTTTAAGCTTCTTAGTGAAACTGGACAGGTTGAAATAAATGGATCAGATATATCCAGGGGCAGAGCCATGAATTTTTTCGCCGCAGGGACCAAACTATAGTTTCAAAATTTTAATAGGGTCCGAAATAGAAATTTTTAATATATATATATATATATGTATGTATTAAACTAAATTTTTTAGACTTGAGTATTTTCAATATATATATATATATATATGGACTAGAGTTTGATGTCTGCCTGGATTAGACACTGGTCCGATCCAATTACGTATAAATGGACCTTCTGCTAGTCGGATCGAATTGAATTTGGGTTTGAAAATAAGAATCAATGGTCACTCGTTTTCGAAACTGATTAAGCGGATCTGGCAAAAAAAAAAATCCATTATAAATATATATAAGTATTGGATGTTATGCATGCCAAAAAAACGTATTTTTCAAAAAAAAAAAAAAAAACGTTGAAAATGTGACAAACAAGTCGGCGAAAAATGGCAAAAAAAGCAGTTTTTTTTAAACACGTTTTCTTGTTTTTCCCCGTTTTTTCATTTTAGGCATTTTCCCATGATTTTTTTAATGTCAAACTGCTTGTTTCTATTTTTGTAATTTTTATTTATTGTTTACCTACCTATTTTTTTTTATGTTGCTTTATTAGTTTCTCATTTATTTTATTTACCTTAATGGTTAACATTTACTTTCAAAATTGATCGTACTTTAAAACGAGAAAACAATCTTTGTAACTATAACCTTCGTAGGATTAGCAAATAAGCACAATCTAGTGGAAAAATGATGAAACTAGTGGTGGAGCCAGAAAATTTTGATCGAGGGGCAGTAACCAATCTCTCTTCTTAGAAGAACAGGTGTTTGTGAGGCACAGACTCAAGTCTGGTGTAAGCACCACATTCAGCTGGACCTATTGGTCCAGTCTGGTGCTTGTGGGGCACTGACTCAGGTCTGGTGTGAGCACCACTTTCAACTGGACCTACTCGAACTTAGGTCCAGTTTGGTGCTTGTGTGACTCAGCTCTGGTGTGAGCACCACATTCAGTTGGACCTACTTGAACTTAGGTTCAGTTTGGTGCTTGTGGGGCACTGACTCAGGTCTGGTGTGAGCACCACATTCAACTGGACCTACTCGAACTTAGGTCCAGTTTGGTGCTTGTGTGACTCAGGTTTGGTGTGAGCAGTGGCGAGGGGGGGGGGGGGGGCTGGCCTAGGCCATGGCCCCACCCTTGCTAATGGAAAAAAAATATTTTATATTGAAAAAAATATAATTTTTTAATTACACAATGTATTTTTCGGGTTTCAATTCAATTTGGCCCTACCTGGATCTAGAGGTTGGACTGTCGGCCCGCCCCTAAAGAAAATCCTGGCTCCGCCCCTGGGTGTGAGCACCACATTCAACTGGACCTACTCGAACTTAGGTTCAGTTTGGTGCTTGTGTGACTCAGGTCTGGTGTGAGCACCACATTCAGTTGGACCTACTTGAACTTAGGTCCAGTCTTATGCTTGTGAAGCACTGACACTGACTCAGGTCTGGTGTGAGCACCACATTCAGTTGGACCCACTTAAACTTAGGTCCAGTTTAATCACGCTGCAAGATTTTCGATGCCTAGGGTGGGCAGTGGCCCACACTCGTCACACAATAACGGAATGAAACAGATGGCAACATTGACGGACCCATCAAAAGGGAAATGGTGGAAACAAAGAAGAAAGACGAAGCCAAGGGCCGGGATGAAGATCATGGCAATTTTGCATGGGACTTAGTCTTCAACACATATGCTTGGTCCCATGGTTGGTGGTAGGTAAACATGAAGATACTGTCTAACAAGAGGCCCGAAGTTCCCGCTATTTCTGGCAGCCATTGCCTTCACATTTACCAACCAACTAATTACTGATCACCAGCACAGCCATAATGGAGCAATTTTAACGCCAGGAATCCACTGTTCCTTCTCTCTCTGTGTTCTTCTTCTTCCTCTCTGTGCTCTTCTTCCTGTTGAGTATTACAGTGACTCTCTCTCTCTCTCTCTCTCTCTGACATCTAATGGACTACTGAGAAGCTGTTCACGTGCAGTCTGATCATTCTCCTGTTTCTTTGATATAAACAACGTAGCTTTCTCTCTCTCTCTCTCTGTGGTATGAATTTATGCAGAAATTTTCAAATGGGGACGGAGAAGTTTTCTCTATTATGCTCAGACTTGACTGTCACTGTTGATCGCCAAATAAGAGTTTTAAAGTAATGTGGTGCATGTGGCGTTGAAAGTTTCGTGCCTCTGGTTGTTGTCTTTGAAGCTGGAAAGCATATTTTCAGTTTGAAAAACAGAAGAAAAGAACAGAAGGTCGGCCGTTTCTTTCAGCCTGTTTACTTAGACCGTAGCGAGCGTCTGTAGGCGGCATCGTTGAAATCTATTTGGACGATTCGAATTAAATAATTAAGATGGCACGTCGAATTGATTCATCGGCCAATGCAGATGTTCCACATGCCGTACGCGTTTCTGTTTTATAAATAATTTTTTATAATTTCTCATTATTTTTAGGTAATTTAATTCTAATTTATGTTTGATTGAATGACAATATAACTCTCTCTCGCTTCTGCTGCGGTTGTCCTATCAAGACCAAGGTCGTGCTTCCGTATAATAATGTCATGTACATGTTACAAAATGTTCAAGAAATGTATAAAAGACGAACGTCCAAGAAAAAAGACTCACTTTCTCTATGGACGGGTCTCAAGCAGCAATAAACCCAACTGATCTGGCTTGGCTTGTGTGGGCAGTTGCCCACATAGACACACAAAATTTCTTTTTCACATAATTTCATTTATTGTATATTTGTGCTCCTTAAATCTATGTTTTCTCATATTAGTATCAGTCAGCTACAAATTTCTGGCTCCGCCACCATGCCACATGTCCGAATGGGCAATCCCTGCTGCGGTCCCATCAAACGCTATAAAGATTCCATTATTACTCTATTCCGGCACTTGGATCCTATCCATTAGGCAGGTGGGGTTTCCATGAGGCTTATGCTGGATCCCACTCATTGAAACTTTAATCCAATGTTGAAATTTGAGTGAATTTAGGTCTCAAAAACAAAGGACTGTACAGACTCTAGACACAAGAAAACATCGCCAATGTCAATTGAAAATTTATTAACCATATGTTTAGTGCTCTATAAGAAAAGATTCATAGCTCGACCCTTAGTATCCATTGCAACACTTTGAGCAATCAACGTAGCCATGACCAACCTCGAACCCAGCCCAAGCCTGCACCTGAGGTCCTGAACCCAGGCTCTTCTCCTCTAGTTACGTAGGGTCGATTGCAGGCGAATCCAAGAAGAAGACGAGCTCCCGAATCAGGCCACGTCCTGCCCGCAGGGGTGGTCCCTTGTCGCTGTTCCACAGGACAACTGAGCTCGATTGCCATGTGACCATAACGCTGCTGCCCTATAATGAAAGGTGCTCCTGACCCTTTCCTCTTGTACTTTATGCTTCTCCCTTATCATGTTGGCAGCTGCATTTGGACGTAAATGAGCTTCCCTTACGTACGCGTGAAATTCAGATAATTTAAATACGCGTGAAATTGAAGTTAAAAGTCATAATTTATACGTATCACCCGTGGATCCAGCCCAAATCCAAGATCCAAAACTGACCAAACAAAAAACGGAAACCAGACATCTATTAGATCCGGGCATAAAAAAAAAGAAAAATCTTATACTGCCATTGGTTAGGTAAAATCTAATGTAAAGAGTTTTCAAACACCTGGTCGGCTTAGGTCGGTTCCCTAAGGCGGTCCCCCTTCATAGACCGCCTTCATCACACCAACGCCAAAAAAATTTTAAAAGACGAACAGGCTTTTACACTTAATGTAAACAGAGGCTCAAACTTTGCGAAACTGGCACGGGTTTTCTAATAACGGTCATCCCTTCCACTGCCCCATCTTATAATAATGATCACATACTACAACACAAACCGAATTCCCAACTTATTTTCCCAAGAGAGAGTGAGCTTTCCCAGGGCTTCATTGGAAAAACGTGAACACTGAGACGGTTTCTAGAAGTAATCCTAAAAAGTTTGGACCTGACTTGATTTTTCCTCCGTGTATCCAGCTGAGGTCTCTCAGTTCAACCGAGCTCGAGCGGACCTACACCGTTCGAGTTATTGAGTTCACTGAGTCGAGTCGAGGAGATCCGAGCTCGCGTTCACCTACTTGAGTCCAAGCGACGGAGTTCACTGCGACCGGGTCTTGGTCAATGCGGGGAGTCGAGAGCAGACCGCGTCGAGTAGGGGAGGCGAAGGAGGGACGCATCAGTCATTTTGAGGGAAGAGGGGTGGGGGTTTGGTAATCCGCCGGCAGGTAAAGAGAAAAGAGGAGGCGATCATTAACCTGTCTCAGCAGTCGAGGAAGTACGGATCCCCGGACCAATCGCACGCATCCCACCGGAGACAGCCGGTCGGGAACCCCGGCCATTCCGGTTCCCTACGGCCATATCAACCCCCCTGAGTACGCCAACGAAAACCAGACCCTACACCCCTCCGCCCCCGAATCGATACCCCCAAAAATTTATAAATATTTAAAAAAATAGGAAAAAAAATACCTCTCCCTCTCCCTCTCTATCTTTCTCTCTCTTCTGAGCTTTCCGGCCGGAGGAGCCCTAGCTGCATCGTTCTTCGGTTTATCTCTCTTTCTCTCTCTCTACAGGGCTGCCTCTAGTGGCGGGGATAGGGCTTAGGAGCGGAGCGCCACCAGAAATGAAGAATCTGTACCCCAAGACGAAGGGGAAGGTACACCCTTCTCCTTCGTTTCCTCACTCTTCTTCTGCGGCTTTTTCTTCGGCGTCGTCGGCGTCTGCTTCTGCTTCTGCGGGTTCTGGTTCGGATGCGTCGTCGGTTCTGAAGGTGCTGCCGGCGGCAATCCTGGCGATGACGACGGCGATGGTGATGGAGGACCGCGAGGTGCTGGCGTACCTCATCGCGCGGTCGCTGAGCTCGATGCTGGCGCAGGAGGAGAAGCGGAGGTGGCGCCGGAGCCAGCAGCACCGCCCGGCGTTCGACTGCGGCTGCTTCGACTGCTACACGAGCTTCTGGATCCGGTGGGACGCCTCGCCCAACCGGGAGCTTATCCACGACGTGATCGAAGCATTCGAGGAGCATCTCGCCAAGGCCGAGGGCTCGGCCGCTGCGGGGAAGAGGGCCAAGGGAAGGAGGTTCTCCGGCAAGAATCGGTCGTTCTGGATTTCTTCGGGCTCCGATGTCGCTCCTGTCGCCGTCCCGGACGCGGTTTCCGCGCCGGAGCGCGAGGATCCGCCTCCGCCGACCATTCTTGTGAAGGAAGAGCCCCCGATGGAGGGAGAAAGCCCCCCCGAGGAGCGCGCTGCGGAGGACGAGGAGGAGGAAGGCCGGGGGGACGCAGCAGCTGAGGCGGAGAACGACGCCGGGGACGCCCGGAGGGTCGCGGCGCCGTCCCCTGGCCGAAGCTTGGTGAGGAAGCTTGTTCCGGACGTGATGGGCTTCTTTGCTTCACGTTTATGGGCTGTTTGAACTCCGGTACTCGGAAAAAGTGCCGTCATTTTCTCTCCTTCCTTTTCCTCTGTCTTTTCCTCTCTTTTTTTTCTTTTTCCAATATATAAAATTATGGTTAGAAATACACGGCACCCCCTCCGGCGAACACCTCCAATCTCCCAGCCCCGTCTTCTTTTTCGTGCTTTTCCGGCACTTAGGGTTTAGGGTTTCTTTTCCCCTCTTTATCTTTGTACAGTAAATATCAAGCTTAAAGCCTTCAAACACTTCCTTTTTCCCCCATTTCCATGGGTGACACATTTTGCTTCTTGCTCTGTAACTAATTTCTCTGATCGAGGGGACGGACGCCGATTCGGACAGCAGATTAGCTTGGATTAAGGGGTTGATTGAAAAAACCTCTGGAGATCGACCGGTGTTCTATCGTTCTACTGAAAGCGAGGCGCCTTCGTGTAAAATGCTTCATGGAGTGGTTGGAGGAATCCTTCGCGGGGGAATAATGGAAGAGGGTGACGTGGAAGGCGGTGCAGGTGCTTACTTAAGCCCCTCTCCGAAGTTAAGAAGAAGATCTTGATTAATCTCTTTCATTGTGCGTTCTCTGGATCTCATATGCTTGTTTTGGTTATTTACTTAAATCCAGATTCCTTTATTTGGCCAAGTTCTAAATCTTCGGGTATATGGTTTTGGGATTTGGAACCAGAAATCTTGTGTATTGGATTCGGTTCTGCTGGCTTGAGAAAGGGGTTTCTCCATGCTCTCCCGTAACTCCGTGCAAGCGGTGTTTATTGGTTTCAAAAAATATTGAAAAGGAAAAAAAATTATATTTAAAGTGAAGATAAGATGTTTTTCTTTGGCATAATAATTGTTTTTGGATCAAAACAAGATCAGAAAATTGAACTTGTTTGACCTTTGGTCTTCCAAGAGAATGGTAGTTGGCCGACGGCCTTGACGTCAACTTGTCTAAGTCTTGAAGTCTATTTTCCAAATTTGACCTGTTTTTATGGACCTGTCAAATGCTTGGAGATCCATTAGAATTTGGATGAATGGTATGCGCGAGAATCAACCTGATCATTAGATTTTTATTAAGACTTTAATTAATAAAATCTGAAAAAATCGAGTGATATGGTTCTAATTACACTATGCTCATCAGTGTTTTAATTAATAGATTTTTTTTAAAAATATGCCACATGGATGTGCCAACTGGGTTCTTTTACGACACTTTTCATAACCCATATAACTCAATTGCTTATAAAAATCAAACCGGATCCGAGTAATCAGATTTGAACCCGTAACTGATTAGTAAACAAATTTGGTATGGATTCTTTTTTGTCACCGAATTTGATGAAAGTCCAATATGAAAGGCATTTAGACCGATTTTACTCGATGTCCATATATCATTTTTCATTTAGTGTATATTCCATTCCGAAATTTGGATCCACTAGTAAGCTATATCTGATCCAAATCCAATCCATAAATTCTATTTAAAGTAATTGGCAGTCAAGCAATTACCACAGCCCCAATGTGAAAATCCAAGCAAGGGGAACCACTTTCCTTGCAGAAAACAATCCCCAAACACTGTTTGAGCCTTCCTTCCGTTGGAATCGCCGCAGCGGGGACTTGCATTCTGCGGAAATACATTCTACTACGGGTTTTTTTTTTATTGGAGCTCTCCTCCTTGGACACAAACACAACCCAAAAGTTCAGCTGGCTAATATTGAAAATGGTTCTTTCCGAAGGAAATGGGCAGGTTTTTCCTAGGAAAGGAAATACCACAAACAGGGGTTGGTGAAGAGGGCTTATAACCTTTAGCTTCAATCTGGTCAAGGATCTTAAAGGACACATTTCTCATGGCATACATTGAAAATTAGATAGTTTTAAAACCTTGTTCTATATGCTAAAAGAAACAATTTCTTGTTTTTTAATCTTATTTTTTTCATTATTTGTAGTAGAGATGTTAATGGATCAGATTCAAATGAAAATACCTTAAATACATCAGAAAAACATTTACATCATTTCAAAAATATGACATCCGATTGGATTCTGTTTTAAATAACCATTTAATTGAATAATGAGAATCAATATAGTCAAATCCAGTTCAGATTTGATTGTGAATTTAAAAGTCAGATTCAGATCGATTCAGATGCAAATTTAAAATTCAGTGCCACGTGGCTTTACACGCACTCGACAAGTTCTGATGCCTCTAATTAAAAAAAAAAACAGAAGAAGGAAAAATGTTTTTTTTTTTTCTTTTGCAACAAAATGGTTTCATGCTTTCACTGACATAGACAACAATGGCTTCATGCATTGAGGCTTTCACATTAAAGGCTTGCATAATTACCTGGTCCATGCATTAATCTCAGCCTTATCTGCTCCATCCAACAACCAAGAAAGAAGGAGAATAAATTAAATGGGGGTCCCCTGGAGTTGTAAGGACTGTACTACCAATAGGGACAGTGGAAAATAATGGTTTATGCTTCTCAGCCTACTTAAGTGGTAAAAGATTTAGGATGAAAACTGTAATCAAACAAGGTGAACCACTGTGATTTACAAGAAATCTATGTCACCAGAGTGCAGGGTGCGGCACATCTCAAAAAAGTTAGATGCGACGGTGCGGCGATGGTATTTTATTGTTATTACTATTTTTAATTTATTATATGTATAACATAATAAACTTATATATCTTATTATTACAATTTAGTTATTAATGTATATAACATACTTGAATAATTGTATTGTATAGGGAAATATCATAACAACATATATTATATAAGTAATTTAGTAATATGACATTATAATTGGGCTCGGTTGTGAGTCGGAGCCGCACCCATATCCGGTGCGCACCCGACTCGATGAGACTCGGGTGCAGCAGTAAAATAGAAGAGTCCGGTGACTTGAAATAGTTATTGCTTGTGGGGCTCACCACAATATTATGCAGCAATGTCCACTTCATTATCAAGCTGGATTTTCCTTGAATATCACCATCCCACTTATCTGCCATTTTTCTTTCAATTTTTCAGGTCATCAATCCCTTACCACAAGCCAAAGTGGATTTCGCTGTTGAATTCTCAAGCACCCTTCAACTCAAAGGTCTTAACCTAACCCATCTAGAAGTAACTATGGAGGCAGTGTTGTACATATCGTATGATATGGACCCGTATCATATGATGCATATCGTCGTGTTTCAATAGTGCGATACGATATTGTACATATGATATAGACATCGTATCGTACGATACAGTTACGATACGTGACGATATAGTTACGATATGTTATTTTTACTGATTTTTCAGATTTTTTTTTTATTTTTTATATTATTATTACTTTTTAAATACGATACAGTTACAATATTTTACGATACAACGTATCTTAAATCCAAACCGATATGGCTTACTATATGTTTTTTACAACATTGTATGGAGGCACTGCCTTGATATATATATATATATATATATATATATATATATATAGAGAGAGAGAGAGAGAGAGAGAGAGAGAGAGAGAGAGATTGGTAGGCCTTAGACCACTAGGACATGGACTAAAAAACGGAAACGGCTTAAATGCAATGATTATAGTGTATTTTTTTTTGCAATCTAACCTTATATATATATATATGATCTTAAGAATAAGTTGATAAAAAAACATATATTAAGTTAATCATTTTTTTTTAAATTTACTTGTATTTTTGTAATAAGTGAATTTGACTGCTCATGTAACATCTTTGATGATCGAGAAATCCACATCCTTCATAAAAACAACTTAAACTAAAGCATGTTCAGTATCAAATTAATTTGTGTAATCATAATAAGATGTTTTGATTTTGTTTAAAATAAGTTTTAACAAAAAAATTTAAACAATCTGGTTTTTATCGCTGACTTAACGGTCTAAGATCTATTAATTTCTCTGCACACATATGTGTGTGCGCGCACACACACGCACACACATATATAAAGAGAGAGAGAGAGAGAGAGAGAGAGAGAGAGAGAGAGAGAGAGAGAGAGAGAGAGAGAAGCACTTTAGATTTGCCTTTTTTTATGAAATCTCCTTGCTCATGATAATTTTTTTTCTTTTTTTTTTTTACTGAAGAAATGGATAAAAAAAATTATTGTGAGTGTTTGATAAATTAAAATCAGCTAGCTGCCAAATGTTGCCCAATGACAAAATATTTGTAAACTGTCACTAAAAACACTAGCAAAGGTTTATGGCGTTTTCTAATAACAATTTAGCCACTTCTTATTAAATATCCAGCCATCTGTCCAGTAGCAGCCATATTTCAATCTTCATAATATATATGTATAAATAATATTATTGACAAAGAAAAGATATATATGCAACCTATCAATATAACAACTAGTATAAAATTAAGAAAAAATTAATAACTCACTAAACCATAGAATAACATTCAGCTGCGTAAGCTGCATAGGTTTAAGTTACAGAAAACGTGTTCGAATATTATACGGTTAAGAAAAAGACGGGTATAATACGGCAAAGTTGTATATCTCGGGATCAAAATGGGAAAATCTTGGTAAATTTTTAAAAAATTTAAAACATTTAAAAAATCCTAAAAATTATAAAAAATAAAAAATATGAAAAGAACACAAAAAAGGTATAATACACATTTTTTTATTTTCTGATTTTTTTTAAAAAGATGGAAATAAAACGAGTATTATACATCTTATAGTGTTTATACACATTTTTTCCCAATAAGACGCATTTTTTGTGACAGTTTAACACGATTTTGATGTCAATATAACCCAAGCCCTATCATACCAAAACACTCATTTTGGGTGAGTAAAAGGTTAACAATCTATTAATTCGGAAAGAGGCTGGAGGCTTTCTCATTCCCCGTATTCCTAGGGTTTTGGTTTGCATTAGAACCTACGTGGGGTACGGTATACCAATAAGACAAGCCCTTGAATCTGACCAAAACACTCCAAGTCTTCCATGGATCTATTGGTAAATATGGCCTGATACGCCATCCTGTTTAGAATTTTATGCATAAAAACAACCAAGACAAGAAAAGGGTAAAGCTCACTTTGGTGGATTCAATTAGAAAGTTCAATACATCCAAAAACACCTGTGAATTGTTCCATTAATATATATTTTTAAAGTAGACTGAGCAATTTTGTGAACTATACATATGGGGAGCGAGCCAATGAACAACGTAACGCTACTTGTAAAGTTATTACATTTTAGAAATGTGAATGATAATCATTACCTTAACTTTGCCCAAATAGTTTTACATAATAAAATTTATGAGTTATCAATCAAATTATTCTGAGGACTCGTAAATATTATACATAGTATTCATACTTTTATGTCTGAAATGGGACAGACTTTTCAAGTTCCTTTCCCTCTTAAGATTTCACTGATCTTAGAGTAGAGAGGTTAATTGTGAAAAAGAAAAAAAATTCAAAAAAGAATATGAAGAGAGAAAAATAGGTGAGGGAATGAAAGAGAAAAAGGAAGTTCAAAAAATTCCTCACTGTAGGTATATATATATATATATATATATATATATATATATATATATATATATATATATATAT
>JAANDH010000617.1:0-73523 GCA_011799765.1 Nymphaea thermarum | reverse complement strand
GAATCATTATTTGCATTTGGGTGGTGGTGGTGATATGGACGGAAGGAGATTTCAACTGTGCAGCCCAATCTGAAGCAATTCTAATCATCCCCTCAAAAGCGAGCGGCAGAAAGGCTCCACAGTTAGAATCTTGAATTGCCCAACTCCATAAAAAGAAAGGTTCTCTCAGGGCCCTCTTTTATAAAGAGAACATTCCTTCCTATCTCCGGTGTCGTCGTCAAATTCTTCTTCTTAATCACATGTTCGGACGCCACGGAAAGACTGTGGCGAAGTTCCTGAACTCTCGCCGGGTGATCATCACGTTGGTCGTGTTTCTCATACAAAACAGTGATGATCCTGTTTGACCTCTTAGGATCGATACCAACACCACAGTTCTTTTTTTTTATTCTTTCCATCTTCTGAATCCTTTCCAAGATCTTGGTAGATCGCCATTGGAAACACAACCATCGATTCTAGCGTTTCTGCTGGTCAATGTTTTCCTGGGAATTCGAAATTCTACCTCCTGTTTGCTCGTGCTTAGACATTGTCAAGTAAAACATTAATGGTGTCATAACTTCAGAGGGAGGAAAGAAGAAACGACTGGCATCTTTCCAACATTGGGATCGCCTTTGTATCCTTAAGATGCTCACCCACGTCTTGAATAATGTTTCCATTCTTGTTTCCTAGCTTCTTTTTGCTCATGGTGCAGCAGAATTTGAAATCCCCAAGTTGGTCTAGAGATCCTTCTTCTTTTCTTTATTCCTTTGAATTCTTCCTTGTGTTTCTTCACACAGTGCTCCTGTCGGCGATGGGTACGTGCAGAATCGGAAGATATTTTTCTCCAACTTTAGTGCAATGGAGGAAAGGTGCATTGACAAAAATTTGAGCTCTCTACGAAGAAGTCCTATCAGAGTGGATGGCAATGGAGCCCCCACCAAGCATCTCAATACATCATTGGGAGCTTGATAAGAGGACTGATCAGAAGTTCACTTTGTAGTCAACTAAACTAATTTAATTTGTTTATTTTTCATTAAACGTTCATAGACAACATTCATGAAGAGAGATAGCTCCTTCTTATTCTCTCCCTCTTCCTTTGCATATATTGTGTGGTTCTAAACATTTGTTTTATATTTTGACGATAGTTTTTTTGGTGAACATAGAAGACCCATGTCTTGTAAAGAGCCGAAACTTCCACTCAACCCATTGTCCTCAAAAGGTATAGGTTCTACTTTTATTGTCTCAGAGTATCACCTCTATTGCACTTCAACTTATATATCAACAGGAATGAGCCAGAAATTTTTTAATGAAGGAAGCCGAAATAAAGGTTTTAAATTTTGACACGGTCGAAATCATTTTTCAAAAGTTTTTATATAGGACAAGTAACATTTTCTAAAATTTACATGTAATTTTTTTTTGAGGTGAAGCCTCCGCCCATGCATATCAATAATTTCCCTTCTACAGCACTTGATATTGACACTTTTGATACTTGAGACAGAAACTAACCGCCTACCAGTCTCCACCTAATAAGCAGACAAACAAAGTGACTTTGAATTCTCAAACTAGTGACCAGACATCTAATATCACTAACTAAGTGGTTTCTTATGGGTACTTGAGAGAGAGAGAGAGAGAGATATTAATTGACTGATTTATAATGAGTGGATTGACTCAACTTTAGCTACATTTATTTTACAAAGAAATAGAACAAGAAGGAAGAGAGTTCTTGTCTCTTAAATATCTAGAGAAAGAAAACAAAATGAGGGGCATTATGAAGGTGAGACCCATGCACCAAGTTGATGATGCATTGTCTCTATTTCAGGCCCTAATGCAGCCCTGGACCCTACAATAAAAGAAAAAAGAAAAATAATGAAGAGAGAGCGATCTGATTTGGGCGACTCCCCTTACATGTCAAATAAACTCGGAGTCTTCAAACCGCTACTGGCCTCCTGTGGCAGGTTGCCAGTATGTTCCCCAGTCTGTAAATTTATGTACAAAAAGAGAAAATGAAAAGTGTAAACGATTCCACACTGAAGATGAGACTGAATGATATCAAATATCATGACATAGTTAAAGTATTGAACATGCACCCATGCACGCACATGTATGGAAATTATATCTTGACAAATCTGAAAACCTAAACTATCTTACTACCGCTTCACTCTTGTGCATATTAAATTTCATTCACTAAAGAGAGAAAGGTGAACACAAATGTACCATGGTGCAATATTGTTGTGCCAATAGCACCAATTGCAGCAGCGGTTAGCTACGTTAGGATGAAAGAATTGAAACTTTAATGTTACAAGATCCATTAATGTTTTGACTAATAGAAAAACACATTTAAACTAAAAATTTGATTAACTTAATATAAGTTTCCAATTAAATCATTCTTAAAATCATATCTAAAATGAGGTAGATTAGAAGTCTGGGTCTACGTAATGCTAACACCGCTATATATATATATATATATGTGTGTGTGTGTGTGTGTGTGTGTGTGTGTGTATCATAAGTGTGTAGCGTATAATTTTTCAAGTGACCAGGAGGTAAGAGATTAACAACCCATTGCTAGGAAAAGAGGTTCGGAGGACCCCCATTTCTGGGCGGCATTAGAACCTGGGTGGAGTACGATACACAGTTGATCAACTAGAGTGTCGTGATCCTAACGTTTATATGTGAGTGGTACCCGTAGAAATTGAACCGACCATGCACTTTCTATAGGACCGTCTGCCCAATCAGATATGCCACGCCCCCATGAGGTGTGCAGAGTTTTTAAAGGGGTGAATGAGAAAGGGAAGAAGCTGGAGAAGAGCTAGAGAGAGATGGACCTGTTGGAGACAACCTGCATGCTGTTGGGCACCTTGCTGGGCAGTCTCACAGTTCTTGTCCTTGGCTGCATAAGCTGATTCTTTTACTGAGTTAATCCACTTCTCTGTCCTTGACTGTAACTCAGAGAGAGAGAGAGAGAGAGAGAGAGAGAGAGAGAGAGAGAGAGAGAGAGTAATTAGAGTGGGAAAATGCAAGCTAATTTATAACCTCAAACAAAAGTTTTAACCATTTATTGAATGATGAACATATATCGTTCCCGGATTCAGTACTTATGGAGCTGCATATCATATTTGAAATCTGATTTAGTAATGGGACATGAATTTCTTTAACAGATCCATTCAAATTGTCTCAAGTTATTACGGGCAAGGGTTCAGAAATTCAAACTCTGCTTTTAAACTAGATTCAGGTTATTAGACTCGCATAAGATCTGAATTGATATAAAATTTGGTCGGATCTTTATCGATCGCTGAGCATGCATAGTTTCCGGATTCAGTTACGTAACTGCATATCATATTCAAATCTGATTAGTAATCAGACATGAATTTCTTTACCAGATCCATTTAAATCGTCTACAAGAAACTCTGATTACATTTACATCCTCATTAGATGGAGGTAGGTGGCGATCAAAGCCACGAACCATCATGAGAACTAAATGTAGCATAGAATTACCATGCAATTCTACCAACATAGATTTTGGATCTTAACTACATAGATTTACATCCTCATTAGCATGCAATTGTACCAACATAGATTTTGGATATCAAATGCAGCATAAATCTTGAGAAAGAACCTAGAATATTCTTGATTTGATATATAATTCAATTACATAGTCTGTATCAGGCCGAATTAGAGAAAACAAGAACAGAAGTTTTAGATTGAGCACCTGAGCCTGGTCCTTGGCTTCACCATCCCTGAACATTTGGCTTGATTGGTGAGACATGTTGGTCTTGTTGCCTTTTCTCCTTGAGGTGTGTCAAAGGAGAGACTTAAATATCGTATTTGGTCCACGAACATTTTGACAAGTGTCGTCGGCCCGACTGAGTGGTTGTTGTGTGGTGTTGAAGGTTTGATGCAGATCTTAGGACTCCGTCACTGGTCCGACCAAAGAGTACGCTGCGGAGTTGTTGTAACCAGGGACCCCAAATAGGTTTTCGGCTTCGAAGGTCCAAGATTTGTCTGGAACTGAGCCAATGTGTAAGCTAAGTCGGTTTCATTAGTGACTAAACTGATTGCTTTAGCAACCTTCTGCACTTGAATCAGAGTGTTGGATCCAATTCCAAAGATGTCATACTTAGACTTTAAGATGGTCAGATGTGAATTGGATTTTTACTAATCTCCACTTAGAACATTGTTTGAATGAGATAGAATTACTTGATCATTCATGATCCATCCGACATGTTCATTGCATACTTACCTGGACGGGGTCGATCGACATGTTCATAGTAATCTTTCTTTCTCTCCCTCTTGGGGGGCGTCTATGACTTGGAATTTTGATTCAAAATTCACCTCAAATTGGAATTGGAATGGACATTTTTCTTCCATGTTTGATAGGCTGGAATTTTGATTCCAGAATCCTAGGAAGGTCTCTGCGTAGCTACTACATCGGAAATGGCAGAAACTGGAAGGCCTAATGGTACCTTTTTGTTATCTGTCTCTTGCCGGAAAAATCTCGTTTGTATCTTGCTTCTTTTACGGCGTAGTTAATCAGTAAGCTTTTAGTGCTGAGATTTCTCGTAGCAGCAGAAGCGTAGGGTGAATATGCATGCCCACCAATTGCTTGGTGATATGTTTGCTTGCTGCTTATTTCAAGGACACTGCATATTCAGAGTATAGAGAGGTCGATTATTTTGGCAAATTTCTACCTGCAGCAAAACGCACTGAAGCCTGCACGCACACACTTACGCATATGCACGCACTTTGCTACATTGCCCATGCCAGTTGCATGCTTGCACCTTCCCTTTCGAAGCGGCAGTTTCATGCCGACTTCAACCATTCACACCGTACTTCAGCAACCATGCCTATGTTACATACGTTCAAAGGTATGGTGCTCCTTGTATTTGGTCCGTGCTTATTTTAATGAAGTGAGGTGCTTTAGCTGAGTTTTGGTCTGTCTTAGGCTTTTTGGTCGCTTTTCAGTAGGTGATTTTTTGGTGGTTCATCTGGGTGTCCGCCAATTGGCAAATTCTGCTTACTTTGTGCTCCTGTTTGTTCAACTCGAGGATATGCTCTTTGTCTGATGAGAATCATCTTTTCTTCTGAATGTAGACTATACCAGGTTGAGTTTGCAATGGAAGCTATAGGAAATGGTGGATCTGCATTTGGAGTTTTAGCGAAGGATGGGGTTGTACTTGTGTTGGCTGGGGAGAAGAAGGTCACGTCAAAGCTTCTTCAAACTTCAAAATCTACAGGGAAGATATACAAGATTGATGATCATTTCGCATGTGCTGTGGCAGTATCATGTCTGATGCTAACATTCTGATTAACGCTGAACGTTGCACGAGTTCAAGCTCAACGATATGCATATGCTTATTGAGAACCTATACCTGTGGAGCAACTGTGTCTCTGTGACACAAAGCAATATGCACAAATTTGGTGGCCTTCGACCATTTGGTGTGTCATTCTTGTTTGCTGGCTAGGACAAGAACTTTGGCTTTCAGTTGTATATGAGTGATCCAAATGGAAAACTATGGGGGATGGAAGGCTGCCTCGTTTTGAGCAAATAATTATTCTGCTCAGTCGATGCTTCAACAGGAATACAAGGATGACATGACAAGTGAAGAGGCTACTCAGCTTGTGTTGAAAGTCCTTAGCTAAACCATAGGTAGCACAAGCCTCAGCTCAAATAAACTTGAAATGGCTGAGATATTTCTATCTCCTAGTGGCGGGTTAAATTGCCAAGTTTGCTCACCAGAATCAGTTAATAAGTCGTTGGTAAAGTTTGGAATGATTCGGCAGACATCTGAGGCCTCTTCAACGGCTCAAATGGTTCCAAAATTGGCTTTGCATTCGAGGACACTTGTACGATTCTGATATGTATTGTTCTTAACTACAAAGATTCATGACTTAAGTATATCATATTTCTCTTACTCTACCTCGTGTTTTGCATCCTTGAGCATAAGTTCTTGCTTTTCAATATTTTACCATTTTTATTTTCATCTTCTTTTGCTTACACTATTTTGAAATAACTGGAAACGTTCTTATTTCATCGGTTGGAAGTTCACCCTTTCTAATTTTTAAACTCTATCACCAATCATTTCTCTTATCTCGGCTTTAGGCTACTTAAGTCTTATTCAGAAATGACAGCATCGTGTTCTTGAACACCTCACTTCCGTTGGCAAAAATTTAGAACAAGTTTACTGGTCTTTCAAACTATAGCTGATTCATTATGCCGAACACAGTTAGTTTCCTATTTCAACCTCTACAAGTAAGCTGCGAGAATTTCTAACAGATTTGCTTTCAGGCTTTTGATGTGAAACAAGTGAGGTTGTTCCATATGGGTTTCTCACTGTGGTACTTAAAGAAATTATTTGATTTTGTTAGCATACCACATAAACGGTTGCAAGAAGATGGTACTGTTTTGATTCTCTGGAAGCCATGACTCCCTGGCCATAATTTCTCCTATACTGGCACAGAAGTGGGTAACTTGTGAATGAAGTAGGTTGCCTTAGGTGCACATCTGCCGTGTGGATTCTTGATTAGTGGGACCATAAGTTGCATAATTGGATCAGTCTTCATAAATGCGTTTGTATGATGGAGCACATTCCAGATATGGCGATCGATATACAATTCTGGTTTCTAACTATCGTAGGTTTTACTTGCAAATTGTTGCGTTATTATGCTTGCAAGTTGCAGTTGTGTCTTTTCTTAAATTTTACAAGAAAAAATTACTTTGCCATATGAAATTGGATAAAAGAAAAAAAGAACACCACAGTAAGGCACCATGCTGCAAGGAGCTAGACAAGCAAATTAAATCGTGTGCAAGGCATTCTTTTTGAGGGTTATCGGATGATATGGACTTCAATGCGAAGAAGGAAACTCCATCCAACCTTCCCTCCGTTTATTGTCCCTTGCCTTATTTCTTTGTTATTGTCTGCCTACTGCTGTGGCCTGCAGAAACATTATTTACAGTAAGATCTTCAGAAAGACAGCAGAATGACCCATGACTGAGTTTCTTGAAGTCGTTAAGCCATTGAAAGCAGCATCTGCTGCTGTGGCCTGTAGACGTTTTATAGTAGTTCCTCTTTAATCTATGTTTGAAGAGGATAAAAAGTAGAAGCGCACACTAAACGAGGGTCCTTGTGTGAAGGACATGGTTGGAGAATCACATGAAAATTGGATTTTGGATACTAAATATTGTTGACAGGCCAATGGCAGCAAACTACTCAATGTTCTTATTAGTCTACTCTGTCCACCGCGTAGCAGTCACAGCTACTGTATGGCTACGTTGTTTCCTTTCTTCCTCTCTAGTGTGGGCTGCTAGTATATGAGAGCTGATAAGAACCAATGTAGGCCATATAATCAAAAGAACAGAATAACAAATAAGTTATCAATTTTACAAATATTAAAAAAATTGAATGACAATTAGAAATTTGATTTTGAGAAGCTATTATTGATACACACACACACACACACACACACAATTTTTAATATAATTCACACTTACATTATAAACATAAATGACTCAATCAAGCCAACCTGTGAGTCGTCTGACTTAGCCAAAACTTGCTAATTCGGCTGAAACTCAGATGACTTGGTCAAGTCTTGACAATTCATGGTTTCTCCAGTTTTTGAAGAAAATATGAACAAAAAAAAGAGAGAGAAAGAAAAGGGACCTCATGAACAGAACGGGAAATGCATGGGGAAAACTTTTGTGATTCAAATAAACAGCTTGCAGATTCTAAGGAAATGACCCCCTCGAAGGACCTAATATGAGGCAGCCAGCCCATGCATAACATCTTTATAAGTTCGTTTATCAGCTTGGAAAAAGGTAATTTAATATTATCATGGTCTGTTTTTATATGAAAATGAATCATGTCCAGCATCTTTTCAATTATTTTTCTTAACACACAAGGGAACTACATCGGAAACACAAGAAGAGTTAATTGCAGGTTCAGCGGCGTGAAGCCGACATTACTCTCAGGGCAGAGGGCCTATGCCTGCTTAGTTTTGGAAAAAATGGTGTCCTTGGGATTTGAACTTCGGATGTAGTGCAGAACCTGATGCCTAGTAACATTTAGGGCTGTAGTATGAGCTCGGAACGTACTATGAACTCACCCAGCTCGAGTGGAGCTTTACTAGGTGAGGTCGAGCTCGACTTGTTTAATCTTGTGTTACTTGATTCATATAGATATTTTTTTCTTTATGAAAGTGAAAAGCTCAAAAAGGTATTAAGTTTAGTCAAAAAATGGTCGACACACCCTTAAAAATTAACAAGCAATAAGACACGAACTGAATCGAGTTTAAACAAGTCGAGGTCATGCCAACTTGAGTAATAGATAATTAGAGTTTTAACTCAAGCTCACGCTCGAGCTTACATGGTCGAGTTTGAGTTGAGTTTACATCCCTAATATATATATGCCTGCTTATGGTTGCCCAAAATGGTGTCGATGGGATTCGAACTCTGGCTGCATTCTTCCTGATAGCGAAAGCTCAACCTACCACATTTCCCTTGCGGATAAGCAGCAGAACAATTCTCAGAACAGCCCATCTTTTCCCACACAAAATTGTCGAAGCCTTTTCTCAATGTAATTTTCTGGGCTTCCATGCAACCACTCCATATCAATCTCACATGTGGCTTCCCTCCAAGCACGTAATTTCTTCTTCAAAGGTTCCACCACAAGAAGGTAGGGGAACTCCACTCCTCCACAAAACGAGCAACAGCAGAACCTAACTTTAGCATTGGGTTGGTGATGGAAGCAGCCACCTAGTTAGTGCCTTGGAAGCTCCTCTTGGCTTCTTGAGACAACCATCAATGGAGTGGGCTCGATAACGCTAGCTTTCCTTTGTAGATTAGACAATGACTGATGCGGGCACTAACGAGGGAATGTGAGGATCACGGCTGTAAAATCAGAAGACAAAGATTGACAGTACAAGGAAATTCCGTATGATCAGTGCGTGGATATTAATGGACCTGATGTGATGTGTAAGCTTGGAGAAAGGTGATGTAGATACTTGGGACACACCACCCTCTCTTGTCAACCACATGGTTGTGAGTGAGAACCCTCCATTCAGATGTACACGACAGAGTCTTGATGATGTCAGTCACTAAATTCAGCAGTGAAATCTAATCTCTGCAGGTCCTCTGATGTTGAGAGCACATGGTCTTATGATGGTTTGGTCCGTTGTTGTAGTAAGTCATTATGCCCAGTCAGGGGTGGAGCCAAGATTTTCTTTAGGGGCAGGCCGACAGTCCAACCTCTGGATTTAGGTAGGGCCAATTGAATTCAAATCCAAAAAATACGTAGCGCAATTAAAAAACTTATTTTTTTCAATGCAATTTTTTTTTTTTTCATTGGTCAGGGTGGAGCCATGGCCTAGGCGCGCTGCCCCCCTCCTTCCACCCATGATTTGAATTAAGGAGGATAAACTTGTGGTTGGCATATGTTTGGGCTCATGACCGGAGATTTAAGCTGACTTTTTAACAAAAAGTGTCAAATTGCTTGAACGTCCAAGTAACAGGATTTTGGACTGTAGACCTCTTGAACCAAGATTCTGTAATGAATTCAAACATACTTGGTGTAAACTGTGCTTCAGCTCGACGACAGCAGCTAATCTGGCTTGTTTCCGAACCCGATTTTCAACAAAAAAAACTGCAAATTTGGACTGAAGGTGGCTACTCTTGATGAAATCTTGATAAGCTCAACCCAAAGTCTTGAACTGTATGGCTATGCTAACTATTCATGATCTTTGCTACAAGACTTGTTTAGCTTACCCATGCCATTAAGCTTTCAGATCTTGTGTATTAAGATCCATCATGTGGAGAGCATATTTCGAGCCGAACTGGATTGAGTAAGCCACAATCTTTATGGAAGGCCTCTCTGGTTTGGGTTACAAGGTCCAAAAGTAAAGTACCAAGACTACCTGTCTCACTGAGGGGACAGTAAAGATAGATTGAGAGATGGTTCTAGCAGAAAGAGGAGATTTTCAGAAAAAATGCTTCCAGTTTCTGATCTTGTTGCTGATCAAAACTCACCCATTCTTGGGCATCTCAGAACAAAGAAGACATAATTGTTGCTTTTCTTTATCCTGGGTTGGCAAATTAAAATTTGGCGGATCTCACCTATTTCGATTTCGAAATGATCCTGACCTCCTTCAAGTTGGTCTCAAATCTACAGCCTGGCCAGGCACGATAAATGTTATTCTTCTGCTCAAGTGATTAGTCGATTTGCTAGCCCCACTGCTCATCCAAACTTACCTACGGAGGCAATCAAGGACAAAGAACACTGATTGATGACCATCTACCTCAAGAGATGTCATTGTCTGCCTAGAAATTATTCACCTACAGAGATTAGTTTTCACATGAAATTATTTACCAATTTGTCCCCCCCTACCTTGCTGATGCTGAGGGTCCATGAACAGGTAGGACCAATCTAACCACCCTATGAAGCCAGCCTCAATAATTCAGCTCTTGAACTTTCTTATTTTCTCACCTCACTTGCACTTAGCTTGACAGTGATTTAGGGTGGTTAGTGCTTAAGAAATGTGAAACTTGTCTGTTATCAAGCCATGTGATGAGGGGACATGGCAGCTCCAAGGTCACTGTCCTGGTATTCCATTGCTGCTGATTGGATCCAGGTGGTCCGGTAAAATTTTGACAGACTGCGGATCCAAGATGAGCATCTGAGATGCACACTACACTGATAAAATTAGACAAATTACCTTGATCTAAGTTTGTATGTCAGTGTTATCTGGGATTGGTCTACTTCCATGTATGAGTTATTTCATACCTAACCATAATTGCCTCATGAGTGTCCCTCTTTCAGAGAGTACTTCTGGTGAGGCTCTGAGCTATTGTTGGGTCAGAGAGAACTCACTGGAAACCATTAGTAAAGCTATCACACTGTTTAAATCCAGAAATAACACCGAATTATTGTGCAGCTCACTGACAAGATCGAGGCAGATTCTATCTCTGTTTCTTTTCTTCATTTCTAGAAAGGGCAAGAACTGTAGTAATCTACTAGGACTTGAAGCATATAAACTTCCAACTGATGCGAATTCACATTGAATCAGATCGTGGGGCTGTCTTTCTTTTATTTCTAGAGAGAGCAAGGTCTGTAGTAATATTGAAGGAATTGAAACATGAAAACTTGGAATTGATGCAAATTCAGATTGAAGCAATCGAGTGCTGGAAAGACTGTTCTATACTGTACCATTTTTTTGCAAAAGGGAAATCAGATTGAGAAAGTGCGCTAATTGTTCCTCTCCTTCCCTGACTTTTTATGCAAATGGCTGCTTAAACATTTGAGAACTTCATTTTTTTTGTTTCTGTAGTTTCTCTACTATAGCCTTTAGGACATGAAGTAGCAGAAGAATAGTTGAGTTGATAAAAGTTTTATGCTGGGCATCATTTTCTGTCATATTTAGAATACCTTAACTAGTGTTAATATTTAATGAATTTGGCTAGTCTCTTGTTCTCATGTGAACTTCAGCGTCCTGGCCATAGTTATGAGAAGCTTCCAACACTCTGGAAGATATATCTGAATCAAGGATAAATTCACCAGTCTGGGCATTTATTAGTAAGGTAGGCTCTTAAGCCTGTTATGAACATAAAGGTTCCTGGCTAATAGTTATTCAAAGCTTCTATAAATATTTTACAGACACAAAAATCATGCTCTTCCTCCTCACTTCTAAAATTTCATTGGGAGTTTCCTTCTTTCAAGATGAAATCATGCTTTACTGAAAGATGAAAGCATAGGATTTTTGCTCTTCAAGCGTATAAAATGGAAGCACTTTTAAGCAAAAATGCAGAAGGATGTATTTAATTCAAAATGTAAGTTTACCTTTACCTGTAACTTATGTAATGCTGCTCCCTTCTCATGTCATCGGAATTGGCCGAAAAGAATCAAAACGGTGGCATCAGTGGCCAATTAAAGGGTGCCACATTTCAGCTTTTAACCATTTTTCTGATTAAGATTTTTTCAGAGCGGATTCTTTTAATAGTTTTAGCCCATTCACAACTGATTCAGGTGCTGCCAATTTGGTTCAGGAACTGATGGTCTTCTGATTCATTCAAGTCTTCTTATGCTTCCTGAAATGATGCAGCTTTCATACAACGACATAGTTCTTGGACATTTGATTGTTTCACCCACTCATTCCTGCCATAATTAAGACTCGCCAAGGGGTGTGAAACACATCACATCTCCAAAAAAATTTTATAGCTGAAAAGCAATTCGGTAAACTTGGTTTGCAAAATGAAACTCAAAAAAGAAAAAGAAAAAAAGGTCAATCTCTCTCTCTCTCTCTCTCTCTCTCTCATCATGAAAGGTACAAGTAAAATATCCCCGTGTTTCTTCCACTCCATCCGCATTTTTCGTATAAAAAATTATGGCATACAAGTTCTTACAAGGAAAGAGACATAATCTGTGAAATAATTCATTTAGACAAGCACACGTCAGAGAAACCAGATACCAATAATGCTAGAACAGTGTTAGAAGACAGGTTTTAGCACCTAATATAACTAAAAGGAAAGATCTTTCCTTAAATGTCATCCAAATTGGCACTAAATCTTTCATGTTCAACTGATTCTCTGCTGCTGCACAATCGCTCATGCTCATCTTACAAGCAACAGTGCATCGGTCGTCTCTAAAGACCATCACAGATAGTTCCTTACAGAAAAAGTCAGATTCTGATTAAGACAGATAGACAGATCGGAGATGGGGAGTCCCCAAATCAATTCCGGCCTCTAGCGTCGACATGCAGAGCAGGGGAAGCTCTAGATAGCATCAGGACAACAGTACCAACTTTTCGTGACATAGTCACTGTGCCTGCTGTCCCAAAAAGGAGCAAAAAAGATCGCTTCATTTAGCTCTGTTTCTGGAAATATGCCAAAACAAGGGCTAAACAACAGGGACAAATTACATGGAGGTTGACACAGTTCTGCTTGTTTTGAAGGGACCCTGATGTAATCTTTCATGGCGCGACGACTTGGACGGGAGGTAAGCGTGAAACCGATGGCATGTGAAAGGTTTCCATCCCCCGTTTCTCAGCGCCATCTTTGATTTGATGTGATGCTTCACGAAACTGTGTGCTTCTTTGCATCAAGCAAAAAAAGTGTGGTGCTCCGTCGGGTTGAAATGTGCGTTTTTGCTTGCGCAAAAGGTGTGGGTGGTCTGTAGAGTTGAAAGCAACGTGCTGCCATCCAAACTTCCACCCACCTTAAAGGCCTAGAGGTAGGAGATTATGAGGCCTTCCGGCCTGTTTCCTGTGGTGGATTGTTAACCTTCCATTCACCTTCCACCCACCTTAAAGGCCTAGAGGTAGGAGATTATGAGGCCTTCCGGCCTGTTTCCTGTGGTGGATTGTTAACCTTCCATTCACCTAAAATTTTGGTATGCAGAGAATATAAGTTGGCACATATAATTGACAAACTTGTGTGCGTTTTTTAGTAAAATATTATATTCTTCTTCTCTCCAATCAAATTCTGATGAGCAAGAGGACTTTTTTATTCCACTAGCTCAAATGACAGAAGAAACTTCTTCTGTTCCTTCTTGTTGTCATGAGTTCATGCTAAAGTGCACAATAACTAGTACAATTGGCACCAGCTCAGCCGCCTATGCTTTGCCTTTTCGGACAGTTGGATCAAGTTCAGTGATAGCTCATATGATGTCATATGTACAGCTATTTTATGTAAATTAAATTCCAGTGATTATTTACTTCTTTTTTTCAGAAGAAACTTTATGATATTTTGATTATTTGATGGGATGACTCATAATCAAGTTAGTTAACTTTCATATTATAGAGAGGGAGAGTCAAGGGACAGACTTTTTAAGAAAGATACCAGCACTAGAAAGCATTCACATTTATTATTAAAACAAAGAAGAAAGTAGGGCATTTTAGCCATTTATAATCTTTTCATATACCTCCTTTATTCTTTCAACGTAAATAATGTGGATTTGACTAAGTTAAATCCTGATATATATATATATATATATATATATATATATATATATATATATATATATATATATATATATATATATATATATATATATATATATAAAATAAAGTGAATCAACTCTAACATATTTTTGATTTTTGTTAAATGAACACCGATAAAATGGGAATGCAAGAGAGAGAGAGTGGTGAGAAACTGATTCGGGAACGTCGAATCATTTAGAATGCAATTTCTCTAAATGATTATAACATTCAGCATAAGTGAGACAAAATTTAGTGGAAAAATAAATGAATGAAGCAATGTTATCCGTATCGTACGATACGTATCGTACGATACGTATCGTCCGTATCAATATTAACGATACGGTACGCTATTAATTTGTGATACGCGTGCGTATCGCACCCGTATCGTGCGATACGGGGGCCGTATCGTACGATACGGGCGATACACCCCCGTATCGCATGATACAGGATCAAAATTAAAAAGGGTCCGAAGGCCCCTTTTTTGCGTATTTTTTTTTTAAAAACCGATGCTCCTCTCTCTCTTCTCTTCTTTCTAAACATTGCAAGAGACTTGGGAGGGAGAGTTGCATCAAGATTTGCCGGTGAAGAAGCTTTATTTCTCGTTGTGGAAAGCCTCGGGATGGTGGGAAGCTTGGAGGAAGAGGGCTTTTTATTTTGAGTTTTGAAAACTGTCAATATGTTTTGAGTTTTGACTTCTAAACTTATGAATTGTGATGTAATTGAATACTCTTAGGTTGTTTAGTATGTTATTTTGATTTTTGAATGTTTGATTTCTTATTTTGGAATGTCTTGTTCATATTCATACTTCAAGTTCATACTTCATGTACATGAATGATGAATGTTCCTTTAAATACATTTTTTTTTCAATTTTTTCTGATTTTTACTAGTTTTTTCAGATTTTTTAAGATTTTTTCTGATTTATTTTCTATTTTTATAATTTTTTAATATTTTTTACAAATTAAAAAATTAATTTCCGATACGTTACGATACATTTACGATACGATACGGCGTATAGGTCGGCCTGACCGATACACGATACGATACGACAATGATAACATTGGAATGAAGTGTGAGGATGCTCTGGTCTGCTGTGGTAACTAAGTGGCGGGTGGCAAACGATCCGCGGTCATTGGATTCTGGGAGTCGGGATGATGTTGTTGAGCAGCATTCTTGGGCGAACATCATGAAATATTTGGAAAAGCTACTACCATGGCTGGTACCCGTGCAGCGATGGTAGTGGAAGCAGAGGACGATGACGATTGCCATTCATCCTACAATGTATGAGAAGATCATACCACCCTTCATATATGCTGCAGTAGCAAGGCTCTATGGTGGAAAACGTCAGCCAAGGATGGACTTCAGATTTCCGTAAGGCCCTCTGTAATCAATCAGATGAAGTGGGGAATCGAAAGTTCCTGGAGATTGAAAATGGTAGGTTTTTAGTAAGAGTTGATATAGAGGAGGAGTTGTGCCCGATTGAGAGGAAAAGACTATTGGGGAAAAATATGGGTAGAGTCATACAACGAAGACATTGCTGGAGTAGTCAAGGCCATGGGTGGAGTCTGTCTTGCTGAAGATCCTTGTACAAGGGTTTGGAAAATCTTGGGCTTGCAAGAATCAGAAACAAGGTGGCAAACAAACGATCTCCAGCTACCCTTTTTTCCTTCGCATATTTTAATCCATTTTTTAGTTTATAATCCGATTTTGGATTTGGGGAATGGAGGTTTTTGCCAAGATTTACATTTACGGTGTCATCAGTTTGGATGGGGGCAAGAAGGAGTGAAGGGCTACAATGAGAGATTCATATATAAAGAAGGGTAGCAACAAGGGATCCCGTGGTAGATTTATGTTGGGAGATCGTGATGGACAAGGGATCCTTGATGATGAGTGGATAACAAATAAGTACGAAATAACAAATAAATATAAGATAATGTTTATGAAATAACAAAAGATTTATGAGATAATAAAATAACAAACGGACAGATGTATGAGATTACGCCAACCATACCTATGAGATAATAACAGATAGATGCATGCATGACATAACGCGAAACATAAGTATGAGATAATGTTTATGAGATAATAAAATATATATGAGATAATAAGATAACTATAAGCAGGTAACAAAAATGCTTTTTTATTGCTTAAAGTACGACATGCATATAAGGACTCACAAAATTTTACTTCTACCAAATCTTCAATATTTTTTTCGGTTTTTGTTTTTATCCCTACAAAAATCATGGGTTTTTTTTTTGCCAAACTTTTAAAGTAAGACATGAAATTACATTTACGGACATGACGTAATAACCAACACTGCCCATTTGGTACCCCAGTTTCTTTAATAGATGTGGAAAGTGACAGGGGTTGAAGTCAGCAAGAAAATTGGCACCTTTTTTTTTTCTAGTTTGAGAAGATGGTGGAAAATATCAATAGCAGGAAGTTGCTATCGAAATTTATAAGTACGATGAAAATTGAAGATTCTAGACGTATTGAATATGCAATTGTACTCACAAGGTTACGTAAAAATAATAGTCTTCATGATGGAAGTGGACCATCAAGGAGTTTTGAGAATAATCTGTGATCAATAATTACTGGCCCCAAGACTTTATTAATTGGTCTAATAGAAGGAAGCAAGAAATGGTGTACCTGAATATAGATTCATGAAGACTCAGAACAACATTTCTGGAAGTTTCTAAAGTGCAGTATAATATGGTTGGTATTTCATTATGAATGGGTCAAGAGAATTATTAAACATGTTATTTGGTATCCTTGTCCATTTATATCATGTATTCTAAGAACATATGTTTAAAGAAAATAATGTTCTTCTTATCAAGCATCCTCTTAGCATAATCAATGGTTATATAATCGTTCAGCTTGTCTTTCGGTAAATTTTATCCAATTCAACGTTTTTCGATAGACGTAAAGTAAAATTAGAAATGTCTTATATGCGGCTAAATAAAATTAGGAATGTAATATATGCCGATTGGTATCTTATCTAATACTTTTGATAAAAGGGCAAAATGTTCAAAAGTATATAAACACTGGACATCATCTATTTAAGATTGGATAATTAAAATGCACACAAAAGCAATTTGATGTAAGGTATGTTTCTTTGAAATCTTGCATTGAAGCTTACTTACTCAGCATTGTTTGGACCTGTGACCATCATGCATTATTCTTTCTTTATGGGGCCTAACATGGAGCCTATAACAAACTGATCCACTCCTGCGCTTTGGTCCGACGGATCCCAACCAGCCCCCTAGCAGTTTCGGCTTCAACCCTAAAAAGGCTAAGAATTAGGACAACCATTTATGTTAATGACCTCTTTATAAGCCCTTGAAGATCTCTCACAATATTCAATACGGAAGTAAACATTTGAGGCGTTACAGAGCCTATCAATGTAGTCATGACCAACAAAATTCAGTGTGTGTGAGTCTGCTATGCTTGGGAGGGCTTAAGACTACTCTTAAACAATGTATTCTCCTCAATAATGCAGGTCAAAAGCAAGGTCCAGGACAAAACTGGGTGGTGCACATTTGTAGTAGACCATAAGAATCATTTTTACAAATCTACAAGAAGCTTCCAAGAGATAGACACCATTTTGTTCATGGAGTCACTCACATGCCACCTTCTTCAAGACATCCATGGCGAGACCTTTCAATGTATACATTTAGGTCGTGAAACCCACAACAGGGCACTTTATATTATGTGTCCAAACAGCATCAAATTATGTGAATTATCACATTCATTTGGACATTAAATTACCCAATTAGGGACCATGTATGGAGCAGGGTGCTGAACGTGTGTCGTGACCACTCGATCAACGTGGACTTGCTGGGTCCTTAATCGATTTGGTCAAGTATGATCAAACTACACTTTTGGAAGTTTTTATGGAACTCTTTTTTTCTTTGGATCAAAAGAAAAGCCAAATTCCGTGTTGGAATTTCTGGGATCATTGCGTTGTTAAAAAGGTTTTGGGTTTAATAATGTGCGCGCATGCACACACACACATATATATATACACACACACCACTAGCCCTCTACCCCTAGGGTTTTACAAAGCTTGCTTCAGAACCTATTACCATATAGAGGAAGAGAGCAATGGGATGTGACATCAACCACCTCAGAATTTGAACCCTAGTCCCTTAAGAGGTGGACCGCCTTTCTACCCAGTTTGCTACAACCCCTTGGGACAATAACCTCACAACCAGTAGGTAGGATATTGTGGATCAGATTTGAACCATATGTACCTTTACCATATTTAATTTGTCTGATGTTCACATATTCGGATTTGGATTTAGTTTCAAACAAAAATGGAGAAAATGCATACCATGCCCAAATCCAATTTTTACATTGGCAATCTGATCCAACTTGAATCTGACTTTGATGTTCACATCTGAATCTAACTTTTAAATACACAACCGAATCCAAACATGCATTATGATACGTTAAGAACCAAGTTTTAAAATATAAGGATATTATATATAGGGTTTTTATTTGAAACTGGATCCAAATTCGACCCTGAACCCAAACTCAAATTATGGATGGATATTTATTTAAAACCCAAACCAAAGCCAATCAGATGTCATTCCTTGAATATGAATCCGATCAAATTTCTTAATAGGATTTCTTTTCCATATTCTGCATTTTGATCCAAATTTGATCTATTAGTGCTCTATGAGTAGGTCCATCTGCAAAATCCTAGCCACATAGCTGGGATAAGCTAGAGTTGTTGACAGATAAAAGTGCCATAAAATGTACCTCAAATGGGTCCAGGATTCATCCAGTTTCACGGATCCGACACGATCTGATCGAACAGTAGAGTATCTTTGACTTGCACAGAGCAAAGTAGCATCATTGGGGAACTTTTTCCCCTTGCTATGGCACTTTGTTCTTGTACATGTTTATAAATGCACTAGTCTTGATGGATCTGGTCTGGTCTGCAAAGTAATGGTCACCATGGAGCTGCAGATTCATAGCCACTCAGTTCAGCTCAACTGAGCTCACTTAGATTTAAGTCCATATTCATGTCAGTATCCTGATGGTTTTCTCTTTGGTAATCCAGCTGGGTCCAGCTTAGAGCCCGCCGCATGGGTCGCCTGGGCCCGGGTTTGTGCAGTTTGGTCTGCTTGGGGATTGAACTTTTTGCATATTTTCTTATGCAAATGAGCTGGAAAAATTATCGATTTCTTGATTGCTGAGAGGTCAGCAGTTCATATAATTAATCCATCAGATTTATTCTAAACAAGGTATATATCCTCCATCCATTTTGGACATGCACAAATGGTCAGAAAGTGTGACCAGTGAAGAATGAACATGGGAATTCAAAACCTTGATTTTGTGGGAACAAGAGTGTTTGGAGTCAAAATTGTGAAAATGGGAAATCAAATCGAATCTACTAGATTTGCTTGCTGCTGCCCAACCTGCATTAAGCTAGGGACTGTACAAATAGTCGAACTCTAGCTTAACTGAAAACGTGAGCTTATAAAGGAGTCGAGTTCAAGTATACAAACTCACTTGATTAAAGTTGAGTAAGCTCGATTAATCTATGTTATCTTCTTTTTTTTTTTTTTTGGTAATTTTCAAACTTAAAACCAAGGAAAGAGATCAAGTCAAATGGGGAGTTGGAAAACGAGCTTAAACAAGTCGACCTCAAGCCAGGACTCGGTCTATCGAGTCGAGCTCAAGCTGACCTTGCACAGCTTGAGCCTAGCAATATATGGGTCGAGTTGCTCGAGCATGATTCTGCTCATTCACAGCCTGACATTAAGCATTAGAGATTCATGGGAAAGCTTGCTCATTTTCTTATGAAAAAGTCATGTTTTTCCCACACATGAAGGAAAGTGAAAGCCGCCCCTTGGGAATTGTTTTCTCCTGATGAGCCATCATGTTTACGTGATGAAGACTTCACATACTCTTTTCTTCTTTGAGTGGCTCTCATCTCTCAACTTTCTACATCATTTGCACTTTTATACCTTTGACATGGTTCCCAGGTAGTACTTTTCTAAGTAAAGGGTTGAATGTCTTCTATCGTTTTCTCATTTCTTTTCCTGAAGAGTCCAGTAATGGGTTCTCAGAAAAGCAGCAGTAAAACCCTACAAGGTTGTTTGGCAGCAAGTATATTTTATAAGCGTTTCACGAATTTGATTTAAAGGGTGAGGTAAATTCATAGAACACATGTTTTAGTGCTCCATTAATCTGACTCTATATTTAGGCAGATTCAAACACTTGCAAGGGTGTTCCTACTACCAAACGACCTCTAGAAGTCCTCTCCAATCTCAAGAATTTTATATGCTATATAATCCAGTGGCAGCTCATATGGCCAAAGCAGGAGAAGTTAAAGCACTTTATAAATGTTCATGAAAAATATATTTCCGGCCTTCACTATAAAAATTTTCTAGTTGTTAGCTTAGCATGATATATTCTTCTACCTATAGCAATCTCTACTACGAATGTTCAACAAGTCGAGCCAACTGAGGTTCAACTCGAACTCGCTCGGTTAAACTCAACTTGAGCTTGATTGGTAAGTTAAATGAGTCGAGTTCGAGCTTAACTGATAACTCGAGTTTGCAAACAATGAACTCGACTCGATTAAACTCAATTAGACTCGTCTAACAGTAATACTATTTTTGTAATATCAAAAACTTAGACTTAAATAAAAAAGTGAAAATTTTAAGCATAAAGTATATATTAAGGGACACAAGCTTAAACGAGTCGAGCTCAAGCTCAGACTCGGTTAAGCAAGTTGTGCTCGAGTCGAGCTATATGTAAGTCGAGTCAAATTCAAGCTGGTCGAACTCGGCTCACTCGTTATACATCCCTAATCTCTACGCGGGGCGGAGGGAGGTGGGGGGCCTGCCTAGGCCATGGCCCCACCCCGGCCAATGAAAAAAAAAAATTACATTAAAAAAAGTAATTTTTTTTAATTGCGCAATGTATTTTTTGGATTTGAATTCAGTTGGCCCTACCCGGATTCAAAGGTTGGACTGTCGGCCCACCCCTGAAGAAAATCCTGGCTCCGCCCCCTGATCTCTACCATGTGCTCCAAACAACAAGCTATGTTGATGGGACAACTTATGGCTCTGGATTCACCAATAAGTGCGGGGACAATATAGGGCCAAGGAGGGTATGAAGTAGATAACCCTAGACCAAGTCTCAATCCTGTCATTCTCATAGCTTGTACTTTTCCTTAGTGTTACAGACAGAGCCCATTGAAGTCTCTTTTCAGGAATGGACCCATAAGGGTCTAGACCTTAAAAAGTTTTTTCCTCTCGAGAAAAGTGGGTGCTCGATATGCTTAGAACGTGCGATGGGCTAAAGCTAAGTGTCCCATCTAATGCCTATAGGAATCAAACTGATAATATCAACCCGACCAGCTATAGAGGGTTCGACAAGTCCCGATCATTGACAACAGACAGTCAGTTTTGGACTTGGATTTGAACTCATTATAAAACTGCATGTGAATTTAGAAGTAGAAAATAGGTCCATATGTATTAATGTATAGCATCCGGTTTCCCATATAGGTTGTACTGGTATGACCAATACTGGCAACATCCGCGGCGACAGATGTTGTCAAATCGGCTTGAATCACTAATGTATAGCAAACTGTTTCGAGGGTTGTACATAGTATAGCTGGTCAGACAAGTGGACATGTGTAAGACTGGTTGTCAGTTTGATTCTCATAAGCGTTACTCTTTTGAACTATAAATGGTGGATATGTGATGCTTAGTTGTAAGGTATCTTGCTACCTACCCATGTTTTCAAAATAGACCCTAAAAGCAAAGGAAAAGGGAGAGGGGTTTCGGCCTCGTGAGATATCTCTTCTCTCACTAATGCATAGCAAACCAATTCAATTTGAGAGCCGATACAAGAGTTTCAACAGCTGATTCAGTTCAAAACTGCCGATTCAGCAGCCTCACTGATTCGGTTCATAGTGAATCGGTATTGGTAGCCCACCAAGTCTCTTATGGCTCCACAGGAAAAAGTTGCCATTTTAATAGAAGAAAGTTTATGCATAAAATAATTGCTAATTTAATAGAGAAATTTGTTCTTTTTCTTTGTTTTTAAAATTTAAAGAATTATATGCACCTTTCTATTCAAAGGATCTTTTCATTCGAGGATTGATGCAAGCTGACTGTGGGCATTATCAAACCTTATCCACCGAACTACTTGATCTCACCCCTTACTCTCATAACATGATTGCCATTTTTGGTACGCTTTCTTCAATGTCCTTCCAAATTCTCAATTATATTTCACTTTTCTTTTTCTTTTTTATTCCACTTTATTTGAATTATTCAAGTTTATTCCTTGATAGAGTATGTCGGGCTCTTGTCTAATGTGTCCAGACCATTTAAAAATTATTGAAAAGCAATTTTTTATTGATTGTACCAATAAATGTTCCTTCAATATCTCATAATTCGATTTTTTATTGATTCTGTCGATAAATATCCTTCAATAGCACATGCACGTATGCAAACTTAATCAATAGCATGGTTTTCCAGTTCTGGCTTAATCAAATCCGATATGTCTTCACATAGAATGCTAAATCATTTCTTAGCGTACCTTCAAAGAAGAAAATTTTGGGACACATTTTGAGTATGCAAATATAAACAATTATGTCAATTATTTAATGGTATTAATTATATCATCTAATTATGTCATTAGGTGCAGATGAAACGCGTCACTTATAGGACGCTTTTAGAAAGAAGGCAGGAATTTAGATAATGTATAAACAAAGAATATCATGAAAAAAAAGATCTTTTTTTTTTTTTTGTTGAGAAAGTCTCAATTACATATCAATTGATTAAGGGCTAGAATACACTAGACATTATATATATATATATATATATATATATATATATATATATATATATATATATATATATATATATATATATATATATATATATTGTTAAACTTAATGAAAATAAGCTAAATTATCTATCTTAAGAAGATGAAAAGGGGTGGGGAGGGGGGAGAGAGAGATACTACAAAAAAACGAAGATATACCAATAGCTGAAAAACGTCGGTAAAACATGGCGATGTGTCAGTAAAAGTTTTACTGAAGTTCGAGGTGGTCCTCGGTGAAAAAGATGTCAGTGAAAACTATCACCGAGATTCCAATGCATATGTTGGTGTAGAATTGTGCATCGACGCACCATGTGCATAGATAGATAAAATTATTATCAATGTCCGTAGATGTCGGCAATAAAACTTTTACCAACATGTGGTGGGCGTCGGTAAAATTTTTATTGACACGTGATAGATGTTGGTTGAACTTTTTAACGACATATAGGTGGACGTCAGTAATATATTTATCAACACAATTTCAAGCATTTGGTGAAAATTTGTTTATTTTTTTTATCGACCCATATTCATGTGCATTGAATTTATATTAAACATAAATAGTTGCAGCAAAACTGAAAAAAAAAGCGTGAAACAGAAAATGTAAAATGATTACCTCAAGTATAAAAAGAACAAGAAGATAGAAAGGACATGAACCAAATACAATAAAGAAGAATAAGATATGACCTAAATAGAATAAACAACAAGAAGATAAAGAAGACATGAACTAGATAGAATAAAGCAACTACCTCACTAGCAGGTAATGCTTTTTTCTGGTTTGGCATCACTGCCTCTCCTGCTTGGAAAAGAACATTGCAATGCAAAAGCATAAAAACTTGGAGCAAAAAACCTAAAATTATTACCCTAAAATAATATCATAATCTAAAATAATTCACAAATAGAAAAAAACTTAATATTAAGTTGAAGTTAAAAATTAATGAAAGATGTTTGCAATCACCCAAAAACTTCGGTAAAGGCTAAGATAAGAGACTTGAACAGAAAAAATAGAAGAAGAAGAAAGGAGAAGAAGGGCACGGGTGGAGTAATAGAGTTGGGAAAACCTTTAACGACACGTGGGACTCATCAATAAAGGTATATTTAAAAACATCGGTAAAAGTTTTGTGGTAACTTTTACTGACGGTTGACGTGTGTTGGTGAAAAAGACGTTAGCAATGTGAGAACTTGCTTCTTTTTATCAAGGTTAGTTAAGTGGACGTCATTATTTATTGAACGTCGGTAAAAGTAATATGTTTAGCAATGTTTTCGAGCTGGACGTCGGTAAAAGCTCAACTTCAATGACATCATAGTGGCACACGTCGGTTAAGGCTACTTTTATTGGCATCTTATTCTAGACGTTGGTAAAAATTAATCTTCACCGACATTTAAAGCCGAATGTCGGTAAAAGTGGTCTTTCACTGACATCTAGTTTTCCTACGGGTCAGTGAGTCCGTCTTTTTTAAAATTGAACTTCCTTAAACTATATATTTTTTTATCTCTTTTAAGAGGTTACTTCAAATATTTCTAAAAAAAAGTTTGGTTTTCTTAATTTCAACTTAATCTTTACTGTTTGATCTCATTAGAATCAATGTCTAAGATGATCTCCATGAAGTGTAGTATATAAGGGTCCACAAGTAGTATGATATACACCCTAATTTCGAGTTACTTTGAAATTAGCTAAAGGTATCAACATTTTGGCCGGATGTTACAATCACTATAGCGGAACCAAATCCAATCCATTTACATCCTTAACAAACATGATGCGCAACTTTCATCTATTGCTGGGTACTATAGATGCGGACCCTTAATGGTCATATTCCATGTTTTGTGACCACTTCTGACTATGGAGCTCCATCAATGCAGCCTAATCTTCAGGACCCACAAAGTCGCAATGAAGGCCGAACCATCTTGGAAGTTGGACCCAAAGGCAGAGCTATAGATACCCACACCAGCCCCTAAAGGTTTCTTTAAATATTTGCTATGTTATGTATGTCAGTGTTCCTTCAGACATGAAAATCTCTAAAGAGTGATTCTTCTAGAAATTTTTTCTGACTCCACCACTGGTTCGCCATACTTGTTCTGCAAGTTGCACCAATCAATGGGGCCATGTTGAGAAGATGAGCTCATACATAAATACCTCGTATGCATCCCACAAACTTATCCTTTTAGTTTCTTTCCCCTTGTTTTCTTTCTTCCCTTCATGCTATGTTGCTGTTTGTTGCTAATATGGAGGAGGGAAAGCAATGGGCAGCCAATGTTTAAAGGGTGACTGCTACAGCCCCTGGTAGTAGTGGGATCCTTTTGCCCTACACAGTACCCAAAAATCTGTCTTCTTCTTACCTGGTTTCTTTCAAAGCCTTGCACTCTTGGTTTCTTAAGGGGTGTTTGATTACTTTGGCAAAAAAGTATGATAGGGCATGTCCTTAGTAGTGGCGCCATAATTTAATTCAAAAAAAACTTACACCACTCAAATATATTAAAAAAAAAAAATTGAAGAGCACCATATATCAATAAATGATTGGGAGCACCAATAAATAAATAAATTTTGGGGTCAATTAATATGTAAACAAGTGGGACAAAAGACCTTCCAGAGCGTTTACCAGGCCCCGGGGTCTGTCCAGAGTCTTAGGAGCCGTCTTAGATCTCCATTAAAGATGCATGGAAGAATGCAATCCATGCATCTTTCTAATTCCCGTTCGAAATCATGGCTACGAGATGCTAAGGATGCATTCAGAAACCTCTCATCGAATCTATGATTTTTAACATGTAGTATAAATATACAATTCATACTGAGGTCAATATCCAAAAGCACACCTTTTTATGCAGCCTCGAATCTAAGCTCTCAGGCTATCAAACACAACCTTAGCTTCTACCAGCTCCCTCGACATACCCAATTACATGAGATTTTTTATACTTAATGTCAATATGGAATCTACAATACCAAAATTTATTGTTTGTTTAAATTGCAAATTTCACAAGATATGAATGATAAATTAGTGTTAAATCTAAAATCCGAGACTACCAAACATACCCATTTGTGACCAGTTTCGGCTCCATCTCGTTTTGTCAAATGGGGCATGTGCCCTTTGACAAGATGAAGCTAAACGTAAGGTGTTTGCACTATTGGCGCGTGTTTAACATATCCTAGCTGGAAAATCAATTGTACAAGTTGTACTCACTTGATAGGACTTGTATAGATGCATTCGACATCATACATTATGAAGAGCCAATTCTAGCGTATGCACCTTATCTAATGTCGAAGCAAGAAATATTGCTTTTCGTACAGTATATTCCAGAAATAAGATATTGCTTTTAGTACAGTATATTTCACCTTATCTAATGTCGAAGCAACAATATTTCATAGAAAGAAATAAACAAAGTAGACAGTTTTTCTAAGATCGTCAATATTAAGTGCGACCTAACTACTTGAATGTTCTAACCTCAATTATGTTAATCAATTGATTTATAAGTGGATATACAAACATTATTTTTTGCACCACATGGGAACCAATTTCAAAGTAAACTGCATGAGGACATGCAACGAAAATGCACAAGAAAGTTATAAGCTGACAAAGCATATTTATTATTGTGGTCACACAAAAAAGTTTCAGATGTCTAACGCTTTGACTGGTCAAAGGCAGAGTCAAAAGTTATATATATATTGAATTCAACTTACTTTTTTATAAAAGAGCCTCTTAATGTTAGAATTATTGTTATATCAATATGGACATGTTCAATGATACAAAGCTTACGTTCCATGTGCAGAGAATGTTAAGATGTTTTCATAATCACATATATTCTCATGATCGATATTCATAACATGACGAACATGGTGTTTCTGCACTGTTTGGAGAACGTAGCGACCATGTGGAGAGGGCAGACTGTCTCCCTTCTCTGCAGAGAAGGACCTGACAGATCCCTGCGTGCTTCTGATATTAGCTGTGACGAAACCAAACCAGAGGCCAAATGTTTAATACTTATTGTCTTACATTTTGTATTTTTAGGATTGATGAAGTTAAACCAAATAAGTTTCAGGAGTATCACTAATTTTTTTCCCCTGCCATTAGAGATCTCAAAGAAAGTTTGTTAGAAGACATTTGCGGGGAGAGTCTGGAACTTTTCAAGACGAATTATAGTTTTAAAATTTTAACAAGGGCTAAAATATAATTTTTCAAAATTTTATATACATTAAACTAAATCTTTTTCAATTTACATACGATGAGATTATAAATGTTCTTTCTATAATAAGAATATAGTTTGAGAACATAACAAACATAATGTTCTTTCTGTTAAATGTCCTTTAAAATGTTAGTAAAACGAGTTAAAGGAATCATGAGCAACTCGGCTTTATGATGAAGACATAATTGGTCCTATCAGCATCATACGGGCCACATATCCAAACAGTTTATACATCTTGTACAATGTTAAGAAATTTTTCATTTATAAAATATTCCAAAAAATTATATATATATATATATATATATATATATATATATATATATATATATATATATATATATATATATATATATATATATATATATATATCGGTGTCCTCAATCCTGGCCGTCAAATCAAATTAATTAATAAAGTTAGGCTTTGATGCTACCTGAGGCAGGAGACAATGCAGACCTAGCTATGTCATAGCCCCTGATACACAGTATGGTCTGCCGTACCATACAACTGGTACACAGGTTACTTCAATCACTCTTCACTCTTCCTTTTGCGGCAAGATCTGAATTTTTCCGGCCAGCCAGCTACAAGAATTCTTACATATAAAAATTAATGCTGCCAATCCGAGATGGTTACCTAAAATTGAAAGCTAATTATCGAAAAGATGGAAATGCTTAGCTAATATCACAACAATTATGGTTGTATCGTGTATCATAGCTAATGTCAAGATAGTGGATTGTTCATAAATCACCGCCGTTAAGAGAGTTACCGTTCCCTATGCTCTCTGCCATCAAGGTTTAGATAACTTGTCTTCCAAGCTTATTATGGTTCGAAAGAAAAATACATTAGAACGTGACAGTAACCACCACTCTATAAGTCTCACAAAGAGATAGACTACCTTGCTGTTGAGTGTCACGCAATCCCTTAGGAAAATAACTTTTGAGGTTGAACTATTTATTTTGATAAAAAAAGTTTCTACAAAATTATCTTGTGTTTGGAGATTCAATCTCTTGTAGAACTCCACCACTATTTCTTTACATCTATTATCATTGAAGTATAAGTAAGAGCCAAAACCTCCCCCTTTCCCTCTCTCTCTACTAAGCTTAAATATTGACTGCCTATCAACTGCGATCATATCCTCTCTTTTCATATCTACCTTCATTGTTCACTTTTTTAAAAAAAAGTATTATTAGTATTATTTCATTTTCAGATTGGGCATTTTACCTTCGAATCTTGCAAAGCCAAATCATTTGGGCATTTGTTCTGCAATTCTATAAAATCGAGGCCCATAACTGGAAAGAAATCAAAATTTTGCAGCTGTTTTTTTGGAACTTTGTTGCTAACCACATTGGCATAATTTATTTATTTAATGTTTGTTTATTAACTAATCATTAACAATATGAGAAAATCTAATCACTACTTGAATCTTATTAAAAACTTCATAGTGAGAGGCATTGCCTTGTACACGTTGCCATAAAACGATCCTTTTCCTCGATCTTGTCGCTTTTCATATTAAAAGCATATCTAATCTCCACTGAATGATATAAAAATGTTATTTTTTACTGGCAATCCTTTTTACACGTTCCATTAGAAAACAAATCTCCTCTCTCTCTCTCTCTCTCTCTCTCTCTCTCTCTCTCTCTCTATATATATATATATATATATATATATATATATATATATATATATATATATATATATAAAAGAAGATTCAAGTATGTTTGTTAAGATATTCTTGTGTTGCAACTGGAAAAATATTGATGTGCACGTTGAAGCATGAAGCATGACAAAGACCTCTTGCTCACCCAAAAGGTATGCTGAATATCCTAAATAGTTAAAAGTAAAAATGTGTTGTTATAAACTGTGTTAAAAACATAACAAACCATTGTGCATTATAAACTATCACTAATGATCCTTCGACAAAATTTTTAGTGACAGAATTTTAATTTTTAATAATCTGGCGACATACAGTGTATATATACATACTCAAACAGATGCTTGTGCAACTGAATGCTTGTAATCTAATTAAATATCTTAATTGCTACCATGCTTTTCCCTAAAGAAATCATACCAAAGTGGTTGTCTTGTCTGAAAATGTAGGAATGAAAAAATATATCCCTAAATTTGAGTCTATAAAGATTTTCAAACAGATATTTTGAAGTTTAACTACTCCAGTTCAAAAAGCACATACTTTTTTTTATATCACATACGACAAAGTAATTCAGCAGTAACTTCAATTTTTATATTAATTTTGAAAGCTAAATGGATTTTAATGAGTGTGGCTAAATTTCCATAAGAATATGACGTTGCAATTGGTGACTAATTAATATAAAAACATATACCAACACGTTATATCAAGTTACAGAATTGATTTTGTTCTAAGTGGCTTTAATCCTAATAAAGAAGTTTTAAAACTTCTTTCTTATAAGAAAGACTTTGATTCTCGATAGTTTTTGTAGCTGGGTTCTCTTCCTTCACTTTGTAGGCTCAGACAGGACATGTTCTTTTTTTGTTCGCGAAGTGTTGCATCGGAACACGTTATATAAGTTATTATGAAATAGTGCCGGAATTTTTTGGACAATTAAATATTTGTTGGTTAGATGGAAAATCTTTTTAAACATACAGATAAGGTTTTGGCTCAAGAAAAGCTTCATGAGAAAAGAGAAAGCATCCTTGAATTCAAATTCTAGCTACTCCAGCTTTTGGTTTTGCTGTTAAAGAATACCAGATGAGTAAGCCTAAACTGTATGTGCTGTCATGGTTCTATTTTTAGCAACATTCAAAATCTTAGCTCATTCCAACTCATATATATATATATATATATATATATATATATATATTGGTAGAAACCAGATACTTAGGTGAGGTAAAATATAAACATCTTAATATATTTGAAGTTGTTTTTATTAAAAAAGTATTTTTTTTTACTATCAAAATACTGATGTTATGTGGGCCATTTTTTATTATAAAAACATTAATATCACAGTTGATCAACTTAATATATGTTTTGCATCATCATATTCTTAAGATCATATCAATAAGGTAAGATTACAAGAAAACATTTTAAATATCAACATTAAAATGGCTGGTTTTTGTCCTTGACATCTGGTTTCTACTAATCTCTCTCTCTCTCTCTCTCTCTCTCTCTCTATATATATATATATATATATATATATATATATATATATATATATATATATATATATATATATATATATATATATATATATATATATATATATATATATATATACCTCAAAACGTTAACAGTTTGTTATTGTTGCTAAATAGCTCACAAGCCGGAACTGTTTGTGATCAGCAAAGAGTACTTTTTCTCATCTATTTTTATCATTGTTGCTAGTATCTGTTTCCACTTGGTAGACATTTTTAAAAGGGGCATTTTTCTGTAAGCAATTTAGAAATACAAAAATCAATTTGCCAGATATTCCCCAATATTCTAGAAGAATCATCATGTTGCTTTCTGTCTCTCTCTCATGCCAAAAATTTGTGAACTTTCATGGGGAAACAACAGGAGCATCTACCTCTGGACACGGCCTTCAAAGAAACACTACTATCTGCCATTGAGCTGCGCCTCCCGATGCAGTGTTCCCATCACCCATTTCACTAGGGCAGCTTCTCTCTTGACTGTGTGTCGGGGTGACCCACATCAGACATGCATGGAAATGACTCCATCACATTTCATTAGTCTCCATATGCAAACCTAAATCTCTCATTTACATTGATTTCTCATATGCTAATGGCATCTCTTGCTAGCCCAACTGATCCAACTCTGTGACAGATTAACCATATTCTTGGTTTGATTATGGAGGGTGTTATCTTGACGATATTGATGAGTGTTGATTTAGATTGAGGAGTCTTTAACTCCTCTCTCTCTCTCTCTCTCTCTCTCTCTCTATATATATATATATATATATATATATATATATATATATATAACCACAGTGCTCACACTTTTTTTGTGTTAAAACCTAAGACCAAGAACCTGCACTAACAACACAACATTAAATTTATTTGTGACAGTGGTAGAGCCAGAAATTTTTGACTGAGGAGGATTAATAGTAAAACATTTAAAAATCTCAATTCCCTCAAATAAACAATAGGGTTCGAGCCAGACTTTTTATTTTTCATATGACACTAAATATATAGTTAATGAATTTTCAATTTTTTTAGTGGCAGCTGCTTTATATAACTGTTCCCAAGTTGAACTAAATCCAATATGTAAGTTCAAAGTTTCAGATTTGGGCTCCGCCCCTGAGACACTGTAAAATGGCTGAAAGACACTAATATGTAACGAACAAACTGCATAGGTCTATATGGCAAGTGGCCACACAAGCTCATACATGCCTCTACAACTGGAGGAATAAAACCTCCGCCCACTATGATCTGCAAAAAAATTATACTCAAATGACAGCCAAACTCCAACCCACTGCACCAACTCCTCTGGTTTATGATACATATCCTCTCTGTTTTTTTTCTATTTCTCTTTATTCAGTGTATAGCTTCGTATACAGCTTCTAACAATATAATATATCTCTTTATCTCTCTGTTTGCAAGTTGTCCTTATATAAAAGAATGAAGGTGGGAGCCACAGAGACACTGCCCTTTGGATTCAAGTCATTAGCTTCCTTTGTTCTTTTCCCACTGAAAGCTTACGCAGTTGCATGTGGGCACGTAGGCCGATCGCATGGCGACAAGCATTAAGGGTCGAAACGCTGAATGCTGCAGCCCACCAAGCTCTATCCATGGCCGCAAAGGAATTCGACTCCCCGGCCTTCTCCTTCTTTCAGATAAGCGTGGCACTGAAAATGGCGCGATGTGAGAACAAAATTCTGCCTCCAGACTTCTTCTTTTCTCAAGGCATCACGTGTTCTGATGGGCGGCCTTGCTCCCCATGTACAGTTTCAGGTGCATGCACGCACGCCCATGCTTGGCCCTGCCGTGACAAGAAAGGCAATCATCGACCAGCAATTATCAATGGCAATCACCTTGAGAGTTTAGAGCTTGTTGCACGCACGCAGATGCAGGTCGACCGACCCCCCATATTGGCTTTGCCAGAGGGTTATTTTTATCATTTATAAACAAGAAATAGACCGAGTTGTTGGTGTCGAAGGCTGCTAAGCGGCCAGTTTCTCAAAATCCTTTACTGCAAAAGAGAGAATACTAATGTATTAAAGTGTCTTGAATGGCTGCACCTTAGAACAGGGAGCGTTTGATGGTTTGGAATTTTGGTTTAAGAATGATATTTCTAGAATTTTAATTCAGTTTCAAACTGAAATGGAATCAAAATTTCAGGTTTCAGCTTTTTAGTTCTAGAATCTAAATACCATGTTTGTTTTGTAACTCTAATTTCTTAAAAATGAGCTTATTGAGTCTAAAAATTTTATGATTCTTGATATATCAAAAGCTTTTTAAAAGCCCAACTTTAAGAAATTTAATGTTATATTAAATTTTATTCAAGGGCTTATAAAGGAGTTGTTAAAGTGGCTGAGTGCCTTATTTGTAGCCTTTTTCGGGTTGAAACAGAAACAACAAATAGATAAGTTAGGATTTGTCAGATCAAGAGATTGAGTGCAAGGTGAGAGTGGGTTGATTCATTCTAGTGGTGTAAGGGTACGGTCCAACATTTGGACCTATGGCCCCATATGCATGGATACATGTGCCTTAAGGAGAGTAGACTATAACGTCTCACTTTAGTTTTGTATTGAAGATTGTAAGAGAATTTTACTATCTTATAAAGGGGGTAATTAAAATGGTTGGTTGTTTTGTTTCTTAGTTTTTTGGACTGAAAAAGAAGCTACCAAGAAGCGAGTTGAGATCCACTGAACTAGGAGTTTGAGCCTGATAGGAGAGTTAAGTTGAATTATTTCACCTTGTGTCTAAGGAAATAGGAAAAGAGTGAGGTCTTCAACCAGGCAATAGAGTGAAATGCTCTTACTTAGAAAAAAAAATAGATATTTAGGTATTTTATAAAAAAATATTTTTTAATTTCTTTTTTTGGGCCTTTTAAGAGGGGGTTATCCTTTTCACAAATTAGAGACTTTCTAGTCATTTCATACTCTGTACACTTATGGGTTCTGAATGTGGAGTGTGTGCTGGATGTTCTCCTTCAAAGAATATATTGAATGGTCCGTCAGATTGAACTTAATAAGAAGGACAAAAGAAGCCCCTTTATAAGGATAGAATGGAAAAACAGAAAAAGTTTCCCTTTTTGTGTGTGAAAGACTAAATTACCTCTAACAAAAACGAAAATAGTGTGACATGAAAACAAAAAGGTCGCGGTTTTACCAACTTCAATCGTTTGCACATCATATCAACTTTCCACTAGTTCGTGTTTGTTGAACAGACCGTTCTATGTGTTCCACCACACAATAAAAAGTGCATGTTCACTGCTGTGCTATATAATGCCTTTACACTGACATGTTCTTCTCACATTCAAGCACGTAGATATGCACATGAGAATGAACACAAACACACACTAGCTCTTGATCATTTGTTTGCTTTTCTGCTTTCTTGATCTCTCTTGGAACTCACATATCCGGTTAGAAAGAGTTTCTATGAAAAAAAAATTATAGTCTTAGAACATATATTTCAGAATGCCATGTTTCTTACTCTAGAAAATAAGGTGCCATGATATCTAGTAATGAATTGTTGAATCTAAATTTGGAGCAAGAACATAGGATTCTAGGAACATATGTTCTGTAGGTCTGCATTTTAAGAAACACAATATATTTCTCCACATATTCCCTCACTATGTACTTCATTAAAGCAATATTCAAATAAGAACACTTAGCTGCTGATGACATAATGAAAAACGTACAAGACAGAAGTTCCAAAAAATTTTCACTTAGCTGCTTCCTTATTCAAGTGGGTGCTTTTTTATTTGCATGGTTGGTTTTAGTTTTCATAGTTTTTTTCATTCTTTTGGATTTTCTGAAGAGTCCAAACCCTTGTGCTCTCTATAATACATACTAAGCCCATCTAGCTAATCTCAAGAAGTTTCAACTTAGAACCCAAAATCATCAAAAATTCCATGGAGGTCCCCAAATCACTGCAGTTGATGGGAAATTGTTTATCACCAAAGTGTCCCCATAACATTGTCCTTTATTGATCTCTATACTATGGCTAGATCCTCAATCGTACAAAGTTGCAATCCCAATAAGAAAGGGTAATTTCCAATTGGTGCAAAAGTGAAAGGACATATGTCTCTTCACCAAAAAGCTTCCTTTACAGCTAATAGTAGGGTGATCTGCGTTTGACTTACTATCTAAAGAAAGTCGAAGCCTCCACCCAATCCCTTATCTCCACGTTGGTACTTCCAGATGTTGTCCCTATCATGTTTGGTGGCCCCTTGTTTGGGGCAGAGAGTTGGTCCTTGGCTAATCGAAATGGAGACTGGTCGCCTGCCAGCCCTTACTCAATCCCATCGGACCGACCCCTTTGGGGATCTTTACAACTAATCTTCAGTAACCAACATAAGTCTCTATCTCAAGGATATCCATAGCCAAATTAGGCAAGGTGGATGTGCCCTCTCTCATGGTTCAGTCCGCATGACAGACCAACCTTTCTAGTACTCATTCCCTATATATCAATTTATTGGCTGAAATTCGGTACCTTGAGACGGTGACGGAACTTCATCGTCGCTAGAAGTTTAGGATGAGGAAAAAAAATGTATAAATTTTGCTCGAAAGGGGACAAGACATCTACTTTTACATTGTCACTGACGTTTTTTTGTGCCTGTAACAAGTGGAATTGATCTTGTAGTATACTGTCGGGCAAGGGAGGCACTTGTCGTTCGTTATATTTTTATGCATCCCGAAAAAAAAGAAAGAAAGAAAGAAAAAGAACCCTAATTACAAGGACAGGTAAGCCGGGGCATTAGACAAAATGTGGTGCATTCGACCCCGAAAGCACACCATAAACTGTTCTTATGTGGCTCTTCCACTGCTTGCAATCAGGCCTTCCTATACATAACTGAAAGGCTTCCCTAGTCCTAAAAGGCCATCAGCAATGTAGTTGATCAAGAAGATCTTTTTTCCTTGCCTACCATAGTTGAACCATGAGTCTTGATATAAACAGTGGTGTTTGGCCAACCTGCAGTGCATTCGAGCAATCAATGGCTGCCACCTGCGGGGCTGTTGATGGCGGCCCAGACTGTCCACGGTGGGCGAGCCAGGGGGCGATGGAAATCGACAGTGTGGATGTGAGAGCACCAAGAATTAGTGATTTGGGATGCATGTGATCCACCGGATCCTTCCCTTGTGCAGGTGTGCACTGCAAGTCCAAAAGAGTAGTGTCCCCACAACTGTGAAATCCACAGGGGGTGATAAGCATCAAGATGTGACAAAGAACACGGACCATATCAATAGGCTTAGCCCACTAAATATAGGTAGTGATCTTTTTAGGTGAGGAGGTTTGGCTTCTTTCTATTTTGTTACAGAAAATGGGAGCACCTGTTTTATTGAGATTTGACACTTCGATGGGGATCTTTCCCCACATCTCTAGTTAACACACATGAATTTTACTGAATATTTTTATATATATATATATATATATATATATATATATATATATATATATATATATATATATATATATATATATATATATATATATGTGTGTGTGTGTGTGTGTGTGTGTGTGTGTGTGTGTGTGTGTGTGTGCGTGTACATAAACAGATGAGAGAGAAAGAGAGAAGTCTTACTCTTCTGCACTGTTAGTCATGACTTCCTGTAACTCAGAGTTAATTTCCTTATTGGCATAAAATAATTTTGACAGTTAACAAAGCAATACTATGTGATGCGTCCATTTTCATTAGTTTCATCAATAGAGAGTCGGGCAACATGGGATTTCATCTTAATTATGAATTGCTTATCACATTATAAAAGAAAAAAAAAATAAGCAAGATGAAAAGCAATGAACCCAACCTTGAATTCTGTTGGGAACAATGTCTGAAATCTATTGTACTACTGGCGGACTAAGAAAGTTTTAGCTGAGGGGCAATAACTCAACCTTTCAAATACAGCGTTTGATGGTTTGGAATTTTGATTCAAGAATGAAAATTCCAGAATCATAATTTCTCCTCAAACTGAAATGAAATCAAAATTCTAGGTTCTAGTTTCCTAATTCTGGAAACAAAATACCCCGTTTGTGTAATAATTCCAATTTCTTAAAAACTAAGCCTTTTGATTGTAAAAATATTCCATGATCTAGATATATGAAATGGCCCCTTATATAAATAAATAAATGAATGATTGAGAGGCTGAGACAGGGACACCAATGTACAAATAAGCAAATGATTATAGACAATCAAATATGTAAATCAATAAAAATTGTGGGACTGTGAAATTAAAGGTTTACCACATAAATTTTCATTTGGCCCCACTGAAAGATCTTTTTTCTGCATATGGAAAAATGGTGCTTTTAGAAACTTAGAAATTGGGAGATCAAAAAGTTTTATATGTAGATATTATGATGTGAGTGATGTGATCATTGGGGACTTTTGGATGGCAAATCTCAAAGGATGTAGCAAGGCACAAATGGATTGAATCACCTCCTATACATGCACTTAGCTGGTTTTGCATTACCAACGAACTTTTGTTGTGATGCATCCTCTTTTCCTCCATAGCATGTGGAAGTCCATCTGAACACGTAGTTCAGTCGGTTGTTAGACAAGGAAGGAAATGAGAATCATCGTGGCTTAATCAATTGACAATCAATCTCAAATCCTTCAAATTATGCGCGAAAAAAATGGAAGTATGTAATTCATTTGCCGAAAGTGACCGAAATTTTGGGATTATTGCTTGATTAATGATCTCATCAGCTTCTTGATGCACTTCCCATCTTCCTTATGGCCGATCTCGGCCAGTTTATGGCAGAAGAATCCCATGGGCTGTTAAACTTGTATCCTTTTTCAACTTGAAGTCTTAAATTCAACCCCTTAGAGCAGTGGCTGAGCCAGAAATTTTAGGCATCGCGACACTAATTCATAAGCTTTCATAAAGGATATAATGTATATAAATCAGCAAATATTTGAAGGACTCTATATGAAAACAAAGAAAATTTGTGGGGTTGGTGTGGGCAACTGCCCACACCTGCCAACATGTGGCTCTGCTTCTTCTTAGACACGTGATCCGTGGAACTTTTGTTGGAAATAATTAGCAGATGTTTGATTGACAGGAAGATCAGTTAGGGGGCATCCTAGTGAATCTATCCAAGGTGCATAGAACAGGGGAAAAGGAAGTCCAATCCCTTGATTATGATAGTACCTACACACATTTTGAGCACAAAGCAGTGGCCTAGCCAGTTGTAGGATTGGGCGGGCAGTTGCCCACACATACCCACAGTGATTTATTTTATATACATATTAGTTCCTCCACACTATTTAGTTAATTATCATGCAATGGTGCCCCTCAAATTTAAAATTTCATGCATTAGTGCCCATCGAAAACAAACGTTTGGCTGTGGCATTGGCATGTATAGGTGATTAATGTTCACTATGGTAATGTAGTTAGATCACCTTTACCGATGCTTATATCAACTTTAACGACGTTTTCTGGCCGTCGGTAATATACTTATTGTTTGTCCTGCATGCTTGATTGCCTCTTTGTACTTCAAGCATAGCTTCCAAGCCCTCAAAGACGCCCTTAAGAACAAACTTGTCATGATAAATTTAAAACATAAACAGTACTAGATACATAAATTTGGAAACTTTTTGTTTGTAACGTGTTTTACATGTACTTGAGCAATTGAGATATTAGATCGGAGTCCTAGAATGTAAGCCTAGATCGCTAAGGCCTAGATCTCATTGACCACTGGACTTGATGAATCCCAATCTATTCATTGACATGTTTGCAACTAAAAAAGAGATGTAAACAAGGACACAAGATATGATTGGACATAAATATATATATGTCCATAGTATGAATTAGATAAGGTTGAGACGATGTGCATAGTCTGCAGACCTACCAATGACCCGAATTATGTATGAACTAATTAATCAGATCTAGTAATGAAATTTAGACAACTATATATCAATTAGATTCAGATTTTGTATGCCGTTCCATAGCCAAATGTGAATCTAAGTCCTATATCCAGTAAGGACCCGATAAAAATTTGATCCCCATTGTCACGACCCAGCCACTTGGTTCGGGCTTCCGATCTAGTGGGTCCTAATCCGCTTCTTAGCTACTTCGGTTCTTTCCAAAATGGCTAGGAACTATGATAACTAATTACTTAACAACCTCATTTATAAGTTCTTCAAACTTCCTTACTAAGTTAAGTTCGACAAAAGGCTGGATCTGACCCGAATCCGAGCCGTTTACATCCCTACCCAAATGATTAAATGTGATTTTTCTTGGAATTGTCAGACCAATTGTAAAGATTTGGAGGCTAATCATGTAATCCGATTGATAAAACTAGTAGGACCGTTCCATGCTTTGCCCGCCAAACCTATACCACAAACAAAACCTTGCCCAAGTGCAGGATTTGTAAGATTAAGTGCTTCAAACTTCCAAAAGCATGAAAATAATTAACTTTTCTAGAAGACAACTAAGTACATCCGGGCACATAATGTATGACATATATTCTCAGTTCATATGCCAACAAATAATAGTGCATATTCATGCATAATCCCCTTGTTTAATTCTCTCTCTCTCTCTCTCTCTCTACCCTATAGAACAAACTCTCTCTCAGTCTACCCAATGGAGGAAAGATGAAGTTTAAGGGGTGTTCCTCACACGTGCATGAAGCATAATGCGTGTGAAAAGACTCAATATTGCATAGGGAATGGCCACTGGCGTAGTCATATTCTCTCTCTACCTTCCTGTTGAAACACATGATTTGATGCTGACAAGGGCGACTCCAGCACCATTCTTTGGAGCCTTCTCTGTGTTGTCTCTCCTCGCTTAGCTTCTTCCTCCTCATTCCACCACCATCTTCCCCACACCCTCCCCTTATAGCCTACCCCTCCTCTGCACCCCCTAGCTTTCCAAAGGCCTAGTCCCTCTCGCTCACCCTCATAGCACGTTCCATTGCCTCCCTCCATTGCTACCAACTTCTGTTACCTCCCTCTCCTCCTCTTATTCGTGCTCCCCACTTCTCCTTCGATCTTTATTCTGTGACCTGAGAAAGAAGAGCAGAGCTCAATGAGGGTAAGTGGGTCATCATTCTGTTCAGATGGCGATCAGATCGCTCCTGATTACAGTAGTTTATTCAATTGTTCCCTCTTTCTCTTTCTTTCCCTGTTTCTTGAAGAAAGCAAACAGAGAACAATGTGATTGTCTTGGTCTTTTTGCCTGATGAATGATGAAGCCTCCGGCGTTTCTTCTGTTGTTGAACAGATACTCGGTTGGATGCACCGCAAACTCCGGCAGAATAATGCTGACCCTCTCAAAGATTTCAATATTGGTACTCTTTCTTTCTCTCTCTCTCTCTCTCTCTCTCTCTCTCTCTCTCTCTCTCTCTAGTAGAATGCGAGGTCTTCTCATTGAATTGAACACATTCAAAGCTTTCAGTAATGGTGGTTTTTTTCTTCTTTGTTTTGTACTGAAATTTGTCTCGACATCATATTGGCCCTTGGAAGCTTTGTTATCAATTCAAGATGTTGGTTACTGTGAATTCAACACTTCTCTCTCTGCCTCTCTGTCTTTCTCTCTCATGCGTGTGTGCGTGTTCCGATTGAGGGAAACACTTTCAACATCAAACTAAAAATTGTTCTCATCTTCGAGGAAGGTAGAAGGTCAATTCTCTCTGCTCGTCTCTCCTTATATATATATATATATATATATATACACGCGCGCACGCTCCCAAACAACCAAAATTTGTGCTTATTATATACGTGTACCAATTAGCATTTGGTATCAAGCAAGGTTATTAGTATGTCAAAATCTTACCTACTTAATTTTGTTCTTAATAACTTGTGCAGGCCGTGCTTCTCTAGATGAATGCAAGCCGCAGTTTACAAGAGCCGGAAGCATCCAAAAGGATCACTACGCTCTCTATCTGAAGCCTTTCCCCGGCCTCGGCCTGGACGACGGTATCAACAATAACAAGGAGGAAGAAGAAGAGAGCCTGTCCGACATCTTCACCCATCTGCACCATGGCCTCCTAGCCATCGGCACACTCGGCGCGGACCCGGTCGAGCCCATCCCGGCCCTCGAGAAAGAGACCGGCCACGAGGCCCCACACGGCCAAGATGCCACCGGTCACCTGGAAAAGGTTGCGGAGGAAGAGGCCAACGAGGACGCCCAGTCTGGTGGCTGCCATGTGGACGCCAAGCCGGTCGGTCCAGCCCTGGCCGAGCCAGCTGCGCACCAGACCAACCTCCAGGTCGATGCTGGTGGGCATCAGGCCGAGTACTCGGACAAGGCTCCCGCGGCCAAGAAGGAGCACAGGGTGTCCCTCGGCGACCTGTTCTCGAAGACCAAGACGGCCGACGACGGCGAGCATGCCGACGGCAAGGCAGGGAGAGCCGACGGCGCCAAGGCCGTCCACCTGGTGAAGAAGATCCTAAAACGGAAAACTGGGACCGGGAAGAACTCCGGGCCAAATGAAGCTGTTGGTGCTGAAAACAAGATCCACAAAGTAAGCTCTTCTTCTTCTTGTTTTTTCCTTCTAGCTTCCTTTTTCTGCAGCTCACCTGCGCAGTGGGCCATGCATCGAGAGAGAGAGAGAGAGAGAGAGATCACGAGCTTGCCCATCTTTGGACGGACAACTCACTACAGAGTTCCTGTATACAGCATGCTGCATAAAATAATATTAAAGAGAAATGGTGCCCTGCGGGTATGGATGGCAGTACGGCCTTTGTCCGTTTCCTCTTCCTTGGTTGGGATGCTTTTAATAGATGTATTGAAATGAGGCATCTATATACGTAGCTGGATGACAATTGTTTTATTTTGTGTTAGTTAAAAATTGTTTTGCGATGATCACTTGCTTAGTCATAGTTTTGTGTGATAGAAAACACTTTTGTGATAGTTTTTAATAACATAGAAATAGCATTCTGATTTCAGTTTCTTATATATATATATATATATATATATATATATATATATATATATATATATATATATATATATATATATATATATATATATATATATATATATATATATATATGAGGAGGAATGCGACCACTTTGTCAAAATTCATTTTACACGAGGAATGCGACCAATTGCTGAAATTTTTTTTGTATGTGAATGAAGAGAGCTGAACTGTTTTCAAGATGTATCGAGAAAATTAGTTTTATTGAGGAACGAATATAAAAGAAAGACCTATGTTTTCAATTTATTTTACAATACTAAATAAGAAAAAGTTCAGGTTCATAGCAGTGACTATTCAACATACACAAGAAGAAAGACATGGTCGATGAATTTTTTTTAAAGCCCATGAAAATTTTATGCGATGGAATATCTAAGTTTTAAGTTAGGGATTTTCATTAATGAGGTGTTTGGCAATGATCTCTGCAGCTGTTTCACATGTTCAACCGGAAAGTTCATCCATCTGAATGTTGTCCAACCACTGTGAAGAAGTGTGGCAAGGAAGATATCAAGCACATGAAGGACAGCGATATACTGGATGATAAGGATACGTTCATACACGTCGATCCGGTCACCGGAAAAGGCAAAATCCGGCAATACAAGGGACAGCCAAATCCCCCTGATTTCGCTCTCTGTGGCAGTGACTCCAATGGAAACAGAGAATATTGGATCAAAACAGACGCAGATTGTAAGTACATATATATTCTTTTGGGTTTAATTTGTTTTTGGATCCTTTTTTCTCACATATTAGATGAGAAATTTATACTTCCATGGAAATTATGAACATTTGAGTTTTTCAAATTTTTCTCTTTCTTACCAAAAGTATTCATAAAAAGTTTAAAATAGTTACTAAAATGTTAGAGAGACCTCAATTTTAATAGAAAATGTTAACAAACTTAATTTGTGAAAATAATGAAAAATGCAACAAAAGCCGATGGTTTAACTTTGGCATCCTTGCTTCAAGGGTCGTGGCGCAACCAGTGGTAAGGTGGTTTTCATCTAAGGGGTTCAAGGTTCGAATCCTGTAGCCACTGTTACATTCGAGTGCATTAAGCGCAACATTCAAGTTAATGGGTGTACCGTAAGTCTACCCAAGTCCCGAAACAAACCAAAACCTTGGAGACATAAGGGTATGGCCTCAAAGGTTTTACACAGAAGGTGATTTCACCTAAAATAAAAAAAAAATAATTGGCATCCTTTTTTCATTAGTTTTTTTTTAATTTATTATTAGTACATATTTATTATGTATCATTTTAGTTGTCCCAGTTTACAATTTATGGACATGATTGAATAGTGATTAAAATAACATTTCTAACGGGTTCTTGCTTTGTGATTTATTGTTGGTCTTGTGTAGATCTTGTGTTGGAGCTCTAAGAGGACAAGGAAGATGAATGAATGTTGCAGAGTCTGGTGATGAATATATATATGAAGAACTAATTAGTTGATGAAGTATCGATTATGTGATTGCATGCGTTTGCTGCCTGTCCCTATGTGTGTGTGTGTGTGCGTGCGACTAGTGTGTGGTTTTGGGTTTTCAGCAATGACTACAGAGATTTGTCAATGACAGTTATCTATGTTATATGGAATGATCTAAATATAGTTAATTGTTGCTATCTCTCTCTCTCATTCTCCCCCTTAAATGGTGATATTTACTGTATCTAATGGTCGTTTTAGGTTTTCTTTTATTAATTTACATGTATCAATGAATGTAAAACTGCCCAAATTAAATCTATAGGATCAAAAAAATTGCAAAAACCTATTGATGAATAGCATTTCATATGAGTTTTATAATTCACGGATGTAGCTAACTCATATAATTATATAATCCTGTCCAGATATGGTAAGGTTCTCTCATATAATTATATAATTATATAATCTTGTGCATCGTCCATTTGGCATCTTCCTTTCAGTTTCTTCTTCTTTCCACCAGAAAAGGGCACGCGTCTTCTTCTTGATCTTCAAGAATAAAAGGGCTTGCCCTTCTTCTTCTTCTTCTTCTTCTTCTTCATAAGGCAACAAGGGGCACCAGTGCGCCCCCTCCTCCTTCTGAAAGCATTCTTCTTTTTTGTTGCCTTTTTTAAGAAGCGGAAGAGGAAGGAAAGTGGTGGATTCCATTGGAAGGCCGGATGTGGTGAATTCTTCAGGTCTTTCTTCCATCACCATCGGATGGCTAGAGCACGGAGAAGGCAACGGAAAAGTGAAGAGGGGAGTGATGGGACACGAGCACTCTGTTCCTTCGATAGTCTTTTAGGGGGCGTTTGATTGCTTGGTTGAAATCAATTTTTTCGAAAAAATTGTACGGGCAAGTGAAATTTCACTCAAACGAGTCCCGTTTAACGCATAATAAGAGTGGGTGGAATTCCACCCGCTCGACGCCCTCCCCCCGCACCCCCCCTGCTCGACACCCTTCTCATTTCCTCCCTTCGCCCGCGCCCACAGCTCCTCCTCACTCGAACAAAAGTTTTTTTATATTTACAAAAAAAAAATTTCAAGAACTTTTTGCTTTTGTTAAAAAAAAAAAGTTTTTTTTATATTTACCAAAAAAAAAAGTTTATTCATTAACCATACTGACACACCAAAAAATCTATACACCAACACGGCGTATATAACCCATTTGAAAAGGGTAGGTCGAGATAATTATGTAATTACACATACTCAAGCACACATCCCTAAGAATTCTAGAAGGCATTTAGCAACGAGAAAGATTTGTTACTATTGGATGAATAGGTCTCAAATATGAGGGAAGGTTCATTAAACATATCTTAATATCTCTCATAGATGAAGGCTCAGTTTAAACATGAAACATGGACTGAAAAGATAAATAAATTTGGCTTTTAGGATTATTTAAATTAATTATGCAGTTAACATATAGTTTAATTTTCCTTTCTCCCCCCCCCCCCCCCTCTCTCTCCATCTCTCTTTTTCTTTTTTTCACAGGATCATGATCACTTCAAAAGAAATTCACTCACTGCAGGGGTGGAGCCAAGGGCGGGACTGAACCCTCTCAAAGTTTTTTTAACAAAATTTACATGTAAATTTTAGAAAATTTCACTTGTCTTATATAAAAATTTTGAAAAAATGATACTTTGGTTCCCCTCATAAAAAAATTTCTGGCTTTGCTGCCCCTGAACTCATTGACTGCCCTATTTATCTTTTCCCATTGAATATTTTCCTTTAGCAAGAAGAAGAGAAAAAAAGTGAGAAATGACTAGGTCTTAATGCTTAAAAACTAGACTCATATAAGGAATAATATCGGCCATTACTTTAGTTCAGATGAACAGTCGGGAGAAAAAAACAGGAAAAAAAAAAGATATAACATTTTAATTATTTAGTATTAGTTCATATTTTTTTTCCTTCCTTTCTATCAACCGTTAATATAAAAAAAAATCAAAGGACAAGATTATTACTCATGATTTAGCACCGATGTGTATGGCACCTACGGGCGTGTTGCTCTCTTTCTTATTAGTTTAATGGGATATATATGACAGAAAATTAATGGTATATATATATGACAGAAAATTAAATGGTGACTCTAGTTTTTTAGAGTCACCCAACCATCAAATCAGCGTTGTCCAGTAAAACATAATGGATTGTTAAGAAAAAAAAAAAGAAAAAAAAAGTGATGTATATTTTTGTGATTTAATATTAATTTACACTTATTTTCTCTTAATCATCTATCTGCTTCACATGTACAGTTCTGATTAGATGGATAGGTGATTCTAAATAGCTTGAATTATCATTCATTAATATGTGTTTTTGTATATACGTGTGTGTTTGCATGTATATAAGCGGGCCAAACAGACATGCTGTCCAGTTCATTTATTAGCTCAAAACTAAGCGAATGAGACACAATTATAACTACACTAACCTTTATTTCAAGCAATTACGGCTTTCCATACTTTAAAAATCTCAAGTGGGTCACGAATTTATCATTCCCCATGAACTTATCCGTATGTCCATAATATATACTTGACTCCAATCATATCAGTATAAAACATATCTTCCAAGGGCTATTAAAGATTAATATCCGCGCTTTTGTCTAATTGCATTCTCTCAATCACATCAAATTAATGTCTACCTTTATCATTTGTAATTCTCAAATACTTTATATTAATTTCTAGTGTTTGATTGCCTCTAAGGTTTGAGTTTCCAGTGTCCTATTTATTCTCTAAGCAGTTTAGGGATTAGAGTTCTTAATGGAAAGGCTAAATCATTTGCCAACACCAACTTTGTTACTGGATAATTTGTCTAAGGCGTCTGTACAAGGGATAAGTTCTCCGAGAAAACGAAGATAATCATTTTAGTAATCTATTCAGCGTTAGTTACCAACTTTTCTTCTTAAATTTTTTCTCAACCATTTATTTTGAAAATATCAATGATCAAGATGATTCCTTACTAATCTAGACCTAAGGATCTGGCACCTATCAATTTTTCATTATTAGACACACACACACACACACACACACACACACACACACACATATATATATATATATATATATATATATATATATATATATATATATATATATATATATATACGAGACCACTTAGATAAAATATATTTGTTTAACAGTAAATCCGACTCCTGTTGGATTTGATTTAAATATGAATTTGCTTGGATGCTATTTTTTAAATCCAAATCTAATATGATTTCTTAATTGAACATCAAATAGTCTTCATATCTATTTTCTTTATGCAATTCGGTTGTATGTTGGATCCAAATAGGATTTGTGACATCCATAATTGTAAGAAACTTCAGAATCCGTAAAGGCCAAACAGCTCTCCATGCTGTAAAAGAGCCAATGCTTCATAACAGACGAGAGAGAAAGACAGAGAGAGGGAGGAGTGAGGGAGAGCTGAAAAAAACGCGGAAGAGCACAAGCACGATCGATTTATATGCACTTAATGACCTTGCACAACAAACCTTATGTCAGTTGATTCGATACACATGGTTGCAATATAAAGGTTTGGAATTCAGTTGCTGCTGTTGCCAACATACTCATTCGAAACGGGAAATAAAATGCCCATCTGGAAAAGAAAAGCGAAGAAAATTCATGAGAGAACAGAGATGGAGAGAGAGATTCTTAGATAAGCAAGAACACAAACATGATCGATTAATTTTTATGCATGGAATGACCTTGCACAATAAAGCGTATATCAGTAAATCTGGCTCATGTTTACAGTATGAAGTTTGGAATTCGATTCCTGTTGTTACCAATTTGAAACAGGAAATAAAATTCTCATCCGGGAAAGGAAAGCTAAGAAAGGCCATGAGAGATAGATTCTTAGATCATGTAAGGGCATAAACATGATCGATTTACATGCACCGAATGACCTTGCACAACAAAGCTTATGTCAATAAATTTGATACATGTTCACAATATGAAGTTTAGTATTCAATTCCTGCTGTTACCAACATAATCATTGACAGGAAATAAAATTCCCAGAAGGAAAAGAAAAGCTAAACAATGCAATATGCATGCATAGTGGTCGCATATATATCAATCAGACAAATGGTTTCCTCTTAATTACTTCCTTTTCTTCCAGGTTTTGCTTTTCACAGCTTCCTGGTGGATGGCATCCCCCTAAGGCGCAATCCCAGATCAAAAGCACTAGGTGTGGAGCATCCTGCAAGGCCCATGTCTTTGTACGGAAGCATCTGGGATGCCTCAGACTCGGCAGCTTATGGAGGCGAATACAGAGCTAATTATGAATAGGAGCCGTTCCGACCCGCATGGGCCAACTTCATTCTGTATGGTTGTGGAGACAGGAACTGCTCAGATGGGTTTCTGGAATTTCTCATGCCTTCAAAACCCAAGCAGGAGTCATTAGATCACTGAACTTTGTTAGAAAGAAGTAGATGGTTTATGACTACTGTCAGGATCTGCAGAGATATTCCAACAGACTGCCAAACTGCCCAATTCGAAATGGTTCAATGGGTGCCTGAGCATATTCATATCTTTCTCGTTCAGAGGATAATCTATTAGGGCAGAGAGAATTCCCCTGATATATCCCAAGTCATATTCTTTAAGTTTGGACCTGTTCTGAACTCTAGGCATGGACATTCTTGATCAAATTGGAACTTACAGATGGAGTTGTCGTGATACATGTCGATAAGATTGGTATTTAAATAATTGAAAACTTAATCCGTGTGTGGTTGATTTCTGCTGACTGTAAAGGAATAGATTGCTGAAGTTTCTGAAATGAAAGCATACTCGCGTTGGTAAATTTAATTATTATGTAAGGATATGGCAATAGGAAATTGACCATGATCTTTTGGGCAATGCATGCATTCTGATTACAAGAAGATGAGCATCGAATAGGTTATAAACCCATGGGTATGAGGATACAGGTTGATCACTAGTTCCCTTGTTAAACAATCTGTAAGAAAGATATCCTCTGTGAGTTGCAGAATCTACTGATAAACAGAGAAAACAGCTGCAACTAATTGAAACAACAAAAAGAATACATGGATTCACTACTTTGCACCACACTGCATTCCCCTGACATAAAACTCACATTGTAAATTCCATGAAATTTGCTGAACGCCCACGTCTCAGACATCCATTAATTTGTTTGACAAATATGTATACCATGAAGTCTCATTGCTTTATAAGGTTGATCATGGGGTAACCCACAATCACTTACTCTCAATGAGGTAATTGGTAAGAACAGATTGAGAAAGGTGAGTGATGATAGACAGATAAGAACTAATCCATGTCTAATTCAGAGGTACCAATTTCTGTTTATGAGGTTTTACAGCCTAAAGATATTTTTTAAGAATGTTGTGGTGTGGAAGTGAAACGGACGCATGTGTCCATAGTTTTCACATTTCTTTGTTCTTAATTTATTTACAAGGACATGGAAAAGAATCACAATAACTCTTTACAACCAACTAGAGTAAAAGCTTAGAGGGCTTATGTAGATCCTTTGGAGATTCAGATATGATTTTACTACTGATTATCAATGTTTAATTTAATAATCAAGAATTCATAGGCACCCAACGCTAAGTCTCATTAGAGGTGCAAGGTCAGGAGTACCATTTTAATTTATTACATTCCAAAACTGCACTCAAGTCGAGCGAAGACTACATGTTCGATGTATCATGATTGTCTGTCTAATAGTCCAAACCTAAGTGGAGTCTGCAGAAGAGTTGACCTTCAAGGGCCATTTAGGGTTAGGAACAAGATGCGAGTATTATGAGAATTTGCTATAAAATTGGGTGGAATATTTGAACAAGCATTCCATGAATCTACTTAAATTTTAGAGCAGATGTATGAAACACTCACATGTTTCTAATGTCAAACGGCCCCAAAAGAACCTTCAAGTTAATTAAGTGGCGTTTCATCATGAAAACACGTGACTTAACATGTGCCGAAGTTAAATGAAATTTTAGGGTTAAACCTGAAATCCCGCTGAAATCCGCTGTTAGAGCTGTTCATGAGTGACTTTGAGCTGAGTTGAGCCAGCTCGAACTTGGCTGGCATGTCTTGAAAGAAACTCGAGCTCGACTGGACTGGACTTTGATTTCAATAGCTCGAGCTTGACTGGCCTCGAGTTCTTAAAACTCGAACTCGGCACATAGACTTGAACATGGAACCTCATACCAGTCATGTGTATACCCATTAGAGCAATCTACTTTTCTTGATAATTTTGTGAGACATATTTTACATTTTCTTTCTCGAGCTTAACCGATTCTAACTGAGCCGAGCCCATTTAACTCGAGTTCGACTCGTTTAGGTTGTCGAGTTTATTTCTTAACTCGAACTCGATTCGTTTAAGAAACGAGCTCGACTCGTTGAACAGTCCTATCCGGGGTAAACAAATAGGAATGCGAACAAGTTTGGCAATCAATACTCAAAGCACTGAAAAAGCTCTAACGTGATACCTGTCAAGACACCAACCAAAACTTAGGCAATACAATGACAGGGTTCATAAAAAGTCAGAAACTGAAGAACATGGTATCAAAACATCACCGATAATCGTCAAGAATTTGAAAATCATGTGACTCCTGCAGGATGCTTTTTAAATCCTTATTCACATTTTTCATAAGAAACCTCAATTCTTTTGAGCTTTTTTCCACGAAAGTGGTTTGCCGAAAGGGGCTTTCAATGAGGTAAAGATGCACGATCTTGGCGTTGATTCGGTGGGACGCCGTGGAAGAGAAACCTCTCAATTATTTGATATCACTAAGGAGACAAGTTCTACAAAAGGGACATACCAGATTGCTCTCTTTTCTACATTATGGCGAAAAAGAAGTCTAAAGTCGCTTAAATATTTTCAACGTGTTTTTCTCTGTATTTTCAAGCAGCATGTTTTTTATTTCTTCAAGAAGCAATAAGCATGCATAAGGCGAAAGTGTGATTGAGATCATGTGTGATAGAGATCATGAAGGCATACTACTCAGTAGGGATGTTAATAGATCGGATTCGATGCCTGATTGAAATGCTTCGAAAAAGTGTGATTAAAAAAGGAAAAAGATTTAACATCCAATTAAGAACCGGATTGGATTTGATCCGATTTGAAAAAGAGGGCATCCTCTCAGATTTGGATTTGTTTCTAAATAAATATATGATCAGATTCATATTGATCTTATAATTCAGATTTAGTGATATGCCCATCGTGCAATTATGTAATTTAGTGATAGTATTAGTAGGTAATATTGAAGACTAAAAACGCAACCGAGGGGCCTGGACCTGGAGTGGACTTCCTTTAAAGAAAAAAAAAAATTAATTGGTCGATTTATATTGCATATGTAATTTAATCAGCACATCTAATTTGTCATCTATATGGTTAATCCATCTTTTAAAGCGTACACAATCTAAATCTTAAATGCCTGATTATAAATATATATTTTTTATTGATTGTTTGCAAATTGCATGTCATATTGAAAATTACCAATAAATACATTCTGCAATTCATATTTTGGACATGACCAACATAAAATTCCTTTCCGAGTCCCATAAAACGCATTAATTTCATCGCAACTGGAAAATTAGTTACTTGTCCCGAGTCGAGAGACTTAGTCGCTTGCCCGAGCATAAAACCTCAAGGCCATTGTCCCAGTACCCCACCTAGTACTGACATGTGTCGGCTTGTAATAGGGACAGGTGAGTCAGTGACTTAAGGGTGGGTAAAACAATTTTTTTTTTATGTTATTAATTTTTTAATAAGAAATTAAGTAGGTTTAGACATCGAGAGTAACACTCTAGTCTAGTCTAATATGGGGAGACTTCTCTTCACCTCGCTTGCTTGAATTGGAAGAAAAGAAGATCTGGGTAGTTGAGGATTTAAATATATTATTTCAACCCCATGGCTCTAGCTCAATTCTGATTGATTGGTTGATTGATTGATTGATTGATGTCATGGTTCAAAAGCTCTGTATTTGATTTGAAAGGAAAGAAAAGAAAAGACAACAGATAATAAGTTTGAGGATTATTTTTTCCAACTACCTGCACTTTCTGTGGTCAGCTTAATCTTCATTTTTTTGGAAAACTAAGAAAATTCTACCATTTTAGGAAATTGTTGTGCCTTGGATTTCCATAGAAACCAACAAGTGGGTTGCATAGGTTCCAACATGTAACAAATATGTTATATGCTTTTTGGAAGCTAATGCTAGCAATTCTTTCATTTTTTATTAATAAAGGTTGGGGGAACCTCTTTTCCGGCAGGGTTGCATGAAAGAAAAGCCAATGCAAGTAGACGGCAAGGATAACATTGGATATGACTTATCAAAGCCTGCAGCATCCAAAGCAGTAAAGTTTGATCTATCATGATAGATAGTTAAGAGAAAAACAAGAAGAAAAAAAGTGTTTGATATTTTTATCATCTAATATTAATTCATAGATTTTTTTCTTTGTTTTTCTCTCAACCGTTGATCAGTTTCATATAAATGAACCCCTGATTAGATGGTTGGTTGGGTAACTCTGGATAGCTAGATTCATCATTCACTCTGGATAGCTACTGGATCATCATATACTAAACTTTAAAGTAAATCGTTTGGGCTTCATCTAAGCCATTGATTTGAAAAAAAATCAAACAATAGAAACTAAGTGTAAATATATAAGTCAAACCATTTTTCAAGAATCCAAAATATCCTTTGAAAAAAGAAAGAGGAAAAAGAAAAAAAAGGAAACAAATGATCTTCTTTAAATGAAGCATATTGTGTCTTTTGATGGGTATTTCCAACTCTGAAAAAACATCTTAAGTCCCATGTGCAACTTATTTTTCATTGAATAATCTAATTGAAACTAATAGTCTACTGGTAGGTCTGCTAGCTGAAAAAAGAGACAGAGTACGAGAGGAAGAGAAGAAAACTAAGAGAACGAGAAAGAAAAAGTTAGGGGTTGACAAATAACATCTAAAGTGCATTATTTAATGTGTAAGAAAGTAGATAATTAAGATAACCAAAGCCCAAAAAAAATTGAAAGAGTGTGAATGGAACTATGATGTCAAACAAGATAATGATATTAAAAGTTTTCCTACGATCGGGTGGACTTATTGTTCACAAGGTGCGACACATATATTAGGTATATCATCAAGATTTATGGTGTATATTTATTGAAGGAAAAGTTAAACCTGAACTTTTGATTAACTTTTTTGTCCCTAGAAAAAAAAGGTTCCAATGAAAACCTTTGCTTGGAGGTAGGCTCTGCACCTTTATTAAGAACTGGGCCGGGCAGGCATGGAAGATATATTTTTTTAACAGGCTGGGTTCAGCTCGACCGGATCCATCTCAATCCAGCCCTATCTCAATCCAGCCCTATCAAGGTCGGTCTCGGTTTCGACACACTTCTCCTAATCTTTTAAAAATGTGAAATATAGTTCTGGTGTTAGCTGGGCCAATAGAGCTTATTATTACAAGAACCCTAGTGTTTTCCCCAATAAAGTTTCACTTACAACCACCTAAGCCAACTGTATAAAACCATGAGGGGTTGTTTGGTAATAGTAACACATTGTTATTGTTTCATGAATTTACTTCAGAAAATGAAACATATACATGAAACACTTGTTTCAGTGTTTCATGAATCTTTTGTCCATTTTTAGGCATATTCATAGGACCGGAACAATGTGTTGTTGTTGTCAAACAGCCCCTCGAGAGCACTAGTGTCTCTATTATTCCCAAGATATACAACTTTGTTGTATTATACCCGTCTTTTTCCTCGCTATATAATACCCGTACACATTTTTTGTGACAATTGTTAAAGCATATGCCTACTAGTGTCTCTATTATTCCCAAGATATACAACTTTGTTGTTTTATACCCGTCTTTTTCCTCGCTATATAATACCCGTACACATTTTTTGTGACAATTGTTAAAGCATATGCCTACTTTGGCTTCTGCAGAAGAAGGTTGACACCCTCCAGAATCAAACCAAAGGCTGACCTCATGCCAGAGGTTAGACAAACCAGCTCCATCAAACATCTAGGGGGCAAAAAATATCATTGAAATTAACAAGTCTTACTGAGATGCCTTCAGCTTATTCCATACCTTTCAAATCATTTCATAAAGTTAGATTAGACTAAAGCTAATCAGGCTTTCCTTTCTTGTAAAGTCATAGTTGCATTTAGTCTTCTCCACGCTTGGTTGAATTTTTTTACATCACTTTGACATATAAATCGGTAACTTAGGCACGCATGCAGAAATTACTTGGTGTCAACATCTTTGTGGACTATATATAGTGATATTCTTCTTTATTTAAGTTGTTGGATGCTTTTTTTTTTTTTTTGTTCAGACTGTCATCAACATTTTGGTTTCTAGGGGCCAAAGAAATTTGTGTGGGAAGAGGAGAATTATTCTCCTCAATTCATTCTAAGTATTATGTTTTTTTTTTTTTTTTTGCTTTTGAGTTTGACTTTTGCTTTTGCAATTTCAAACTTAAAAGACTAGGGAGGAAAACAAAAGATGAAGGTAGAAGCATGATCATGATGATTTGCTTTAATATTAGTTCACAATATAATTTAGGGTGTGTTTGATAGCTTCAGATCTCGGGTCCGTTCTTAGGCTAATCTAAGATCCCTTTTATGTAGAACTCACAATAAATAAACACCAGATTTTACCACCATATGGAAAAAAGGATTTGAGATCCTTAATTTGTGGCTAAAGCCTCAAATTTGAGGTCACTTTGACCTTAGATCTAGGGGCAGAGTCAGGATTTTTTTCAGGAGCGGGCTAAACGGAGGCTGAGTTTTTTGGGTTTGATTTGAGTAGGGTCAAACTGAACTCACAACTAAAAAATACATAGGGCAACAAAAAAAAATTTATTTTTTACAATGTATTTTTATTTTTTTTAATTCATTAGGGTGGGGCCATGGCCTAGGCGCCCCCCCTCAAATCCAAGATTAACAAGTCAGATTTGATCCGATGTTTGGAAAATCTGACCCGGCACTGCAGTATTGGACGTAATTTTGACTCTTAATGCTCTTGGACATAACCTAGATCTGAGACAAATTAGTTTTACCGTGGATCTGGATCTAGTTTTGGTCATACTTTCTGGATATTTAATGCCCTTTGGTCCAAGGCGGCAGAGCTAGAGAGAGAGAGAGAGCCAAGACAGCTAGACTAGTCCATGGTCCAAAGATCCATCATCCAGAAGGCCAGCAAAAGAACAGAAGATCTTTGAAGCACTGATAAAGCCATGAAAGGAAGCTTCAAGGAAGGAGAAGGAGATGCCATCCTCTGAATGCCCTGTCATCTTCTTCAAGGAAACCAATATTCCACCAACAATGATAGTTGCCATTGCTATCTCCTTTTTCTTTTTCTGCATGACTTTTCAAACATGCTCACAGATCCCCACAAGATCTTCTTCCTTAATTTCTTTCCTTTGTTTTTTTCTTTTTTTGAGAGGAATAGTCAAGTCTTGTGGGAATAAGAAAAATCAGGAAAAATGTCTCTGTGTAGATTACAAAAAAAAAGTTATCTTATGATTTGACAGATCAAAATCAAATTGTTTCTTACTTCGAGTTGAGGAGTAGACGCTCAACTTTTGAGAGAAATTTTTAATAAATTATTGATAGAAACATTACTTTTTGATGTGAAATAATAAAAATGCTAAAAATACTTTGTTGTATTAAAAAAGAGTATGAAAATTAATGTCCTATCGAGAGGCAGATCTTTGAAAATTTTTCTCGAAAGTTCAACGCACGCTTGTTAGCTTTAAAAATTCATGGTAATTTCTTATTTGCTTAAAGTTTAAGCGGTTTTTCATAATTTTTGTTGAAGGAGAAGAAAGATATATATGGCAGCTACAATTTATTATATTTGATTGTCCAAATCTTAGATTTTCCTAGACCATGAAACTTACGCAGCAAATTACACTTTTGAAAAATGTTGAAATTGGAAATAAATTCTATCAAACAGGATCAAATATACAGAACGCAAAATATCCGAGACAAACACGAATTTGAGCAGTTCATAATTTTGTGTGTATCCTGCGATAACAGTGAGATCTTTGTTGCCCAGAGAAAAAAAAATAGAAAATAGAAAATTTTAAAATCTGGCTAATATTTGTGGCGCTTAGGCTCTTCAAGAGTTTCCACCAACCCAATTTCTCACAATTTCCAGGAACTTTCTTGGCTTGGCTTCTTATTAACATGAGAATGGCTAAAAGTTAAAAGAAGTCTGGCTTTTTGTCTCACCAAATCGCAAACAAAGTGCTGAAAAGTTGGTGGTATTCATGAACTAAGATCATGTTTCAAGTGGCGCCAGATCTTAACTGGGTCACGTTTGGGTTGGATTCTTGGCTTTACTGAACCTAATTGGATTTCGCCCGTTCCCGACGTGGACACATATGTAATTCTCTATATTCGACTCGGACTAGTTCCATGTCCAATATCCAAAATGCTTCTTCTGAGGTTCAAATCAAATTTTGGATCTGGCCCAAACTCAGACTCGCATCGAGACACATAAATGCACACTAAACACAAATTCATTTATCGATTTAGATCTTTTTTATCATCTCCTATATAACCATCAAACCGGATCCAACAGGTCCGAAATTTTCTGAACTACAGATCTATTGATTACACCTTTATATAGGAGTCTACAACGCCACATATCGGGTTTTGGAACCACACCGGGCTCATGTGGGTCAAACTTAGGGAGCAGCACACCTGACGGAAGTCAGGCCCAACTTGACCTGAACAAGGTCTGTCTGATCTGGTCCGATTTTTAATTAGCCAGTGTGAGTTCCAGGCAATAGTGGATGAAAAAGATTCAACATGTCAGGCTAGTTGGGTCCTGACTGCACCGGCTCCAGCCGGCTTGACTTCAACCTCTCTCTCTCTCTCTCTCTCTCTCTCTCTCTCTCTCTCTCTATATATATATATATATATATATATATAACATGTCAGGCTAGTTGCCTAGTTGGGTCCTGACTGCGCCGGCTCCAGCAGGCTTGACTTTAACCCCTCTCTCTCTCCACATATATATATATATATATATATATATATATATATATATATATATATATATATATATATATATATATATATATATATATATATATATATATGTGTGTGTGTGTGTGTGTGTGTGTGTGTGTGTGTGTGTGTGTGTGTTCAGCAGTTTTGACATGGGCCCTCAGCTACATGCCGACGGGCTTGACGTCCACACACACACACACACATTTATATATTCCCTAAACCTTTCTTAATGTTATATTGTGACTTCTTGCCCGGTAACATAAAACCATAAAACTAGAACTACTAAGGCTGGGCCTCGGGCCTGGCTGCGACCTGGGTCAGCCTAATTTTAGGGCCTAGGCTCAGGCTCAAGTTGAGCCAGTACGTACCCATCAGGTACCTGACCAGATGTTCACCCGTAACTACAACCCCTACACTTAAAAGCCTATGTTTGTTAGGCCTGTAGCAAATATTAGTCCCATCACTAGCACATACATTGGCAACTGGCTTATTAGAATGCTTAGGAGTCTTCATCCACCAAATATTATGTATCCTCAGCTTGGAATTTATTTTCTTTGAGTGAATTCAAAAGAAAATCCAGGCTTGAACCCTTCCAAACAATGGTTCATTCAATCCTTTGGATTCTCCTTGATTCCAAGTTGTACCCCCTATTAACTGCACTCACTTAAGAGGACATCCTTGGGGTTTGATACATGATTGTCTCCATAGAGCCCGCCGAGTCGAACAACTCGACCCCAGCTTGATCTCAACCGGTATGATCTCGGCTCGGGTCAGTGCAACCGGTATAAACTCATTGAGTTCAAAAGGAGAAGATGGTGCATGGCTCGAGCTTTCTTAAGCTCGAACCAACTTGAGCTTGATCAAGCTGGGCCTACTTGGTCTTCGGCCAGACTCAAACTCAGTTGTGCCAACTTTTTGGCTCTATCCAGCTATAGAGCTTGCACCAAAAAACCTCAAGAGAAGTAGCAAACTTTGTCAAACAAGCAGGTGCATAGAAGACACATTGTTTGTTTGATTCTCGTAGGCGTTGCTCTCCTGAACTGTAACAAGTATGATTGCAACACTCAGGGTGAAGAGTGTATCGTAACCAAGGACAAAGCCAGAATTTTTTCATGATGAGGGGGCGAATTAAAGTTTATAAATTTTGACTAGGGCCGAAATATCATTTTTCAAAATTTTTATACAGTGAAATTTTCTAATTCAAATGTAATTTTTTTTTTTTAAATTTGAGGTAGCGCCAGGGCCCATGCAGGCCCCCTTGGCTCCGCCCCTGGTCGTAACTCTACCAAAGTTTTGATGCAACCCAGAAACCCGAAGGTAGGGGGCCTTAGGGTCTTCTTTGGGTGGTGGGTATATTGTCAGTAATGGTTTAGTTTTCACTAACGGGTGGTTTCGTCACTAAATATTTAGGTTTTGCTGGCGGATAGGTCATCCAAGAGCGAAAGAAAGTTTCAGCGCCGTCAACTATACTGACAAACCTTCACCACCGTCAGTAAAAGTAAAACCGAGGATTCCCCACTTTTACCGACAATTTGATTACCGTCAACAAAAGTTACTGTTTTTGTAGTGCTTCCTACTCGCCGGAAAAGCTCATTCCAAAAAGGTATCTCAAACATTTAGAACGTTGGTTGTTTCGTTCCAACGGACAAAACTCTGAAGCTTCTAGGAAAATCTCCCTCTCTTTCTTTCTCATAGTGTGAACGCAATAAACGCCAGGCATGCCGTTTACTAGCGGCATGCATTTCAAATGGCTTATATGTCACTAAATACATGCAAAGTGCTCATAATTCATATGCTTGGCATGCGCCATGCGTTCCCATGGAATTTTTACCATATTTCGTAAAAGCGTGACATACTTTTTCCCTTTCTTTTTCACGTCAGCAGATGATGCAAGAAGCTGACGCTATAGTAGTGATATCATCATTTTGAGAACAAATCACATGCCCCATATTTTTCAAGAAGAAAACGTTAAGTTGGTACCAAAAAATCAACTCGGATGTATTATTCAACAATCGTATTATTGAGCAACGACGTCAACCGATTGACTTCGGATCGGACAGAGTTATACGATTCGGATTCAAGTATTGAAAAATACAAAAAACAATTGAAATTTTCGCGCGTGATTGGTCAGATTTGGTAAGAAAAATCTATTCATGTTCAGGTTTGATTAGTAATCAGACAAATTGAAAATTTCACGTTTAATTGGACTCCAGTGTTCGTCAAGATCAGTTATCTATCAGATTCAACAAGAAAATCATGCACCATGTTCCGGTTTTGATGATTAATCAAATGTTAATTTTCTCATGGAAATCAACTGCTAGAAGTCAGATTCAAGTGATTAATCCAAGGGGTTAGTAGGAGGACTTTAGATTCAAATCTTAAATCCCGTTTCTTCGGGACAAAGGTTTTGGGGTTCTGGATTTCCTCATATTCACCTAAACAACAATTAAACGGGTTTCGATATCAAATCTGAATAATTATATGAAGCCAAGCTCGTATATTTCATTTCATGGGACATGAAAATTGACTGCATCAAGTTTGATATAAATATATATCCATGTCAAATTATGTCACAAACTTCATCTACTTGTTGCAGGGGCGGAGGGAGGGGGGGCCGCCTAGGCCATGGCCCCACCCCTGGCCAATGAAAAAAAAAACTTTTACATTAAAAAAAATATTATTTTTTAATCACACCATGTATTTTTTGGATTTAAATTCAGTTTGGCCCTACCCGGATCCAGAAGTTGGACTGTCGACCCGCCCTTAAAGAAAATCCTAGATCCACCCATGCCTGTTGCTCCAGCAGCATGCAGCCATGCCGTGAGTTCTGCAACTTTCAATCTCAAATGCAACGTGCAAATATGTATGTATATTTGCGTGTGTATGTGCGTGTGTATATGTGTATGAGCGTATATGAACATAGGTTTGTATGTGTTACTGGTTGAGAACCTCCATCATTCGCAAACCCAAAATCTCCATGACTATTATACATCGGAGGTCGATGTTGACGTCGATGCTGATGTATACCAGATAGATAGTTGTCAGATTGCTAAAAGTTAAAAATTTATCGCTAAAAAAAGCCAAAACTACCACAAACCACATCGTCGACCATAATTAATACCGATTTTGTGATTACAACAAATTTTAGCTGTCTCCCAACATTTGATACATAGAAATATTAAACTCCCATAATATATATACATATATAAAATCTTAATTCATAACGTGTTTGTTTGTTGCAAGTGGAGTTATCTTCTGTTTTCGTAATGGAGCATTGACACGACCTAGGGGTGGGTATCGGGTCGGGCAGAGGCACCAATTAAAAGTTCATGAACTAAAGCAGGCTTAGTGGCGCAGGAAGCGAAAAAGACAACCACTAAAGCATCAATAGTGACTACTGAAACTATATATATATATATATATATATATATATATATATATATATATATATATATATTTCAAAACTGGCAAACCACTGTGAAAGCTGGCCACGCTCAACAGTATGTAACATATATAAAAGCATTGAACCTTCCCTCTCTATCAATTAGTCGAAGGAAAACATTAACTAAAACAACACAAAGTTTTGAGAATATCTTGTTTTATCTCGATTTTAGCATCCAAAAACTCATTTTTGCCCATGCTTTGGTCCTGGGCCCGGCTTTCACCAGTGTTATCACAATCCGCTGATTTGAATCCAATCGGCTGCAAAATGAAATATATTCTATCTCTCTTGAATGTGTAGGACTTAAAAGGGTCATTTGGCATTAGAAACAAGATACGAATGTTTCATGAATCTGCTTCAAAATACGAGCATATTAAACTAAGCTAAACGTCCTAAAAAAGTGCATTTTATATGTCTGTTAGATTTAATTTAAAGGACAAAGAAGCCACCAATAAGGATAAGACTGGAAAAAACAAAAAAAGTTGCGTGAAATTTTCACTAAAGATGAAACTACCCTTCATAAAACTAAAAATATGTAGCCTAAAATGAAAAAAAAAAAAATCTCCCAATCAGCATTGCAAAGGCTTAACCCTCACCTCCGGTATGAAGGGTATTTGGGTCATTTATAAAAAAGAAATTAATATTTTAACATCTAAGAAATCAATTTCTTTTTTTCTATCTTAAGAAAAGACTTGTTCTTCCGCAGAATTGGGTACTTTTTGGTCATTTTGCACTAGACACCCATGCCCATTTTTGTCCACAAATATGCACCTTATAAAAATACAATGAAAACTATAGTAATCTAGAAACTTGATAAAAAAAGTTTCTTTTTAATCTTTTAGTTTATTCATACTTTTTATTTTGTCCTTGTAAAAAAAATCCCTTTCTTTGTTGATGGGAGACATTTTTATTGTCGTAGAACTCCGTGCCGTCTACGCTAGTAACGCTACTCGCCGGTCGTGGCAACGGAGAAATTGGACCGTTGAAATAGAACATTCACCAGCCGCCCTCAGTCAAGTTTTATCTTCCTCACACCTTAATTTATTTATATATTTCACACCCATTTTCTCCTCTCCCCCGCTACCACCCATCTCTCTTTCTCTCTCTCTCTCTCTCTCTCTCTCTCTCTCTTCTGTGAAACATGGAGGACTACGGCTTCCCTTCTTCCGATCACAACCTCCTGTTCTTCCCAATTCATTCGGGTTCCGCCACTGCCACGCTTTCTCCTTTACCAGCCTTCTCACAGATGTTGAGTCCTCATAATTTCACGGCGAACGGTCAGAACCAGAGTTCGGGCGGGGGTTTGGGGTTAAGACCAGAGCAAGGAAGCCCATATTTGGAGATCAAGGCTTCACAGAATGATCAGCTTAACGATGCCGTTGAGGCAGATGATAGTGGAGATCTGAAGCCGGGGAAGAAGAAAGGTGAGAAGAAGGCAAAGAGACCAAGATATGCGTTCCAGACGAGAAGTCAAGTGGACATACTCGATGATGGGTACAGATGGAGGAAGTATGGTCAGAAGGCTGTGAAGAACAATAAGTTTCCAAGGTATATAATTTTTTCTTTTTTGGGCATTCATTCTCCACTTCTTTTAGGAAAAGTGAATTACTGAACATCGGATCTTTGATCACCAACTTCACTGTTATTTGTTCCTACTACCATCTTTTCTCTCTCCCTCTGTGTGTGTGTCTGTGTTGGGAGTTTATTTGAGTTCTGATCTTGACGGAGAGGTGCAAGTGCAGTTGCACCATGCTTATGTGGAACTTGTTTGGGCGATGGCTATGCTTGTCGGTGATGATGGTAGGTCTGATGTTTACAGCATGTGACAGGAGACGCCATTTTCAAGCTTTTTTAATATTTTTTATGCACCATTAATGATATATTAACTTCAAATGTTGACCATTAGGAAAAAGTGAGAAAGAAAAGTAGGACAAGGGTCATTCCATTATGGAAAAAAAAAAAAAGAGGGAAAAAAAGAAAGAAAATACAGTGTCTCTTATAATTAATTGTTAAGCACTGTCTCCAAACCTGCTGAAAGTTCATGTTTCCTGCTACAGATGAACTAATCCTCCCTTTCCAAAAAAGAAAGTACTTGAAAGAGAAGTCCATACACTGAATGAACTAAGCAAGATGCAGATTAAAGGTCGTTTCAGAGCTTAATTACATGTAACATATTTGGGTATTTCATCTTGCCCAAGTATTGATATTGAAGAAGGTCACTCCAATGCCATTCCTCAAGTCTTTGTGTGAATTGGGTACCTCAGACTTCCTGTAAATTTCTGAAAGAACGTATCAGTTAGATCTAGAGCTTTGAATTGCATCATATTAATCACTTGTGAATTGTGAATAATGGCTATTCTTGCAAGGAGATTGCTACCCTCTCTCTCTCTCGCGCTAACAGTGGGTTTTCTCTCTGATCTATCTGCAGAAGCTACTACAGATGCACTCACCAATCGTGTAACGTGAAGAAGCAAGTTCAGCGGCTATCCAAGGACGAAGGGGTCGTAGTTACAACTTATGAGGGAATCCACACGCACCCAATCGAGAAGCCGATGGACAGCTTCGACAGCATCCTAAACCAAATGCAGATCTTTGCCAACTTCTAAATCTCCTGAAAAAACAACATGCACAAAGAGAATTAAAAGGCGTTCTCTCTTCTGAGTTTGGTGGAAGGGCGTTGTCAATATGGATGTGATTCTCAAAGCATATATATCTTTTAAATCTGTGTAACTAGGAATAAGAGTCGACTCATACTTCAAAGTTGGGCTGAAATTTGGTTCTTGTTGCCAATGAGCCACTTTCGGAGTTCATGCAATTTTTTTGTTCTTTTTATTTTGTTAATTTGCACCAACATGGGTCGAAGCAATCAAATTTAGCCTTGTTGGGATGCGCAGTTACATGTAGTAATTCACACAAACCATGTAATATTTGTTGCCTAACTGCTGGGAATTAGAAAATCCACGAGCAAGCGTTCTTCCTCTATTCTCAATGAACTCCAAGGAGTCCTGATTTGAAAATAATATTGAACAATGACTCATATGCAGTGTGGAGACGAAGGCTGATCTATATGCTCGGATTAATCTAATAAATCACTTCCAGTTTTGTTCTTGAAGACATATATATAAGATTTCTTTCTGAACTAATTATGTTCCTGAATGGTGCAAACCCAATTTCTTGAAGTGAATTTGGGATGAAAAAAGGGATTAATCCAGCAAATGGCCATTCATTAGGCCTGAAAATGGAATGTAAGAAGCAATACATATTAGTAGCGCTCTTGCTGCTTCCATTAGGAGAATGGAAAGGCCGAGTAAGCTTAGGGATGTAATTAAATAGTTTATATATATTGGTATCAGATTCAAAGTTTGTATTGAATTTCATTTAATCACCCCAAGGGGTTGTAGTGCACTAGGCAGCAAAGCAAGTCCACTTCAAAAAGAGACTTGGGCTCAAATCATGTGGTGGTTGTTGTCACGTCCCAGTGCGCTCTTACTCTAGACCGTAAACATCTTGAAGCATGCTTTGTGAACCCTGAGAGTGATGGGCACGGGGGAGGGAGTGTTTCGCACGATGAATCTGAGTGCATGAAGGTCCATAGAGGCCCACCATTTCAAACGTACTTGGTATGGTGGAATGAACCACTCACCTTTACCAAATTTTTAAAAAAAATTGACCTAATCAGGTTCTATATGCAAATCGATTTGTATTTCAACTCGAACTTAGCTTTGACTAGCATAAGACATGACATTTATAAAGAAACAATATTCATCAAATCTCCATCAGACTTCAAACTTGGATTTAAATCCAATATAAAGCTGCTGAAATTGAATCGGATCCAATCAGTAATCAGATCCAGATTATTTATTTGATCAAACAGAAGTCACATAGACCCGATCCATTTAGATCCTTGGAAAAAGCTTACCTACCCAAGCTTCATAATTAAATGTTGACAAGATATATAACAATAGGTTCTAGTGCATGACAAGACCCATTAGCGAATAATTGATGAGTTGAGGAAATTGGTGTAATACTAGAAATTGGAAATCCATAACTAAGGTACCTTAACTTGTTCTTGGTCAAATTGAAGGTCTGAGTTCTTGTTCCTGGTCAAATTCAAGATCTTAAGTCCAATACCGTGGCCAGGCAACCAGATGAAGAACTTTGAACTCTTTGAATTCCAAGTCTTTCACTGGTCGAAAGCAAGCAAACAAATCAAAGGCAAGGAAGAAATACATAAACAATATTACACATCATGAAGGGGAGATATAAGATTAACAGGTGTTTTAAATTTGGTAATGTAAAGTACATACAAAAGGAAACTTAGATAGAAAGAAAGAAGCCAAGCTTGGGAAATAGACAGCCTCCTAATGGTAGTAAATTAATCAGCAAAAAGTGGGACCTAAAGAGTCCTTTGCCTATGGGAACAGTAACATAACATTTCATGAGTTTATCTTCAGAATTCGGGCAGATATACGAGACATTGTAACATAGTTTTTGAAGTAAATTTATGGATGTCACAGCTCTCACCGTCAAACGACTCTATAACATATTGTTACTATCCAGTGATTCTGCTTAAAATTTGAGTAGATTCATGAAACACTATGTTACGGGTTTCACTGCATGCTTAAATTCTTGGATCAGTTCTACTAGACGCTAACAGATTTATTACTCGTACCAAACATCTTCTAAGAGGTTGTTTAGCAACAATAACATATTGTCGTTGTCATGTGAATTGACCAGAAAATAAAGTATATTCATAGAATACTTGATATGGTGTTCTATGTATCCCCCATTTTGGGCCGGGTTCATGAATATTACTATTGCCAAATAGCCTCTAATATCTCAAAGGAAATATATCAAATAGGTAAAAAGATGTATAATAATTATATCAAATATGGTTGGTGATGTAGCAAGAGCACTACTTCATGTTGATCCAGAAGGACTAAACCAGTGGGGGAGCTTGACAGGTAGATGCTAACCTACTATGACCCACCGACTTCCTAAATGGAGGACATGGATATGGTGGAGCTAGTGTTTGCTCTCATCCTAAATTGAGATGAGGCCGGTGGGGTCGGGGGCTGATAGGGGCCATGTCCGGCCCTTAGATTTTGAAGAACTCTTTAAAAAAAAATTAATTTGACCCCTTTAAAAAATAATTTAAAAAAATATCTATCACCCTTGTGAAAATTTTCAAAAGTTTCTTTAAAAATTTTTGGACTCTATAACTGGCTTTGTCCCCCCTTGAAATCCTTAGTATTTAATTTGATAACCTTGAGAAAGGATTTTAGGCTGGACTGAAACTTTATGTGTTCGTGCACTTGAAATCAAATAATGTGAAGCAAAAATTATGCTAGGTCTAACTTTTTTACTAAAGAAATGAAAATTTTGCCCTATATCTTAAAAAATTAATCTTTTTTTTTTATAAAAAAACGTACATAAATATGTGTGCTAGAATGTTGTATGACTTGACACGTACAATATTTTTTTTTTGTATATTAAAGAAAAAAACACAAATTATTGGTTACAATATTAATTTATAAGTACATTAATTTTGTTAACGTACAAAAAAAATTTATACCTAATTATGTATTATTCAGTTACACAAAAAATTTTAACGCATACCTCTTTATTGAGCCGTCCAATCTTAGTCACCATAGAGATAAAAAAAAAAAAAGGAAGACAAAAAAAAGTATTGGGCCTTTTTTTTTCTTCTGATCTTCTTTTTATTGGATTGGAATACCATCATATGCCCCTAGTTTATATTTCTAGCTTTGCCTCTAAATTACATATAAAAATTCAACAAATGCATATGGACGAATATAAATATATATATATATATATATTTATTGCAAAAGGCAACCATCGATAGTTAAGTGGATCAAAATGGAGCGGATCACCTAATCGAATCTTGCCAAACCCTAACTCTGGATCTTGAAGGGAGGATCATTCATGAACAGTGCCCACTTGAAGGGACTTGAGACAGTGCCCACTTGAAGGGACTTGAGATGATGCTGGTGGTGGTGATGATGGTGATAGTGAAATCTCACAAATTATTAATTAATTGGATCAGATATCTCCTATCACATAGGCCCTCATTTGTGGTAGAACCAAGGTGGCTCATTCAACCACTGCCAACCCTATGGAACAAACCACGCTATGATTAGACATTAGACATTTGGTAGGGTTGACCCCTCTGCCCAATAAGTATGTCAAATGTGTTATCTCGGGGATCGAACCCGTGATTTCCTTCAGCTTTAAATCCAACCCCCTAGCCAAATGGATGAAACCCATTTTAAATTCAAAACTTGGGTAGGATAATAGTTTAGAATGGTCTCTAGGATCGGTTTTCTCTAAGTAAATATTTAAAAATATATATATATTCAGAAGCCGAAGCTCAAATAGATTAAATAGATTGAGTGATGTGATACCATTGAATTTAGAAATTGGGTTTGATCACAAGGATGTCAATGGACGAGTAATTCGTGGATATACCATTTACTATATCCTATTAATCGGATGTTTATATATCTTGGTTTAAATAGTACATCCCAAATCCAACTTTTAGATTGAAAACTGAATCGTTTTTATATTCACAAGCAAATATGTATCCGGATTTTACAAACGTAATTGAATCCGGCCTGCTTAATAACCAACTTCCAAAATATATGGATACTGTTTAACAGCAAAGGCCATGTTTTTTTTTTCTCTTTTACATAATTTCATTGTCACACTAATTAAGAAGCCACATTAAAGAAATATTATGTAGAAGAAACTCAAAAGCACACGAAGAAAGCAAACGCGAATTAAACGAAAGCGAGGCAGAAGTTAAAAACGAGATAAAATGCTTCCTCTACAGTGTCCCACGAAGCAGCAAGAACCCAATTATAGTTTCAAAATTTTAACAAAAGCTGAAATATAATTTTTCAATTTTTTTTATATAAGTTACAGTTAATTTTTTAATTTTTAAAAATTTGAGGGAGGCCATGGCCCCTATACCAGTCCAATGAGCTACCTATGAATACGACTGATGGTTATCTGTGCACATTTTTTTGTGTGCTAGTATGGTTAAAGACTAAAATGCCCTTGTTAATAGAAATAGAGGACAAACCAAAAGAAAGTTTAAAAAAAACTAAAAAAGACATTTTATAAAGTAATTTATGACATAATCTAACTTTTATACAAGTCAAATTAAAATTTTTGTACCGTTCAAAACTACGCATGGAATCACAAAATTTAAATTTCACATGTTAAAAATTCACTCAAAAAAATAAAAACAAAAAAAACACAAAAACATAAGAAAATTCTAAAAATAGCAAAATTTTCTCCTCATGAGACATGAATTGCACTAACGTAACAAAATACAAGCAAATGCTGCCTCTGTGTGTCACCTAAGGTGGTTCAATTAGAAGGATCATAACCAATATTTAGTTATAGGAGCAAATAAGTTATCATTATGCAAGACATACTCTCGATGTAGGGGCGGAGCCAGGGTAAGGTCCGCATGAGACTTGGCCTCACTTTAAAAACTTTTTTTTTTTTTAAATTTACATGTAAATTTTAAAAAAAAATTACTTGTTTTATATAAAGTTTTGAAAAATGATATTTCGCCCTAGTCAAAATTTAGAAACTTTAATTTGGCCCACCTCATTAAAAATGTTCTGGCTCTATCCTTAACTCCATGGAATCTTTGAATAATTTGATTATATGAAACTCTTGGGAAACTTGGAAGGCCTGTGTGAGTTTACATGACCTTTAATTAATACAAGCTAATTTAAAATTTGATTTACATGAGGATATTTCACCAAAGAGGGCGGGGGCATTTTCAAAATTTGTTATAAAGGAGTAAACATTTTAGACGTTTTCACTTTTTTAAATCCTTTCTAACCCTTTTCAAAAAATCCTTTTTATTATTTTAATGAGGGTATTTTGGTCATTTTCATCCATGTGCACCAATTTCCATGCACGCTCATTTGGTAGGGCTGATCCTGCCCACATACTGCCCAATAAGTATGTCAAATGAATATATATATATATATATATATATATATCTTATTTTTACGAAGCAATTCAGTCGGGATGTGAACGGATCGTATTCAAAATCATATATATTCTTAACTATATAAGTTTTTACGGATGTTTATATTTTCAAATTCAGATATGGATTTGAATATGATGAAGAAAAGTCTATAACAAATTGAGTCTGGATAGAAAATTACAATCCAAGTAAGATGGAAGTTCGACTTTTAAATTCAAATCCAAATCTAAATCCAACTTTTAAACTGAGTCCAAACTGCATTAGAATATGTTAAGAACAGACTTTCAAAATGTATGGACATTAGATATATAATATTTAAGTAAAATTAAATACGATATAGTTCGAATCTAAATCTGATTGGATATTTATTTAATCCAGAATTTATTCAGAAGTCATTTCTTGAATTTGAATTCGATCTGGTTTCTTACTTTGAGTTTTTTTTTTTTATATATTTGATTTTTTTGAAAAAAAATTGGTTGGATATGAGATCCAAATCAGATTTATCCAAATCGGATTTATTGACATGGTTGGATACCAAATCCAAATTAGATTGATTGACATCCCTGTATCCAATCTCAATTCTCAATCCGATTCATTGGCTTCCCTACATGTAAAAATGCAGAAATCAAATATAAACTTTCTTGAAAATAGGAAATAAAAATTTTAAAAACTGATAATGTATATTCTTGTAAATAAATATAACATTTTGAATTCAAAAGCTAATAAATTCTACCATACTCGAGAAGAACAATTTCATGAAAGATAAGGTTGGGATTCGAACCTGGATCTGCACTTCCACCAAAATACTAATTTCTATTTCCAAATCAAATAAATACCATTTTCCATATTTACTTTCCAATTCTTAAGTTTTTAATAGTTATCTAAATGGGTCCAAATTAAGAATGTTGATTTATATAAATGTAGAAAAAAAAGTTTTACTACAGAAATAAATGTAGAATGTCCAATAAAAATCTAAGATTTAGCATTCAATTTTATGACCCAATAAAGCTGACATCATTAATCATATAATCGACTCTCTAAGCGATACAATAAAATATTATTGGTCACTTAAAATTTAAAAACTATTTTTTCATAGCCGGCATACCGTATGTCCCCACACGAGACGATCCATATCGCTGATACGAATCGATTTCGTGGTTCCTGATACGAATGGCAAACCGATATTTACGACAAAGCTCCTGCTCCTGCGCCTCCTCCTCTCTCTCGCTCGCTCTGTCTCTCTCTACTTTCTCGCGCATCTATGCTCCCAGAACGCAGACAGACGGTGGGCGGTGCAGCGGCGTTGTGATTGGTGCAATGGCGATCACCCTTGGCAAGCTCACCGTCATCGTCGGAGCAGGTTTCTTTCTTTCTCTCTCTCTCTCCCCTACGGGGCGAGTTTCGGTGCCTGCTTGTTTCGTCTACTGGGAAGGAACGAGACATTAGAGAAATTGAGCCGATCGATGGTATTGTTAGTAGTCCGCGCCATCGTTATTGGGCAGTGAAGCCCTTTTTCACTTCTCTATGAGTGGACGCCCGTGGCGTCGGGCAGGGCAATTTTGTTTCGTGGATTCTATGCTATGTATTTCTTTGGTTGATTTTGGTGGTGCTTTGGTGAGATGGGTTTCTTGGAACTCCGTTCCTTCTCTTTCCCCTCGTTTCTTGATTGATTGAGTTGTTGGCTTCGTCGATTTCAAAGCTGAATTTTTGCACTAGCAGTAGTCCGTTAGTCTCTCTCTCTCTCTGTCTCTCTCTTGAACTAAGAACCTTAATCTTCTGTCTGTATATTTGTTTTTGTAGGTTTTCTTGGATCAGTTCTTGCAAAGGATGGTGGAGCCTCAAAGGTCTCGGACTTTCTCTCTGGAGCCCTAAAGGTACCACTTTTTACTTGTATCGAGAAAATGCGCCTGATCTGGAGTACTTAAATTCTGACATTATCGTGAGTCTTAGAGTGTTCATACAGCTGAGGTTTTTGTACTCTGGTTCGATGTCGGTATGATATGCTGTATTCCTGTGCGTGCCCATCAATAGGAGGTATAAATTTTGGTGGTGGAGACAATTTGGCGTTATATTTGCATTTATTTTGGGAGTCAACAAGTTAGCCCATCACGGATTAATTATGGTTGTGCAAGATGGTTCGTTAAAACGAGGCAAAACCTTTTGTCATTATCTTATTTGTATATTTGAGCTACATGTTTCAGGAACAGTTTATATCTCACGCTTGCGTCTGTCTGGCTACAAGAATGTTTTCCTTATCAATCTTTCTTATTGCAAAATCTGTTACATAATTCATGAGAATGTTTTCATTTTGTTATACTTTGAGCAAACTTCTGCTGACATTTCTTGTCAGCGACTCAGCATCTCTAACTTGTGCTTTATCTGTCAGATTGTCTTCAATCATCTTCGGCAGGAGGATCCACCTTCAAAGATCAAACCGCAAAATGATACTCTTATGGCCCAGGTACCTATCTGAACTATTGTTGTGTCTAAGAATTTGATTACAATTTGTTACCCAGCCATCACACCGTTTAATTTCATTATAAACATGTCTGTTCATTAATAGAAATATCTGGTGCATGGATAGTTGTCGAAGCCTTGTTAGTGCCTCATGAACTCCCAAAATATATTTTTCCATGGATAATAGTGAAAGATAAAGTTCTTTATATCTTATACGCATGTGGTTCTCTGGTCATTGAGATAGTTGTTCCTCGAAATTATGAAGCCTGATGTGCCTACCAAATATAATTTTCTGATGCTGAGCTTGATGTTCTATTATTTGTTTTCTTCAGCACTATAATCATTAATAATGAATTTCATGGAAAATGGATTATATGCAAATACAAAACTGAACCAATTCTTTGGGGATATGTTTTACATGAGTACCAACAGCAGCAACAGACTCTATATTTGCTCAGAAATTGTGTCACACTTTAATGTGGACTTGCATTTCTTAGCTGGATGGAGAAGAACCTTTTGTTACTGCATCCTTATATCGGGAATGGACTCATGGACCTCTTCTGGCCAGTTTCCTTGAGTAGACTGATCCATGCAAAATTGAGTTCAAAGCTTTCTGAGTCCAACACATTAAATTGTTGTAATTTGGTTTGTTTAGTGCTTCTGTGAACTGACTTGTGCATGTCACACTTCGTCTGACTGGGACAAGTGACAAGTTAAAATGGTCTACTGGCAGGCATAAAGGAAGTTGGCTCAATGTAGTCATCATTCTGAAACTATAGACATGTAACATGAGAAAATTTGAAAATGTCCTTAAAGTGGAAGATTATGCTTCATGAGTGACATTATCTGACATTGAAGATCTTGAACATGTTCGGGTGAAGAACTATTGTTTAACTTATATTACTGTCAAGCAGCTTATATGGGTAATGTTGGCTGGCGCAAATAGTGTTCTGTTTATCCATCATTATCATCACCATTAAAATCTATTTGCCAGCAACAGGAGTTAGAATGTTTTCATGTATTAAGCAATTCAAGTCTGATTTTCTTTCTGTATATCCCAAGATTGTATTTGGTGACTTGATTTGATATAATTTTCTTGTTATTGGTTTCCAATACGTTGCATCAAATACATTGTGATATTATGTCATTGAACTTGTGCTGAAAAGTGAAAGTATGACCTTGTCACCATTATACTGTTTTTCACAGGTAAATAGCCTAAGAGCAGAGCTTCAACAGTTTGCATCTTCAAGATCAGTCACGGTTATAACTGGAAGTTCTAGATCAGGTTGGTGTTTCTGAACAGGGATTTGATAATGAAGATTCCTCTATCTGCCAAATAATTTTGCTGCATCTATCAAATGATGAATGATACATACTCTCAATTGCATTTGTGCTTATTCACCTTTTATAAATAGGATTTAGTGATGTAAAATGTGGAGGAGATTGTTATTCTTACCCAGTCATGTTGGGCAGTAGAATTGCTTTTGCAATATGCATGAAATATAGGAAAGATTGTACATTGTGATGAAGGAGCAGAATTAAATTTGTTTTCATTGTGCCATCAATTTGTGATTATCATAATTTTGTAAATTGGACCTCTTTATTGGTAGATTTCCATATCTGATGAGGTCAGGAATTGGGAAGAAATTCTTCATCTAGCCTGCACTTTAGTTCACCCCATATTTTAGTTGGTCTCGTGCATTGTCACCCAAAACCCGTCTTTTTTGAAGAAACCCCATTTTATATGCCAAAAATAGCTCAGCGGAAGAAGCCTGTCTTTTGGAAAAACGTCAGAAAAAAAGCACTTTTGGGGGCATTTATTCACTTTCTTTATTTCTACTCTTCTACATGAGACTACATCTTTTTTACGCATCTTTTGCATTTTATTTTTAGATTTTCTTTTTTAATTTTTTTTAACTTGCCGAAATTTTCAATTTTGTCGTATTATACCAAAAAAAAATCTCATAATTTAAAACCCGATATTTGTGACAAGACACTCATGCCCATTAAGGCTGTGCAGTTCCAGAGTTATCTGTTCCTGCTCTATGGTGCCATGTATTGCTTAAGGACCCCATTCATCAATTTTCCATCCATCACTTCATTGTGCAAACTCCTTGTTATGTTTGGGTGGTCAGTGTGACATGTTTGTAAAAAGTTACATCTTAATCACATATAACTATATAAGTGGTTGTGCAATGTAGAATAATCACTGTGTCTGGTTTGCAGGGTCTCGTACATATGCCATGCCTATCCTTGTCGTTGGAGTTGTGGGATACGGATACATATGGTGGAAGGTATAGTGTGCTTGATTTGCCTCTTAGTGATTCAGTCATCAGATTCACCCGCATATTCTTGATTTCTAGTTGATGAAGGTCAATTTCATTGGGATAACAACTAATTCTCTGTGACTTGTGAATGATTATGGTGCTTTTCTTGACTTGAAAGTTTTGAGAATGCAATGTATAAGTACATTAACATCCTAATATATATGTGCTGGAGTAGATTCATGGGAATGTTCTTCTATACAAGATGTCAAGAAGTACTTAACATGATTTCCACTGGCTGCTGGAACTTAGGAATCATTTTAGCTCCTTGTCTCTCCTTGCCACCCAACCAGGAATGAGATGGCCATCAAGGCATGAAAGATGAACCTGGTTGTTGTGGTAGTAATGTTCAGGGGATCATCTATTATGTCTCCATGAAACTATGCTTCAACAAAACATTGTTCATCTTTATTCATATGACGTATGTGAATATGGGGGCTATTTCTACTCTGTGAACCTGCTGTTGTAAGGCCATGGATGTTTTTATTATTCTTCGTTATTTGCTAGAAATCCTTGTCTATGTTCAATACTTATTTTCATGACTCCTGTTCAGGAATCCGGCTCCACTTGCAAGCAAGTGACACTACTTTGACAGCATTGTTTCTTATTTTGATTGCCAATGATAATTCTTTATGGAGCTAAGGGGCATATTTTCCACCTTCTATGCCTATTTTTTATGGTAGGGTTGGAGAATTTCTGACTTGATGTTCGCCACAAGACGCAGCTTTTCTGATGCATGTGTAGCCATTGGTAAACAGCTTGATCAAGTGTCATCATCTCTGACAGTAAGTCTTCCTTTAACTTCAGCGTTAATCTATCATATATGAAGTTGTTCTTGCCGCAATATCTAAGTATGGATTGGACTAATGGATGAGGGAAGTTGGAAACTTCCAAATAAGAACTCCAAGTAACATTACACTTGGTCTCAGTCTAAAAAAATGTGCCTTTAGTAGCCTATGAAAATTCAATGTGTAGATGCATTATGGTGTTGGGGACCACTTAATGGCAGCACTCACTTGGTTGAATAAGTTCTAAACATTGATGCTTTATTTTTTACTTTCATATCAGTAATCAGTTCCTTAGGGGGCATATTGATGGGTGAGGAAATTTCTGTAGGGTGTATTTGTAAATCAGGCTCAAACAAGACAAGTGCTTCAAGAATATCACACTTGAAGCTTCCACCAACTTAACTGTTGTAGAAGATGGAGAAAAGAGAGGGAACACAAGAGAAGAGAATGAGAGGGAGAGAGAGAGTGAGAACAAACTAACGTGCCTTCATTGCTAACCCTAATCTCTTATTTAAAGAGAGAATAGGGGTCATCTATTATCTTTACACAAGATAGACACAAAAAGATATAAATGACTAAAGAAGACTCTAACTTTTAAATAATCAGAAAACTACCACACTTAAATATAAACTTCCTAATTTCAACACTCCCCCTCAAGCTGGAGCATAGATATCAATCATGTTCAGCTTGTTACAACATCTAGAGAAATCACCAATAGGAAGAGCTTTAGTAAACATATCTGCCGCCTGATCTTCAGAAGCTACATGAACTGTAGACACAACACCTTCTTGTATAAGATCTCGAATATAATGACAATCGACCTCTATGTGCTTTGTTCTCTCATGAAATATTGGATTATTTGCAATGTAAGTGGCAGCCTTGTTATCACAGTACATTTTCATAGGAAGAGGAACTTCAATACTCATATTTGTTAGCATAGACTTAACCCAAGTCATCTCAGTAGCCGTTTGGGCCATTGCTCTATATTCAGATTCTGCAGTTGATCTCGAAACTACATTCTGTTTCTTGCTTCTCCATGATATTAGGTTG